>LPNX010915968.1:22973-36617 GCA_001517045.1 Pseudotsuga menziesii | reverse complement strand
ATATGTAATATATTATTAGACAATTCCAAAATAACTTGTTAAACCAATTTAGAATGTTTGCAGCCAAAAGAAATAAGAGAACAAATGACAAAGTAAGCATCATACTTTTGCAGCCTTTACTCTTCCACGTGACCAGCGTGAAACAACAATGTTGCAAATTCTATTGCTTGCCACCTGTATGCACATTTTAACAAACTCTTAATAATAACTCAGTAGATATTATATTTAAAATATGTACCACAAGAAGCAAAAAAAGTCAAAATTCACCATCCATGAGTCTTGACTAGTTCCACAAACAAACTTTGAAAGCACCATGATAGCACTAGTTTCAGATCAGATAATCTGTAGTGTATTATTTAAATGAATGAACTAAAATATCTGTGGTGAAACACCAAGGAAAAAATAATAATTAAATTAATTAATTAATTCATACTGATCAATTATGGCTGCAATGGAAGTCAAGTGATTTGGCTCAAGGAAATGGTCAAGAACTTTTGGCAATTGATAATGTCTTTGGGAATACTACCTGAAAAGCTATTTCCCTAAATTTCAAGGTTGTATACAGAATTCCAATGTTCAAAGGATGGAAGCATGCCTGATAAATTTGAGAAAGATGTTGAAAATATTTGCAGGCTCGGAGAAGACCATATATTTGAATTTTGGAGGAAGGTTGCCTTGGAGAGAATTATGAGAAACATTAAGCAATTGCAAACTAGGTGAGTTTAAGAGATCAGAAGGAATAGGCCCACTAAAAGTTTTACAAGGGAACTCCCTCTAATTTAAGTTTGGATCTTTCCAAGGCCTAAAGGAATGTGACCACTAAGATTATTATGGGCCATCCAGACCCTATACAAAGGGGCACAATTTGTAAGATTGTGAGGGATTTGTCCACTTAATTGGTTAGAGAAGAGGATAATCCTTTCTGATTTGTTTCCTACACACAGGTCAAATGGGATGGGTCCTGGTAATTGATTAGTATATGCATCAAATTCTACTAGCCTAGAATTTTTACCCAACTATTCAGGAATGCTTCATGACAGAGAATTTTCTAGATATACAAAATTTGCAGACTAGGAAGATCAGCAATTCCCTTAGGGATTCCTCCCCTGATTTTATTGCAATTCAAGTTCAATAATGTGAGCTTTCTGAGCATATAAATATCTTTAGGAATATTTGCAATGAGCATGTTAAGAGATAAATCCAATCACTCCATGTTTGCAATATTGCTCAACTGCCATGGGATGAATCCAGTAAGCTTGTTATTGTACAGTATCATTGTCTCTAGCCTCTTTAACTTTCCCAGTTCCAAAGGAAAAGGACCGGTTAAATTAGAATTTGAAATATGCATAAACTCCATCTTTGACATGTTACCCAATTGCCATAGAATCGCACCCTTGTAAATATTGGACCCAAGCTCCAAATGCCTGAGTTGCTGCAACTTCCCAAGTTCTGGAGGGATTAAACCACTAATCACATTTCCTTCCAAACTCAGGTACTCCAGTCTGGACAATTCACCATATTGGCTGGGAATGCTCCCATTGAAGTAACTCCCAACAAAGTTCAGCATCTGCAAATTAGCGAGCTCGGCAAACTCCCATGGAAGGGCCCAGTAAAATCATTTCTCTAAGCAGTGAAGTTCACAAGGTTCTTCAACCCTGAAAATCCCCTAGGAAAGGATCCATTGAAGTAATTATATTTGATGTCAAGGCTTGTCAGACTGTAAATCCTGAAAATGGCTTCTAGCAATGGCCCATGAAATTGGTTGTCTCTAATGTTGAAGCTCAAAATGCGGGTAAGCAACTGGACTTCTTGTGATATTGAGAATGTTCCAGTGAGTTTTTTGCTTGAAATATCTAGTGCCACCACCCTAGACTCATTGTTACATGTAATTCCAATCCATGAACAAGGAGACACATACATACCATTTATTCTATATTTTCAGTCTGAGAGTTTTCCTAAGCTATCCACAAGGAATGATTTGAGTGTGAATAAGGCACTGACCTCCTCAAGCACTAAGTTATCATAACATGGTCCTAAAAGGATGTGCCAAGTATTAAAATCAACAATAAAGACTTCAATGAGGTCTAATTATATCTAATTATCTCAACCCTAAATATATTAAGTTCCAAGAGGGATAAAAAACTATGAGGTCCAAACCTCTAAAATTAATAGAGTCGAGATTAATATGGATCTATGCTTAGTGTGCTTTGCTAGTCAGACATTTTTATGTCAGTAGGATAAATGCACACAAGAAAAAAAACACACAAACATATTCACCCCTCCAGTTGTATATCACCTCACTTATCTCATCACAAAGATCCCACTTTGCTGGGAAGCATTGGTATTGTGTGCGAGTATTTATAACACAACTAGATGTGTGCATTCCTTAAGAGACAAAGTTTGTGTGCGTTCAATTATCGAGATTTGACTTAGTTTTTATGCATCCACCACAATGTTTTTACTATTTAGGTGTCATTATGCTTCGGAAGAAGGGAAGAAGAGAAGGTATATATGCTTTATAAAATAGATACATGCATTTTTCTCCCATTGATACTAGACAATAATTTGTATTGCTCCATTTTTATTTCTTTAAATTATATGTGAAAGTCACATTGAGTTTAATCATGTGAGTCAAAATGGTGTATACAAAAAGAAAATGGTTGTTTCCATGATGAAAAGGATAATATCTCATGGAGGGCATAATTACTACAAAATGGATTTCAGTAACAAACTAAGTAATTAAGATGAAATAAAACATGGTAAATCATAGGAATGAATGTTTTGTTTTTCCAACTTTTCCTTAATATAAATTTTTCCAGGAGTTTATCGATCCCTTCAAAACTTTGTCCAAGGGTTCAAATTTGGCATGTCTTTTAAAACCAATGAGTCTAGTGTCACACTTTCCTATCTTATTACATGAAAGCAAGACTCTAACCAATCACTATGGTTTTTTAGCAGACAAAGTTAGAACTATTTGAGATGTTTTGACTCTCATACCAATCGCTAGATCCCTTGACCCAAAAGCTAAAGGAGGATTTCAAACTCTCTAACCTTGACAAGATAGTTTTGGATTGGATTAAAGAGCTTATTCCATACTCCTTGTTAAAGTTGGAGATTCAATTCTCCCCTAACTAATGGGAGGACTTGAAAATTCAATCAATGGGCATAGGTGGTAGTGACATAAACATGTTCTAGACACCCAACTTAATAAAATTAAAAGACTCAGGCCTAAAAATTATACCTAGATCTTCAAAATTTGTAGAGTGTGGAGAGTTGGAAACCTTTGGTGGACCTAAAAATGCTACCTTTGTTTGGTCCTTCATCTTGGGTTGGGTTGTTGTTTTCCATAGACTAGATCTTAGAAACCCTGCATCCTTTGCGTTCATTCTGTCAATAGATTGAAATCCTTAAGAACCTTTTTTGGTTTTTTTTTTTTTAAGTGAACTTGAAGTCTCAAAATCATGCATCCATCTCCTCTCCACTCCCTTTCATAAAATACTTCCATGTTAAGAGATCAATTACACTAAACTGTCGAGTTTCAACTTGCCTCATAGAGTCACAACTCATTACAACTGAAATTTTGTTTTTAATCTAGAAATACACTGAATGAAATTTTATTTAAATCCCAGGCCTCAAACAAATAAATTTTTTTCATGGGTCAGCAACATGTTTATTTCAGCTAATGTCTCACTATAAATCACAGTAAGTGGAACTAGAAGTGGTACAATTTTTCCAACTCTTCAATTATTGAGATGGAAATCCATGCACCATAAGCAAGAAACCCCCTACCAAGTCTCTCACCCCTCTTCCTCAATTCATGCAATCTCAATGGAGAGAGGAAGGCCACGACATAGATCTACCCAAGCCATGAAGGAGAGGCAAGAGTGTCACCAAAATTAGCCACACGACTCTCCTACAACCCTCATTAAATGATAAATTCATGGATCTTGTGCTAGTTGGGATGATGTTGTAACTCGTACATCACATGGAACCAACAAATGATGGGTAGAGGCCATCCAATAATGATAAAAATGATCCTGGCATCCCCATGCAGACCTAATCACAACAACAACTTTAATGAATCTTCTCAATGTTTGTTGTCATTCCATTTTATGCCTTAATAACAATCTTTTGCGGGAAATTCAATTTTTATGTTGTATGGCTAAGTGGATTTTTTGGGGACACTCAATTTGAATGTCATGTTAACCATACTACATCAATATGAGCTTCCGACATACGATTATGAATATATTTAGATGTGAAATCGACATTGAAAAGTTTGCCATTGTGCATCAATGGTTCATGTATATTATACGACATGGACTCTACATTAAGGAGTCCATCATTTAGCATCCACAGTTCACAAGTATCATATCCATATGGGTACCTTGTTGTAGGGATTTGTTCCAACCATGCCATCTTTTCCTAGCACTACTTCTAGGAAAACTCAAAAAATGTAGACACCGCAAAGGGTCCAAGCATAGATCATTTTAGAAACCCTTATGGAAAGATCTATCTCAATACACAAATATAAATACTACTTCAATTACAACATAAACATAACAACAATAAATCTGATATGAAATTTTCTTTAAACATGTTAAAACAACATAGCTTTCAGCCCCAATGTCCTAATAAATCATTGTAATAAAACAACCATAAAACTTGCTCAATGCATGAGAAAAATCAGTTCTGCAACACAAATTCATGAAAAAAATGGTAGTACACTTCATATTATCATAGTAATGAAGATAAAGTACAAAACCTTAGCTCATCCCAAGCTGGTACAACACATCCTTCCAACTCATCTCAAGCAGGGACTCTTGAATGCATTCCGAAATCGACAATATCTATTTGTGACTACCACAAATTGTGGCCCACAATACAAAGGCCACGTAAGGAATCCCACCAAGATCTACAATCCATTCCATGGAGTTTCAAAACAAGCCAGCATCGCACCAAAATTCAAACCCAATCTCTCCCATGTGCATCACACAAGCCATCAAGGATATTCTCACATGCATCCCACAGGATTCAATACTCAACACTGGTTGTCACTTCTCTCATTCATCATTTGTGATCATTTGGAGGATTGAGCTTTTAGAATAGAGTCATAGACTTAAATTTTAGACTGATCTTGGCAATTCTTGTGGGTTGTTGGAATCTCAATTAGGACTTAGGAGGCAAGATTAGGAGGGTATACTACAGCCTATCTTCCAACTTCAAATTGAAATTTCAAGGGCCCTCAAGACTCTAGAGGCTATTTCGAGCCTCCTTGATATTGTATTTTGTTTTAGATTATTATATGTAGTGCACTTGGTGCCATTTTGATATATTAATTTCTGATCCATACACACACACACACAAGTAGACTTTGCGTATTTTTATCTAATGGTTTGGGATCATAGTTTGGAATCCTTTTTTTTTCATTAAATTTATAATATCTTATGTATTTTTTAGTAAACTGAGTCATTAATTTCAAATTTATCTAACTCAATGTTGATTCTGGTTTGAGTGGGGCTGACCCTTGACCAGTTCCAAGCCAGAGTTCAAGCTCTAAAACATTGGCTAGCATCACACCAAATATCAATCTAAGTTACAACACAGTTATAACAAAGACACTATATTCCCTTTAGATATAATTAGGTGAGGGAGTCCAACAATAGTACATGGATTAAGTCAACAAGTAAACACTAGGCTAGTTAAGCCAACAAGAAAACCCAAGTGGAGTGATACACTAAGCATATAAGAAACAAGACACATCCTTTAGGGGTTCCATATCCATATTCCGTCTTTGGCATGGCTGTGCTATGAAACATGTTCGACACATGTTTAGTACATGTATTGAAACAAGACTCGTACTAAACACATGTCTAAGACATGTCCTAGATGTGTCTCACATGTCCAACACATGTGGGTAGAAAAGTGACATATAAGATTCTCAAAAAAAATATCTCAATAATTTTTCTCACTTTCTAAAGAGGGGGAAAGATATCTCAAAATTTTCCATTGTGTAGATGAATAGTAAAACAGAGATTTGATGGCATTCCATGTATTTTGAAGGAAAATTCACAAACCATATTTTCCATTTCTTCAACAATGGTGATTTTCTTCATTCATTCCACAGAAATCATGGCACAGTCAACAATGGTAGTCGGTAAAGGTCAAAAGAAAGATGGGAATGTCAGTGTTGGTGTCCCCACACTCCAAGCTCATATATGTCTGCTAATGCTAGTACTCCATCTCCTGCAAGGGTAGTAGCCAATGTTGAAAATAACCCTTTTGTAGCAACTTGCAAGATAACAAGCTCGAGAAAATAATAAATAAAGGGAATTGCTTCTCTATCAAATCAATTTGAAGTTGTCATATGTAGAACTAATGTAGGACTTGATTCTTCAAATTCAAGTCTACAGTGAAACCACCAATGCAAGGAACTTTTGTTGTCCCTTAACAAATATTAAAGCTAGAATATATGGTATGTGTAGCAAATGATAGTTGGTTAAAAAAAAATTTATCTGGTTATCTTAAGGGTTTGGAGGCTTACAGAAAGGATATTATCCTATTCGTTGAATCCTTTTCAAATGGTTCTTTTTAGATCAATAAATTTTATGACCCTTGATATGTGCCACAGTTGATCATTAAATATGCTTGGGAAATGAGAAATGACAAGCATGCTTCTAGCATTGTCTCAAGAATAAAAAAAATCATGAGCATTGGAGGCTTTTTTTCTCTCTACAATATGTATTATGCCAACCATTAGGAGCATGGTCCTAGAAAGTACTGTAGTATTTTATGGTTTGTAAGAAATTTTGAAAGTCAACTTATTTAATTGCACCTAAGGTATAGGAACAATTGAGCACATTTTTGTTGAAAGAGAAAGGACAACAAGCATATTGAAAAGAACGATGACAGTAGGAACCAGATGGAGATGGCACTGAATGACGATATCCTATTTCAACTTACAGTCATGGAAAAGAACTTCATTCTTGTAGTTTAATCCCAAGCCATGAATAATTCTCAATGAAAATGAGATCTTTTGTGTCTTGAGTTTTTAGTCAAGACACAACCTATATTAAGGATATTGTCTCTCTCTTTTGCATAGAGGCCATTTGGCTAATCCCAAAGTATTTTTCATTTTCTTTAAGCACAAAAAAAAGTAGGCCACTCTTCAACATGGTTATGCTTATTGCAGTATGTTCAATTCATGTTAGATCATTATATTGCCAATATACCATAGGCTTCATGTCCACCCCATTTTATGGGTATAGAAAAAAATAATGCTAAATCAAGCTATTTCCTCCTCACATCGATAGAGAATACTTTCAAGGCACATAAAAATACAAGGGCAGAGGAAATAGGGAATTTACTAACCTAAGAAGGAGAAGTAGATTTGAATTCTGTGCTTGCAAATCCCTCGTCAGCCTCTTTAGGAACATCCAAGTTCTATCATGTGTTGTTATGTCTTTTTCAATTACAACAAGATATATAGAGAATTTCCCAAAGCCCAAACACATTCTCTAACAGGCTTGAGTTATTGAATCGCCCCTCAAACCCAAACGCCCTATCCTGCTACCAAAGCCAAAAAATTTGTGCCATTCAAGCCAAATCGTTGCATAGAGGAGTAGATCAAGCCATATTATTATGGATTTCACTGCCATCATAAAACCCTCACCGAAAATTTGGTCCCAATCGAGCCATGGCCAAAAATTGACAATGAATTTCACTGCCATCATAAAACCCTCGCCGAAAATCTGGTGCCAATGGAGCCATGGCCAAAAATTTGACACAATTGATTTCATTTCCATCATAAAACCCTCACTGCCAATCAATCCATGGTCAAAATTTTGACACCAATGGATTTCACTACCATCATAAAACCCTCGCCGAAAATTTGGTGCCAATCGAGCCATGGCCAAAATGTTGACACCAATGGAGTCAAATCTCTATGTAGTGGAGTAGATGGAGACTTTTCACAACCATCATAAAAAACAAAATTGGTGCCAATGGAGCCAAACATCTATGTAATGAAGTAGATAGAGACATATTGTTATGGGTTTTGTGGCCCTTATCAAACCATCGCAATATAATTCCACACTCTAGAACTATGGTGGGCGACCAAATTATGGGATTTCCCCTGGAGTGTTCCCCAAAATCTGGGTATACCAATTGTTCCACCTCGCTTGTGGGAAGAGCATTTTAGGCTTGGTGAACCACCTAGAATGGGCTAATCATTGGGGTCTTTCATATCCAACATTTGTCAAAGGGATCTTTATCACTATCATGGCTAGCGTGTGTATTAACATTTTTTTAATGATTTTGTTTTTTATTTACAATATTATATCATAAATATGTTATTAAACTTTGGTTTTAATTTCTGTATGTGAATATGTTAATGTTTTGTTTATATATGAAATTTTATATTTATATATTAATGTTTTTTTAATAATATTATATTTTAAATGCGTTTTAGTAACATAGACTTTGATTTTAGTTTATAATTGTGAATTTAAATATTAATGTTTGTTTATATATGAAGTTTTATATTTATATATTAATGTTTTATATGTTAATGATGATATTTTTTTTTTAAGGAAACAAAATCATTAGTACTCTTTTTCAAGCCCAGAGAAACCAACTGCATGTTGTCTAGTATTTTGAGAAGTAATTATAACGATAAATTGTTGATGTTTTTATGAGGGGAGTGATATTATGATAGTACATTATTAATTTACTAAATTCTAACACTGCAGATGGATTCAGGGACCCTTCTCTAAATCCATATACAGTGTACGGGCCTCTGAATCCATCTATAGTGTTAGAATTTAATAAAATGTACAAATTCATTGTCAAATTTGTAATTTTTTCCATTGCCGGAGTAACACAACTAAAATGACCAAATAAATGACCAATTGTATCTGGTCATTTGTAGTTTAGATATCCCGTGATCAAATTTGGTCATTTATCTTGTTCGTTTTTAGTTGGTTTTTATCTCGTGACCAAAAGTGGTCATTTATCTTGGTCATTTTTAGTTAGCTAACTTAGAATTATCAATTTTGGTCATTTATCCCTTTAAAAAAACTGTGGTGACCAAAATTTTTGGTCTCGCGGTCACTAATCTCTCATTTTCCACTAGTGCCACATGTGATGGATAGGCCTATATATGCAAGAGAAACTTTGCAAAAGGGTTTATGTACAGACTTTACCACTGTAATCATTTTGGAAATAATCTTCTCAGCAAATGGGAACTGATGTCACTCAACTATGTTTCCGTTAGCTACTGACAAACATCTGCAATGCTACACCAACAATGGAGGATTGAACCCTCGTCCAATCTATAACTAATAGATTCCAATCAATAGAGGAGCATTCACAATTTGACACAACAATACATCTATTTGCAATGAACATGCTTGCAAATAATCATAACAAATACATGCTCCAACCGTTGGCTATTCCTATTGCAAGATCCATCACAAATTTCACCACTAGAGAAGATGCAGAACAAAATGATGACCATCAACTCGAAAAATAAATATTACTGTATGTCGTGAAACAAGTCATGTTATCCTGCAATTTGTGGGTCAAAGCATGATTAGTAAATGGCGTTCTTCGGGTGATCATCCAAATTGTATACACACCTGGATTTATCCATCCTAAGTTTCCACCCTATGTTGTCATGGAATTTGATAATTACATTTTCCCTCCATGCGACCAATCCCAACCAAAGCACATACCAATTCCACCCATACAATGAAGTAATAGGAAACAAATCCCCCTCAAGATGGCTTGGGCATTGACTATCCGTAAATCCCAAGCCTTAACATTAACAAAGTCAACCATTGACATTGGTAACACTAAACATCAGGGATTGACCTTCACGGCAATGGCATGAACGACAACATTACAAGGAATGTGAATTGCACCATCGTTCTCCTTTGAACGATATGCAAAGATGCAAGACACTTCATATGTCTCACTTCGAAATAAAGAAGAGGCACAACTACATTCTCTATCTCTTTCACATTTAACATTATAACTATCAATCCATGCACTCTTCTCACCAAATGAACATCCCAATGTTGATTGCCAATATAATTAGAGGAAAACTTATCACTACCTACCCCTTTGTTCTTTTGTTAACAATTAAATAGTTTATTTTATGAAAAAAAACATGCAAATTTCACTTTACTTACCATCACTCACATGGGTTTCTATTTACAGCTTATTAGTATTTCTAAAAATTTATACATTTAGTTGCATATTCTCAGCATATTATCTTTTGCTTCACTACTCACACATCACGGAAAATATGGTACATGATCAAGGTTCAATGTTTGAATCGTTATTGTTGGCTATCAATAATTTAGACATGTTACTTAATACTACATTTAATCGGTGTCAAACTTTTGATTATTAAACCCACAACAATCTCAATTTTATGAAATTGTTACTTATAACTACAAAATTTTCTCTATTAAATGTTTTTGAAGTATCAACAAGTTACTTACTCCTGTGTTGTTGATGCAAAATTTTCTCTATTAAATGTTTCTAAAGCATCAACAAGTTACTTACTCTTGTTTTGTTGATTGCAAAGTATTTTCACATGTGATAGTTGAAGCACCAATTGTGCTATAATAATAAAGCGTAAGTCATTTTTTATAATTGCCCCTAACATAGTTTCAAAAGAAACTATAACAAATACATAAAGGGGACAATACATTAACAAATTTAATTATCTAAGAAATTATGTGTGATTGATGTATGTTTTACTTATCCAACTATTCATAAGTACAATTCTGCATTTTCTTAGTTTCTTTAACTGTCATTTTCTTCACCTTGTCTCATTTCACAACATATAGCAATTCTTGTCGGCATTTCATTTCCCTGTTTTGGGGGTATGCTAGTTATAAATAAGTGATTTCAGATACTTGTTTCTTTTTAATGGCCGACAATTGGAGAAGTGGATGGAGAATGGTTTTTCGATTGATGTGTTGTAAATTATATTGATTGTCCATTCCCGTGTGACTCAAATTGTAATAAAAACTTTTACTCTTGATGTTTATTTGTGAATCATGCTAAAAAAAATTAGCATTTCCATTACCCTATTTTCACATGTGGTTTTGTAATGGTCTGAAATAATTCTATTTAACCACTCTCTTTGTTTCTATACAATGAAAGAATGATGTTTTTTTTAATAATTTATGCTCATAAATTCATACTCATAATAAACTAAATATGCATTTGACAAAAATATTGTACATATACAATGATAAAAATTATTGTTTATTTATTTTTATAAAAAAATGTTTTCATGAAGATGATATCAATTGTGGGTAGTCTTTTGCAATGAAATTAGTATATGGATTTTTGTCAAACTTTGATGAAGGTATTATTTATACATTGAATAACTATGTCTTATTGTCATTGATGGCAAGCCCAGAGGACTTTACTACTTTTAGTTTCACAAGAATTGTGTGTACTACATCAGTGAAGCCCTAGTGAAAAGAGCCACCAACATCTCCAAGAATTCCTGGTGCACCTTGGCACTTGTGTCAAAAAAATCACCAAGACTGATAAGTTTTCCGCTCACCATACAGTGTTTGGATCTTCTTGCCACTCATTCCAAGCGCAAAATTTGGCTGAAGCCCACCACAGATATGTATTTTCTTTATGGAAACCATGTCTTGAAGGGAATATTGGGAAAAATTATAGAGAATACAGCTCAGAATGAGGGATTTGTTATCTTCTCGATGTCGAATGCCCCATTAGGGTTTGGGGTGGCTACTAAATCTACGCAGGATTGCAGAAAGATGGACCCTAACATGATTGTTGCATACCATTAGTCAGATATTGGTGAATATTTATGCATTGAAGATGAGATTTGAAATGTTGGGTTTGTTGTGGTCAAATATATAGGTTAGTTTCCTTTGCTGAATGGATCTATCATGACAGACAGTATTCACCTGGTTGGAATCAATTAATTTCTAAGTAATACTTGTCTCTTCGAGCTTGCTTCCTCGGATGGATTTCATATTGGATGGATAATTGCATAATTATGTTGTTCTGCCCAGTTCCAACTACTTTAAAAGGTTAAACCAGTTGGTTCCTAATCGCCAGAATGCTTACTAATTTTTCAATTAATCGTGGATGGAATGCAAGTAAAGTGTTGGATCTTGAACCATTGAAGTTGTTTATCCCTTTGCATCGAAGTAAGCAAAAGGTGTAGGATTTATCCCTCCCCAATACACACAGTGATGGTATAGGCACCAGGCAGTTTACACAACACAATATGTGCTCCAATGCATAGAGAGATACATTCAGATTCCCATAGAGACATGTATAGACTACAATATGTCATTCCTTTTATAGAACCTATCTCCTGACTTTGCAGGAAGGAGTGGGTTGTCATTTTAAGTAATCATTTTTAGAAAAATTTCCATCCTGCCGGCTAAACATGAATCGTGAAATATACCAATATAGACTACGCTAGTGACAATGTTTAGCAATAAAAAGATGGAAAAAATGATGATGGGTGTTAGAATGCAAGGCTATGTAATTAGAGAGTTAAGTTGAATGAAAATTGACATATAGAACATGAAATCAAACATATATGTAATCAGTTGCAATCAGTTTCTAGAGAGACAATAAACAGGTCAATATGCCATAACTGAGTCTTCCTTTGGCATTGAATGCCCAGTTGCGAGACATATAAAATATGATAAGTGAGTATGAGAAAATGATCAGCCAAAAATAATAGATAGAAAGAGTTGTATTCTGCCTGTAAATCATTTTTGAATAAATTTCTCTCGATCTTCTTGAATAAATTTATCAAGGAAGGTTTGATTTTCCCAAGGGCTTAGGCTGCTACAGTAAAAGAAAAGATACATACATATATGCATGTTTTTCCATGATATAGTTGTAAGAAAATAATTTGTTTTTGGAAAAGAGATTTGCATGTCTAACATATTTTATGGCAACTTATTTTTATCATCCTAATCTCCACTGCTTGGATTTTCAATTTTATTTATCCTGAAAGTTCCATTGTATGTTAATTTTAGGTTACATGCTTTACAATATCAAATGGAAATCATTTAAATTCATGTCGCAAAATAGAACAATTTTATGGATAATAAAAACAAAAAATTAGTAGATCTATAAATGAGTGGCTACCCATTTGGCATTAACAATGTATATAGTTTGCTCAGTGCAAATCAATTTAGCATGACTTATTAGCAGCTACACCATGTAAAAACCATCGATATTTAAAAAATATATATAATAAAAAAAAATTGTATTTATTTAATTATAAATGTAAGTATTGAACTTGTTCCATTATAGTTTATCGGAAAATAAAATCATCAATCACCATACAAACCAAAAAAATCCAATATCCTAATAAAGTCATTATGATAATCAATAAATGCATTTGTGAATGATTAGCGTACCTTGTAGATTGAATTCCATTGATTTTCTGAACTTAGTCTTAATTAGTATTTTTTATAAAATCTTAACTCAATAATGGACTAAAAGTTACTATTTTAATATACTTTGAAATATTTTAATATTAATGTCCAGAGAATGAGAATAAAAGGAACAGAAATATTGTACCAAATAATATGATGGACAGTACAAAGAGATAATAGG
>LPNX010915968.1:6242-22902 GCA_001517045.1 Pseudotsuga menziesii | reverse complement strand
AGAAAAGAATTTGTTGTAATTATAGCATAGGATATATGGCATTTGAAAAATTCAAAGTATCAAGATATCTTGAAAAGTAAGAATACCTTTTATAACAAAAATAGTTATTGTATACTTGCTAAACTAATATTGTTTAGAAATTGATTTATAAAAAATTTAAAAAAGTTGGAATTTAAAAATATATATTTCTATTGAAGGTTTCTTACTTAATAGTGGTTGAGAATTGAGATAGCATTTCCAAATTTCCTTAAAATTGATGCATAAATTTTCATCCTTAATTACAATAGCTATTAGCATTGGCAGGGACATTTCCACCTCATGGCTCTTGTATTGGTTTATTAAATTTACATACACAAAATATTACTATAACTAAATCTTAGTACCATAATAATAATAATGATAATAATAATAACATTCAAATTCTGATGGGGCACTTAGAGAGATGAATGCACATGAAAATGGTTCATGATGCATTTCATATCTTTCAATGTAAGGGGTTTTGGAGGGCACCCTAAGCAACTATCTCTCCAGTCGTTTCTCTTCTCTCTTTGTCCAAATATGTTTTTTTAGAGGAGACTATGTGTATGGGTTCCCATGCTATGATAATTGTTGCTAAGATGTTCTTGGGATGGGATTTTTGTGCATTAGATGCAGTCAGGCTCTCTAGAGGATTACTTACTGCTTAAAACCCCAATATGTTTAAGTGTAAGGATTTTGTGACAGAGGTGGGAATTCTTCTTGAAGTCATGACTAGGGGCTCTAACTGTGTTTTGAACTTTCTCAACATTTATGCTCCCTATTGGAATAGCGAAGGATTCTTCAATTCAATTACATACAAAGGTTTATTAAGCATCTCTAATCTCATTGTTGTAGTAGATCTCAACTTCACTACCTCGGTTGCTGAAGTATGGGGTATCTCAACCAAAATTGATCCTCTGAGGCTATTTTTAAGAATTGTATTGACTCATTGAAACTCATTGATCTGGATCTAGCCAAGCTTGGGCCCTCCTTGTTCCAGTATATGTCTTGGGTTCGGCCGTCGGAGGTGTTTGATCATTACCCCATATGTTTGGATTGGAAAGGTAGTGGCGAGAGGCCTCAATATCCTTTTAAGTTCAATCATGCTTGGTTGTTGGAATCTTATTTTGAGAGGTTTATTAAGGTCATTTGGATTTGTGAATGTATGGTTTTCTCTAGAGATGACCCTATCCACTCTTTGCTTGGGAGGCTTCATATTTTGAAGAAGGTTGTCGTAAATTGGGAATGTAGAAGAAAATATGAATTAAGGCACTCCTTGGTTGATATTGATCAGCAGATTCAGGTTTTATTTCTTTTGGCTCCTACTAGAGTACTTTCGGCTGAGGAGTTGGTCATTTTGACTCGTTTAAAGAATCGTAAGGAAAAGATTTTGGAACTGGAAGCAGCCTCTTAGAGGCTAAAAAGTAGGGCAGTTTGGATTGCTATGGGTGATGCAAACACTAATTTTTTTTTCTTCAGAAATATGCCAGTCTCGCAGAAATATGAATACCATTTGGGACTTAGTTGATGGTAATGGTGTTTTATTGACTGATGATCTATCTCCAAGGAATGCTAGTACGAATCATTTTAAGCTGATGTTTGAGGATAATGAACCAATCCATATTCAGGAAAAGATTAAGTTACTCATCCTTTATCCAAGATTTTTTTCATCTGAAGAAGTTGATTGTATTGATAATCCAGTTGCTATTGATGAAGTCATTAAAGGAAATTTGAACTCAAAATGGGCCTTTCAATCCTAATTCAAATTCCATGTCACTATGTGTTAGCCAATGAAATTTCTTTAAATTTGAAATGTCGTATAGGCCTTAAACAAATTTTTAATATAAATTTGGGGATAGGTATCATAAAAAAACTACTTTTTTTGTTCGTATTTTCGACATATCTCCCTGTGTTCTTACTCAAATTTCGATCAGGAGAGCTTATTGGATGCGTAATTAAATTCTGCATCCAACGAGTACCCACTCTGCATATTTTTTTATGGACCCCACATTTTTTCAGGTATTTCTAATTTTGGGGTTAGTCGTTCCATCAAAAGTATGCACAGTGGGTACTCGTTGGATGCAGAATTTAATTATGCATCTAACGAGCTTTCCCAATCAAAATTTGAGTAAAAACACATGGAAATATGTCGAAAATACAAATAACAAAAGTTGTTTGTTTCTTTTCTTCCTCCAAAATTAATAAATATTATTTTATTATTTTAACTATTTTTTTATTATTTTCCTTAGGAGGCCCATTTTGAGTTGAAATTTCCTCTAATGTGAAAATGTTTTGAAGAACTTTACAAAGGATAACGTGTTGGGTCCAGATGGTTGGTTGGTCGAATTTTTCCTTGGTTTTTTTTATCTGGTTGGAGTTGATATTCTAAAGGCTGTGGAATTTAGCAAAACACAAGGTTGTATACCAAAGTCTCTGAATGCAACTTAGATTGCATTAATACCTAAGTGTGACATGCCCAAAACTTTTGTTGATTATAGGCCTATATAAATTTGTAACCTTTTGTACAAAGTGATCACTAAAATTTTGTCTGACAGGATTAAACCATTGCTGGTAGAAGCTCTCTCTGATGAACAGTTTGGTTTCTTAAGGAAAAGACAAATTCATGAGGTAATTGGGGTCACACAAGAAGTCATGCATCCTATCAAAATTAAGAAACTTGAAGCAATGATTTTAAAAATGGATATGATTAAGGCATATGATCATGTTAACTTGAAATTTTTGAGACTTACCTTAATGCAAATTGGTCTTCATGTAGCAACAATGAACTGGATTATGGAATGTGTGTCAACTACAAACTTTGTGGTTCTGGTTAAAGAGGTACCTTCTTCTTCCTTTAAATCTAGAAGGGGGTTGCGGTAGGGATACCCTATTTCTCCATTGCTTTTCTTACTTCTGGTTGAAGGATTAAGCCTGATCATTAGAGAGGAAAAGAGGATGGGTAATATAGGTATCCATATAACCTCTACTTTGGCTATAACCCATATTCTTTTTGTGGATGATGTAGTTTTGTTTGGTAGTGGAACGTTTGAGGAATGGAGCATTTTCAAGAGAATAATCGATTTTTTCACCATTACTACATGTATGGCGATCAGTGTGCAAAAGTATTCCTTTCTTTTTAACAATGTTTCAATTGATATTGTTCAATAGGTGAAGGTGATTTTTTCGTTCAAAACGTAGGCTTTGGAGACAGGGTTCAAGTACTTGGGATTTGTTATATTTTTATCATTTAGGCTATATGATATTAGGATCTTATCTAAGAGAATAAAAAGCACAACAATCAATCACAATAGACAATGAACAAAAAAAATTTCCTTGGGGAAACCATAAAGGAGAAAACCCTGCAACTTCCTTAGAGATAGAATGAGCACCAAAAGTAAAACCCAAAGATACAAATATGATCTCCCGACAACAGTTGTCTGTCTCTCTCTCTTGTCCCATCTTCTTCTCTCTCTCGGTTATGCGCTACAACTGAGTGTGAGTGACTGTGATAAATAGAGAGGCTCACTCTCTATTTATATTCTCTCGTTCACTTAATATTTGACTTTTTCATGTAGGCTTGAGTAATCCTAACTCAGTTATGTAGGCTCAAGTAACCAAAACTAGGGTACTAATGACCCGACTTACAATGGAGGGGACTTCCTCATGAATTTTAGTAATTCTCCCGATAGGAACATCGAGGTACAAATAAATACAAGTGATTCTCCCGATAGGAGAATTGGGGACAAATGAAATACAATATATACAAGTGAATACATTTCAAATTTACAAATACATAAACACTCCCTCTTAACTAGGAAGGTATTCTCTTGACACAATTCATCAACATAAGTATTCTTCTTTGGATCATCATCAAAGTTGGATCATCAAGTCTGGATCATCATCAAATCTGGATCATCATTGGATCGTCATCAAAGCTGGATCATCATCAAATCTGGATCATCACTGGATCATCATCATCACTGCTTCCACTATCTCGATCAAATGGTGTTATCTCTCAATTATACTCGTCACAGGAAGTTATATAGAGCCAGCCCTTTCTCATGCTGGTTGTATGCCTAGCCTCCAGGTAGGTCTTCATCTTCTTCAGCACTTATATATGACCTAGTCAGAAAGGCCCACCCAACGCTTACATCTGATCATGGGAGGAACACATCGACCACCATGTCAGAAAGGAACACCCAGCACTCACATATGATCTCATCATGTCAGAAAGGCCCAGCACTCACATCCAACCTCATCATGTTAGAAAGGCTCGTCCATCACTCACATCTAACTACAACATGTCAGAAAGGCCCAACACTCACATCCGACCTCATCGTGTCATAAAGGCTCGTCTAGTACTCACATCTGATCACATCATGTCAGAAAGGCCCAGCACTCACATCTGACCTCATCATTTCAGAAAGTATCATCCAATGCTCACATATGACCTCATCATGTCAAAAAGGCTCAGCACTCACATCTGGCCTCATCATGTCAGAAAGGATCATCCATCACTTATATCTAACCATGTTAGAAAGGCTCTGCACTTACATCTGACCCAGTAAGAAAGGCTCTACACTTACATCTGACCATGGGAGGCCCAGCCTACTACCATGTTAGAATGGATCTACACTTACATCTGACCATGGGAGGCCCAACCTACTACCATGTCAAAATGGATCTGCACTTACATCTGACCATGGGAGGCCCAACCTACCACCATGTTAGAATGACACACGAACTCATCACTTCCCCTTGGAAGGAACCTCGATCTGGAGAGGACCAAGATTCTCCCCAAAGTACTCAAAATTCACTCTGGCCAATGGCTTAGTCAACACATCATCTAGCTACTCATCCATCACAACATAATGGAGCTTCACTACTCCTCTCTACACCATATCCTTGATATAGTGATATTTGATCTCGATATGCTTCGAATTGTCATGGAACACCGAGTTCTCTGACAACTTCACACAACTTTGGTTGTCGCAATATATACAAGTAGCATCCAATTGGAGATCAAACAAATCAGATAGTAGCTTTCTTAGCCACACTGCCTCAGAACTAGCCAAACAAGATGCAAGATAATCTACTTCGGTTGTACTCAATTCCACATAGGATTGCTTCTTTCTAAACCAAGAGATCACACTTGATCCCATACTTATGGAACACCCTGAAGTGCTCTTCCTATCAATGGCACTTCCTACCCAATCTAAATCAACATAACCTTCTATGTTAATCTTCTGATTCGCCTCGTACTTGAGCCCATAATCAACTATACCCTTCAGGTACCTCAAAATATGCTTTGTAGCAATCAGGTGAACATGTCTAGGATTTTTCAGGAATTGGCTCAATGTGTTCACAACAAAGAAAATATTTGGTCTCATATTCATCATGCACATCAAGGACCCAATCATCTAATGATACATCATTGCATCAACCGACTCTGATGAAGCATCACTCAATAGCTTCAGGTTTGATTCCATAGGTGTGGTCATGACCTTACATTCCATCATCCCGAACCTCTTCAAGATCTCTACTACATACTTCCCTTGTCTCAGGGAAATTCCATCTTCATTCTGCCACACCTCCATGCCTAGAAAATAGTGCATCATACCCAAGTCCTTCATCTTCAACTCAACAACAAGCTCCCTCTTTATATCAGCAATCGACCCATCCTCACCTATTACAAACAGGTCATCTACATACAGTAGGAGTATCACTGGGTTCCGTTCCTCAACCTTGTAGTAAAGGTTGGAATCCTCTTTACACTTGGTAAAGCCCAAACTAGTCATGAAGGTGTCAATTCTATCGTACCATGTCCTGGGTGCATGTTTCAAACTGTATAGGTCTTTCTTCAATTTACACACATGAGTTTCCCTGTCATGTGTCTCAAAATCGAGTGGCTGCTCCACATACACTTCCTCTTCCACTACACCATTTAAGAAAGTAGTCTTGACATCCATCTAGTTTATCTTCCGTTTCATTACTGTAGCCAAAGAAAGTACTGATATGATGGAAGTGTATCTGGCTATAGGTGCAAAGGTCTCTTCATAATCTATCCCTTCTTTCTGGGAGAAGCAACGAGCCACAAATCTTACTTTATATTTCTCTATGCTACCATCTGGAGCATGCTTGATCTTGTAAATCCACTTAGAAGTCACAACAGACTTCCCTTCTAGTCTTGGAACAACATCTCAGACATCATTCTTCATGATCAACTGATACTCCTCGATCATAGCATCCTTCCATTCTTTTTTCTCTGCCGCTTCTTCATAGTTGGAAGGTTCTTTATCAATGGTGTCACATAATAGGGCTACATATCGAGAGTAGGACCTAGTTCTCTTCCTTTCTTCTGGAGCCCCATATTTCCCTACACCTTGGATAGCCTCTCATACCCATGCAATTTTCCTCTTGTGATGATTATTCTCTTGAGGTGGATCCACAGGTTCCTAAGGTTCTTCCATTTCTCGATATTCTTCTAGAATTGCTTCAACCGTGATTGTATCTTGGATCCTGGGTATTTCAGTTTTTTCATGATCTTGAATTGGTCTCTTCCTGGATTTGTTGTAAGTTGTGTCTTCATCAAATGTTACATCTCTGCTGATGTCGATCTTCTTGAATCCTAGGAAGTATATTCTATAAGCCTTCTAGCTTTCAGAATATCCCACAAATATACCCTTCTTTCCTAAAGGATCTAACTTTGTCCTCTTTTCTTTAGGAATGTTTATGTATATTGGACAACCAAATATTCTAAGATGACTGAATTCTAGTTTCTTGCTGGAAAATACTTCTTCATGTGTCTTGTTCTTGAGTACTATGTGTGGAGTACAGTTATGTACATACACAATTGTCGTGGCAGCTTCTTCCCATAGATGCATAGGAATATCTTGATCATGAATCATTTCCTTTGTCGCTTCCATGATCGTTCTATTCTTCCTTTCTGCAGCCCCATTCTATTGTGGATTATATGGAGTGGTCAACTCCCTCTTAATCCTTAAATCTCTACGTAATTCCTTAAATTCATTTGATGTGAATTCTCCGCCATTGTCTGATCATAAAATCTTGATATTCTTCTCTGTGTGGTTCTCAATCAAGGAATTGAATTCCTTGAACTTGCTGAATACTTCATCTTTGTTCTTCGTGAAATATATCCATGTCTTCCTAGAAAAATCATCAATGAAAGAAACATAGTATACATATCCTCTTAATGAACTGGATGACATTGGACGGCATGCATCAGAGTGAATGATTTCCAAGATTCCTTTAGCCTTGCTTTCACTACTTGGAAATGTATTCTTTGTGTTCTTTCCTTTCACACATCCCTTGCAAACTCCTTCATGTTTTTCCTGCATCTCTGAAAGACCTTCAATAGCCTTGCTTGCAAGTGGTAGTGCCCTATAGTGCACATGCGCAAGTATTCTATGCCAAAGTTCATTTGGCTCTATCGAGTCATGGACCAAAGCTTGTTCTGGTTGGCCCTTCAAATTGTATAGAACTCCCTCTTGCCCTCCAATTACTACTTCATCGTTAATAGTTTTTCCTTTTGGCCACATGAGAACTTGGCCATCTATAAATGAAACCCTCATTCCTTTTGCATCCAATGCAAAGATGGAGAGAAGGTTCTTCTTTAGCCCTGGTACAAATAGGACATCCTTCATTTTCATAGACTTTCTAGAGTCTAGTTTTTAGGAGGATTCACCACTGCCGTTTATAGGATACTAGTAGTTATCCCCAAGTTTCACCTTGTGGGGTGATTCATGTTCAGATAGTTTTACAAAGGATTCCTTGAATCCCATCATGTGTTTGGGATCCCCACTGTCAATAAGCCAATCATTACTTCCATGTGTGACAGATCCTTTGAGGGAAGAGATCAAAACATATTCTTAATCACTTGAAGAATCATCATTGTCTCATTTGACTCTTTTCTTGGAAGGCTCATCATCCTCTACAGCATGAGCATAATGTATTTTCTTGTTTCCCTTCTTCTTGTGGGATTTATATTTGTTTCTAGGAAAATCTCTTGCAAAGTGTTCTCTTTCATCACATGTAAAGCATATGAACTTAGACAAATCTTTGATAGATTTTCTAGGGTTATTTTTCTAGTAAGTGTTCTTACCTTTGTGATATTTTGTTCTACTTTTCTTGGATTGTACTGTGAGAGCTTGATCTTCACTTCCCATATTTTCTTCTCAAGCTAAAATTCAATCTTCTTTTTGTGAGCATTCTTCCCATAGTCTGCTAAACTTGACTAGATTCTTTCTGGCACAGATCCCTTGAATGAAAGAGTCCCATGCCCTAGGGAGACCATTCAATGTGGTCATCACAATTTCTACATTCTCTACCTCTTCATCTACTGCTTCAATTTCTTCCTTGATTTGAAAGACCCTTGTAAAATAATATTGTATAGTCTCCGCATTCTGGATCTTTACATTCTTCAATTGATTTCTCAGAGTCATCTTCCGATTTATGTTCTTCCCTTAAAATAGCTTGGTCAAGGCATCAAACATTTCTTTAGGTGTCTTTAGGGAGGACACATGTGGTATGAGGTGATCCTTGATTGAATCAGAAATAATCCTCTTAGCCATGACCAACTTCCTTTTGCATAAGGCCTTAGCCTCATCTCCCTTTGGAACTAGAACCTCTTCACTAATATAAGAGTCCAACTCATTTTTTTCTAGGAACAGGGAGATCCTATACTTCCAGGCTCGAAAGTTATCAGCTCCCTCAAGCTTTTCATCAAGCTTGGTGTGATGAGACATCTTAACAGAGAACCTCAAATGGAAATACAAGAGATTTAGATCTTACCAATTTGAGAAGCTGAAAACTAGATCTGGAGCTGATCTTCTACAGTGTTGGTTTTCTAGTTTCAGGACAAATTATGGTTTGACTTTCCCAGAGTTATACCCAACCAAATACCTCTATCTTTGTCTCTAAAATTTAATTTTGAGGAGGAGAGCAATCTTAGCCTGGTCTCACTAAAAAATTCCACTTTTGTGAAAATCCCTAATTTTCCGATGTAGTGGTAGGTCAAAAAATGAAAGTGCTTAGAATCAGATTCTTCTTTAACAGAATGATTCACCCTTCATAGGAGATTCATCCTAGCCTTCTTTTGCTGATGGATTGTGGAGAGAGACCCAAAAATTAAGAATCCCTAGCTTCCACAGCTGCACAATGTCTTCTTTTCATGTTTTCTCTGATAACATGTTAGATTTTTATCATTTAAGCTATATGATCTTAGGATCTTATCTGAGAGAATAAAAAGCACAACAATCAATCACAATAGACAATGAACACAAATATTTTCCTCGAGGAAACCATAAAGGAGAAAACCTCACAACTTCCTCAGAGATAGAATTAGCACAAAAATTAAAACCCAAAGATACAAAGATGATCTCCCGACAACAGTTGTCTCTCTCTCTCTTGTACTAGCTTCTTCTCTCTCTGAGTTATGCGCTACATCTGAGTGTGAGTGACCATGATAAATAGAGAGGCTCACTCTATATTTATATTCTTTTGTTCACTTAATATTTGACTCTTTTATGTAGGCTCGAGTAACCACAATTAGGGTACTAATGACCCGACTTACAATGGAGGGGACTTCCTCATGACTTTTAGTAATTCTCTCGATAGGAACATTAGGGTACAAAGAAATATAAGTGATTCTCCTAATAGGAGCATTGGGGACTAATGAAATATAATATATACAAGTGAATACATTCCAAATTTACAAATACATCAACAGGCTTTTGGCTTAAACCACTTTATTATAGGGTTACAGATTGGCGCTAGCTTATTTCAAAATTTGAAGATAAAATCAATAACTGGACTTTTAAATTATTATCGTTGGGTGGACACCTCATACTATTAAATTCAGTTCTTGGAGACTTACCTGTATATTGGTTATCTTTGATGAACATACTGACTTCCATTCTTCATAGGATCAGAAGTCTGATGTTCAATTTTTTATGGGGTGGGACCTTGGAGAAAGAAGGATTACATCTGGAAAATTCAAAGCTGATGTCACATCCCTTTGCCAATGGAGGATGCAACATTAAGGATCTAAAATAGTTTAATGATGTGTTGAGGTTAAAAAACTTATGGAGCATTCTAAAGGGAAATGGTATATGGAGCCGCGTTATCAGGGAAAAATACTTCAAAAAACTATCTGTTGTAGATTGGCTCGGGTTGTCTGTTTATCCAATTCAAAACACTTCAGTAATTTGGAATGCTTTCCTCTGTATAGTGGGTTGGATTATCTCTTCTGTGTGTTGGAGAGTCAGCAATGGTGTCAATATATGCATTGTGGTGGACCAGATAGTTGGTATCGATTGCTCCTATGCGCTGTCTACCGGCCTAATAAGATATTTAAACGATTATGGGTTACACACTTTAGATCATATATGCACTGATAGGATGGAGATTTGTTCTGGATCACATTGGTTGAACGTTGATGAATAGGATCTGGGAGGACATTGGAAAATTGAGTGGGAACTATATACTCATTCTTTGTCTGTGTTGGGTATCAGACTTACTTCACATGAGGATCGCTTGGTGTGGTCAGCCATAAAAAATAATGGTAAGGTTATTGCCAAGCTGGCTTACATGTACATTATGGAGAATTCAAATATTTTGTAGTAGAATAGATTATGGAAGATACTTTGGAAATGGAAAATCCCTATGAAGATAAAGTGCTTTAGTTGGTTATGTTTAATGAATAAGATAAGTACATGGGATCATTTGTGTAACCATGGCTAGACAAGGCCCAATTTCTGTCACCTATGGAGAGAAGCAAGTGAATCGGTAAATCATTTATGTAATGTCCCAAATTTTTCATTGGGTCACAATGGAAAAATCACATTTTCCATATTCATGAAATTTTTCAAAGGGATGCTAAAAGTCAAATGATTGCCAAGGAGGAAAATCACTAGTTTCCTAGGTTGGGGGTGCAAGCTTTGAGATTTGGAATAAGGGGGATAATAAATGATGTTTAGACATTAGCAGAGGATAAATATTTAATAATGTATCTTATTAAATAAATAAAAGATAAAATTTAAATGGCTAAGGAGAATGGAGACACACTGAAACTATGGGGCCCACTCAAGCTAGAATTCCTATGTTAAATGGCATCCTCCTTTTGTAATTTGAATCTATGGGAAGCCTAATGTTTTGGGATGGATTATGAGGTTAATATACTTGTACATATACTTCATAGGTCAAATTTTGGATTAATTGTAACTTACATGTGAGAGGAAGAGCCAAATGGGAGTTTCATGGACACTTGGCTAGATTCCCCTTACATTTATAACATCTATGACACCAATGATGGAAATTATATGATAGTTATGGCACAAGTCAGATCTGAAACCTGAAATACTGACATTTCAGGACTAAATATAGCATATTAGAGGTTGAATTTGGGGTTGGAGAAGGCCAAGAGGCTCCTACTCAAATTTGGGAGAAGAAGGAAGGTGAAGAGAGAGGACACGTGGCATAGCATGAGCAGCCACACAAATTCAACTTGGATTTGGTTTATGGATGGATTTGGAACCTTAGAAGACCAATAATGTTTATAAAATATAGGGATAATCCATGAGAATAATCTTTTTCTCATTTGTGAAATTGTCATTTGTGAATTGTGAGAGCTAGTAGATGACTAGTTTTCTTGCTTAAGCCAATTTCAAGGGTGAAAGATTCCAATCCTAGTTGGTGTTTGGAGAGGCCAATCAGGTATTTCATGGAGATTTAATGGAGTATTATTTTCAGTTGCAAGCTATATAAATTTCATGGAAATCTCAATATCATCTATTTCTTCCATTCATCTCAAGTTTTCTCACCATATTTTAGCTCTATGGAGTGAGGCGCACTTGGTGAGATATTCATCTATTTGAAGGAGATTCTATTGCTTCAGTATTTTTTATTCTAATGTAAATTATCTGTTCTTAAATTTAAAAAATCTCTCAGGTCGAAAATCCAATAGATCTCATGTATTATTGTCCAATATTGAAGAAACAGTGCCATTTCCCCAATACCTTGTTGTAAACTCTTGCAATCTTGATGGAGTCAAATATATGTGTGAACCATTGATTATTTATGAATGAATGAACTGTAATTAAAGTATATTATGGGTTTCATGGTATGTAACTGATAATTTGTAGCCATTGGGTCGAATTTCATAGCATTTGGGGCAAACTACATCTCATTTCCTTAAGGGTCCAAAATAAGTTTTTTATATCTGATTGAAGGAAGTAATAACATCCATGGGAGTTCGATTGGTTCTGGATATGAGTCTATGATAATGTATTATGCACATACCCTACTTCAATTTGAGAATTTGAGTGATTTTATGTACATTTGGGAAGCCATTCTGGCAATTACTCAGGAGGGATTTAAACCCCAAAATTGCTAGTAAATTCATCTCTCTTATTCAGAATTTGATATAGACTTTCAGAACTGATTGGAGGACCATAATACATCCCTGAACAAAATAATTAAGTTATTATATCAGTCATACACCTTCTCTAAATATTTGGGAGCAATTGCGCTGATTGGAGACCAAGACACTAAAACTAGTCAAGAGCCAAAATTGTGAAAAAATTGGAAAATTGGGCTTTATAATAAAAATTCCAAAAAAGGACATTACAATTTATTTGTGGACTGTGTATTAGGTAAATATATGTGGGAGAATGTTGTTGAAGAATTGGGTATTAATTTCATTTGGAAAGACAAATGCTTAGAGGATAATTTTGCTGAATGGATCAAAATTGGTTCCACGTCTATTTATCTCCCTTTATTTTGCAATTAGGCTAATGGTTGAGTAGAAATGCCTATATTTTCACCAACATTGAACCTTCAATTCAGAAAACAGTAATTAAATTCTTGAAATTCGTTGTTGATCATCCAATTGAGGTTAAGATTAGAAGGAACATAAATATTGGCAGTGCACCTGTGACCAAAGCAGCTACAGGATTCTTTGATGGAGCAGCTACAAAATCATAGGGTGGTGTTGGAGTTGTGCTTTATATTGTTAAGGATCATTATTTTTACATCCATTTAGGTTGTGGTTCTAGCACAAATACCTAAGCTAAGCTCTTAGCCTTTTCGAGATTGTTATTCGTGGTTGATTTGTTGGGTATTCTGAAGCTGAGTGTTTATGGTGATTCAAAGTCAATCATTGACTGGGTTAATGATATGGTGATTTTGGTGGTTCTCACACTTGAACATTGGTGTCAAAGAATCAAACATATCATAAGGGGAATTTACTCTTTTCCTTGTAAGCACACTTACCATGAACATGATCGAGTGGCAGATAGATTATCTAAACAGGCTTTGAAATTAGATGATGGACATCTGATTGCTCAAGAATTTATGGAAAATTCTATGAGAGAATATGTCCTAAATATTTCTTTTGAGTTTGTTCAAATGACAACAACATTTTCTTAGGTTTGGAAAGTTGAGAGGGATAGATTTTAACTTATTGTGAGAAGTCCATTGCCTATGGTTTTTGGATGGAAATGTATTTTTGAAGGTTATTTTACCTATTGAAACTCTTATATGTAAATAGATCTTTGTTAATTTAAAAGAATGGTTTTTTCTTCTTGAAAAAAATATAACAATGTCATAAATAATT
The DNA here is from genome assembly GCA_001517045.1 of Pseudotsuga menziesii. NCBI lineage: Eukaryota > Viridiplantae > Streptophyta > Pinopsida > Pinales > Pinaceae > Pseudotsuga > Pseudotsuga menziesii. The sequence continues at coordinate 9,251 of LPNX010915968.1, read as the reverse complement.
AATTGAGTCATAATTTAATTATTTTCATCATATATTAACAATGCCATAAATACTTAATTAAATGAAAATTTATTTATTCAAAATCTTTATAAAAATGTTAATATAATGTTTGGCTACATTAACATTCTGTGAATTTAACTAATAATATAACCAAATTTTACTACCATGATAATAATAATGTCATAAATAGTTAACCGATTCATAACTTAATTATTTTATCATATAATAACAATGACATGATTAGTTAATTTAATGAAAATTTAATTATTTCAAACTCTTTAAAAAATAAAAATAAAAAATCTTGATTTTTCAAGCTGGAAATTAAAGAATGAAACTTTGATTTTTCAAGTTTAATAAAATCTTTATAAGTCCAAAAAAATGAAACTTCTATTTTTCAAATCCATTCATGGAGATAAATGGAACCTTCTCTTTTCTAGGAAAACAATTAAGGAATGAAACTTTGATTTTCCAAATCCAGTTAGTAACATTGAAATAGATGATTCAAAATCTTTATTTGATTTTTGAAGCCTTAAATTAAAAAGAAACTTGTATATTTCAACTTTTCGTTTGAAAAAAAATGGAAACTTATTTTTTAAACCAAAATTAATGAATGAAACATTGATTTTTCAAATCCACTTATGAAGAAAAAAAAATAACAACTTATTTCAAACCGAAAATCAAGGAAACAACTTGAATTTTCAAGCCAATAAGATCGCTAATGAGATAGCTGATAATAACATTGAAATAGGCAGGGACACCGCCGGTCGATCGTTGGGTAGTAGGCAGGGACACCGCATTTTTATAAAATATAAGCTTTTGATGTCATAGCATATGTCAACATTCAGTGTCATATGCGTAGTGGGAAATGATGTCACAACATGGCGAAAAGTGATACATAATAAACTGTGAATTTATTTTTAGAACTAATATCAATCCATCTTAAAAAGAATTTAGCAAGTTTTTAGAGGATCAAATTTTTGAGATTTAAATTTGTTTTTAAAGTGTAAATGTTGAGAAAGAGTCTTAATTTATCTAATTTGTATTTGTTTTTATATGTTGTTGTAAATGTTTTAACTTTAATTTAAGTTGAAATGTTATTATTTTATAATATTTTATTATTTTCTAAAAAGACATACGTCAACTCTAGGATGAGCACTGAAGTAGTTACACATCTCCAATTTATCTAGTTTGTGTTTCTTATATATATGTTGTTGTAAATGTTTTAACTCTAATTTGAGCCTATATGTTATTATTTTATAATATTTTATTATTTAAAAAAAATACATGTGTCAACTCTAGGATGAGCATGAAAGAAGTTACAAATCTCCCCTGAATTGGGATGTATAATGCACCTCTTCAGAGCAACCAAGGAAACCCACCCCTCAATGTGGATGGAGCTGGAGCAGATCACCGAGAGCAATTGAATGGAACTTCAATGGTAAACTTGGGCAAGGCCAGTCTTAATGTTGAGTGTGAGAACAATCCTCCCAACAACAAATAACACTGTCACCATGGTTGAGCAAGACCCTAAAAACAACAATGCCTAACACCAACTCAAAAATTAGTATTACAAACCCACAATAAAAATAAATAGAACCTAGATCATCACTAAAACCCCACCACGAACCCACACCATCAAGCCCGTGTGCATTTATATAAATACATGAAAAACTTTGACCATTGTTATACATCCTTTCAAGCATATCGTCATTGTTACACTTGACGAACCATCTTATTGCAACGGGAGATGGAGAAGTGTTATGTGTCTGCTTTACTGTGTCTCATGAGAATGCCTCTTCTACTCTCCTTTTATTTGATTAACTTTGTCATTCCTTTTGGGTTTTCCACCCTTCAATTATCTAATCGCCATGCTTATCTCACCAATGCTTCTGATCAAGAGCCTTTGCTTGGTTTTATGTCTGCAATCACGGTGTATGGTCCATCCCAGCTGTTGCTAGGGTTTTACCCCTAGCTTGTGCGAATGAGCACCTACTAAGGAGAATGGATTCCTTAGTAGCAGTTCAATAATATGTGAATAAAAAATGCTAAACAGAAATAAAAACTAATCTAAACATGTTCATGAAGCAAAACAGCAAAAAGTAAAGAATGATTTTTTATTGATCTGACCTCCAATGTGGAGGTTGGTGAAGCCCTTTGTGCTGGTCTGAGTAGGTGGCTCCGAGCTCCAAGTTGCTCCTTCTCTTTCTCCAATGGTGGAAATGGGCCAAAAGGGGCTCTCAATGGTGAAAGTAGCTCAAGGGTGAGCTAGGATTTCAAGAGCAATTTTGGCAGAGGCAGGATACTTGTGATTGTGGATCTGAAATAAGGGGTCTCCATCACTTATTTATAGTGGTGGAGTGTCGGTTTAGCGTTAGGGTTTCAGCTGTTTAGGGTTTTTTCCTCCTTTTCCTCATTATTTTATATTTTTTCTTCCTTTTTGGAGATTTTTGCTTTTTTGGAGGAATTTTGGATATTTTTGGAGAAAAAAAGGGTTTTATGGGCTTTTGAAGGCTTTTTAGATGGTTTTATGGGTTTTTGATGGAAATATGGTAGGAAAATGGACAAATGAGCCATGTAATGGGGTAGGATGAGGTAGTGAACCTTTTTTGGGTGTTAACAGATTGTCACCTGATGTGCGAGGGTAGGAGCTCATCGTATGGCCGATGGACATCATAAGTCATATTCATTTTTCCTGGGGTGTGGAGAAGAGAAGGAACCAACTGAAGCCCGAAAAGATGATCTCGAACCAACTACAAGGACTGAAAAGTACATAACCTCAATAATGGATGAGGAATCATCTGATCATCTGGAAGAGGCGGGCATACCCATGCTCGTATCAAGATACATAAAAATAACTGTAAGGCCCGAAAAGAGGGTCCTGTAGGATACATATAAATCCACTGTGTATATCATAAGGGTCCAGAAGGGACACAAATCTGGAACATACTGCTGGGCTGACCATGTCTGAGCTGAACAACCGATGCACTGCAATGACAGCAGTGCTACTGA
>LPNX010915964.1:26224-50433 GCA_001517045.1 Pseudotsuga menziesii | reverse complement strand
GCGTGATTTAAGATATAGTTTTGAACAATGTAATTCATAGTATAATATATAGTTGCTCTGATGTAATCCATCCTTGCCTTTTGATGGTTAATTTTTGAAGACAATTGTACAGCTGGTATTTTGTCATTGTAGCTGGGTAGATACAACTGTGGATCAATGTTTTTCTTCTTACCTGACTATAGATTATATTATAGTGACATGACTGGTAGTTTACATGTTATTTATGTTTTCTCAAGGATTCAACTCTCTCATTGAATCCACATACATATTGTAGCTCTCTGTTTGGAGTCTGGATATGGGGTGGATTGCAGCTATAACATTTCATTTTTGTTGATGTGTTGAATATATATGACATAGTATTCTAGTTTGGATGTTGGATGGGTTACATAATATTTCATAAGTTTTGCTCCAGACTTTGTTTTTTTAAGGAAAACTGTAATATCTCTGCTCCTTACTGCTGACTGTTGATAGCACCTTACTGCTGACTGTTGACAGAATTTATGTTGTAAGCACCTTACTGATGACTGTTAATCAAATAGGAAGAAGCATTACTATCTAACATCTGCCAACAATAAAATGTGAAAAGAAGACTGTACAGCCTGAAAACACAGCTATATAACAAATGAACAAGCAACATGACTGAAATGCAATTCCAAAAACAAAAAGCAGGTTTAGCAGTCTACTCTTCCAAGTTGGGAGATAATCCATACCTTCTTTGTATTAAAGACAATAAACTTCAAATATGGAAGAGACTTGTCATAAATTTTGATAGCATTTTTATGTTTTGCCAAAATTGCTATATATATATATATATATATATATATATATATAATTAAAAATATTATTAGTATGGTAAGTCTTTCTAATAATTAAAATCTGTTAATCTATACCCCTTGAAATTTAAATATCTATGATGCTACACTGTCCCAAATTGACTATAACAGCTAATAGCCATTTTCAAAGTATTGGACAGACTTATCATAAAGGTTGGTGATAGCTTTATGTTTTATTTACATTTGAAATTTGAAACTTTTATCAGGATTCTAAAATGGCAGCCATTATTGCATTTGTGTTGTCCATTAACCCAGAGTTAACAAACTGTTTCCATTTGAAGATGTCATAATATGTCATAAGTTTTTATAGTTTCTCTTTGGGATGTGGTTGCGGTACGAATACAAGAGCAGAACTTCTGGCTCTTTGGGATGTTCTTAGAGTGAGCTGTTTGATGGGTCTTCCCATTCATTTGATTTTTGGTGATTTGATGGTGATTATTTCTTGGATAAATAGACTTACAGTCCTTGACATTCCTACTCTGATGCACTGGTGTGATGAAATAAACTATATGCTGCAGCTTGTCCCACCGGTAATCTTCAAACATATCTTTCGAGAGCACAACATGCTAGCTGATGGTCTTTCAAAGCAGGCTCTGAAAATGGAATTGGGATCTGGATATTTCACTGAAACATTGGATGGGAAGGTCATTGAACATGGCCAATTCATACTTTTTTAGCTGTTGTTTATCATCTTTTTTCAGCATTTGAATGACATGCAGATGTACTTCTTTCTCTGTCTGTTACATAGGAGACATATCATCTAGCAGGTCTTGCTTAGGAGTGTATGTTTGTAGGTCACTTTTGATTATACAGCATATTCTGACCTGATAATTCAGGGATGATGAGAAAAGTCTGCTACGATCAGACTTTGTTTCTATTTTGTTGACTGGCAGCTTTGCAGACTTTTCTTTATATTTGTCTATATGCTGAACTGGAATGTTACTTCCTCCTGTCATGAATATGGTTGATGTATAATATGTCTTTTGATTCATATGAATAACAAAGACTGGTATTTTTTCCTCTGAAAAAAAAAAGTTTTATTTTCAAAAAAATTTGTGTCATAAATTTAATTGAAATGCATTATCTTTTTAGCACATTTTTTTAATGAAGTGTGTAATTAATGTGTTATTGCCATTTGAAATGAGAGTTTTTTTAGAAACCCTTCATCATAGAAGGGAAGTATGAGTAAATAACCTTCTATATGAAATTAAGACCAGCCCTTCAAATTTGATCCCTGGTGGTGCTCTTGCGTTAGCGTTCTCACGTGGCATTAAATGTCTTCTTTTCACGATGGACATAGGACATAGTTGGTTGCCTTTATTGTTCTATTGTTGCATTGTTGAGATGGTGTTGCATTTTTTTTGGTTATTTGTATCCATTTAAAAAGAGTCTTATTTGTGGTTGTAACACATTTAAAAATTGTAAATAAAAAAAAATCTATGTACTACTTTTATATTTAGCAGATTTTCTATGATTTATTTTTGTAAGTTTAATATTTTTATTATGTTTGTTTATGACAACTTTGTTGATTGTGAGAGTGGTTAGCTCCTTCCAGAACCTCCAACCATGTCTACACGGGTGATGTTTTTTTATCTGTTCTTCTTTGTTTACTTTTTATGAGGCTTAAACTAGCCAAAGGCGTGGGGAGACTATTCATAGTCTAGATCCCAACCCTTATGTATTACGTAGGTTGAGATATAATTAAAAAGGCCTTGGCCATGCCATAGTCTATGCTATGGTGTGTGGTGACATCTCCTTAAGCGTAAGGTGCTTAAGTTTTCTAAAGCATATGGTACCACCATATGGTGACCTCTTGTTATATAAATAAAGTTGTGAGGGCTTATAACAAAATGTTTTGGCACAAGAACTATATGGTTTGATTATGCTATTCATTTCCCTTACGATCCACGATGGTTATGGTTTTTGCTCCTTGGCATATGGTTATACCTTGATTGGACATTAAAATGGTTTGGCCCGAGTGTTTTACGCCATAGTTACAAGGTATTTAAGGTTCTCGGCATATGTATTTTTACACCATGTTTGTAATGTAATTAGAGGTTCTTGGAACATTATAACACTAGAGGTTACATGCCATGGTTCATATAATGCAATGGTTCTTTGGCATAATGGTTAAAATATAATGTTTGGTTTGCAATGGTTACAGTTTAAATGATTATGTCATTGATTATTATTATACTCGTCCTTGGTTGACTTTGGCATTAAACTTGTGACCTGATTGTGAGTTGACAATGTCGCCAGGTCTTTTACGCTGGCACGTGGCGACCTTTCCATCGTCCATCTGTTCAGATGGGAGTTAGGGTTTCGAACAGTGGTTTAATGTGCTTGGAACTTGTCCGAAGCCCCATTTTGCATGTTCCTTTGGGTGGTAAGGCAAAGTCGAGCTCATGTCAAGCTCTGCTTAGCTTGTGGTAGAAATGTATAGGAGGTTTTTTTATCTTTTGTATAGTCGGCACGAGCTGAAGGGATCTTCCTTGTTTACTATGGAATGAATGGGTCAGTTTCATGTGGCCCGCAAGAGCCGACGAGTTCTATTCTGGTTATTGCGTTATGGTTCTGGTTTTGGAAAGTGTTAACAATGTTCTATTTTAACCTTCTCAAGGTGTTATTTGGGCTTCTCGACTTCCTTGACGGACTATAGAGTAGAGTCGGTGCCTCATCCTTGCTTGTCACAACTTCTCCCTTCAAACTGTCTGTTACAAGTAACTGTTTGTTTTACTTTGAAGTTTAACTTCTACATTTTATTGGTAATGATTTAAAATTAGTAAAAATTGAATTTTCTTTCATTGGTGTTGTAGATAGAGGAGGGATAAGGGTGCTTGGGAAGAGCCGACCCTTGGCCCTCTCTGCAATATGTCGAGGTAAGGTTTTTATCCCACATTATTTTTTCCTCCAATTGATTTAAAATCACAATGTCTATTGCTTCTGATTGTAACTTTAATGTACAAGCTAAGGCACTAGAGAGGGAGGCAACAGGGTCACCTCCTCCCAGGCCTGCATTTCCAAATGCCCAGGTAATCTTAACTCATTCCTTAGTTAATTATCTTTTTTTAAAAGTTTTAAGGTTTCAAGCAACAAACTGACCAAACCACACTGTGGTTGCAAGTCACTCTGGGTAGGATCTGAGAGGTGATGAAGGGTAGTCACCATCGTTTGTTAAGATAATTGTTTGATTTAATTGCATTTGCATTTGTAAAACCATTCTAGGGTTTGTCTTACATCGGCTTTACAGCCAATGCTACATCACTGTAATGTAATGTTTTAATTGTAACCCTGGCAGGGTTTGGGTTCCATTTAACTAGTCTTATTCCCATTATTGTATAAGCATTGGTATTTAGAAATAGTGTGGAAGCCATCGTCTATGGTCTTACAATCACTCTTTAATATATGCGTTTTTTATTATAATAAAACGATGCCATCCTTCGGCTATGTTATTCCAATAATCGTTGTTGTTGTACATATTTATTGTATACTGTTTGTTTTAAAACAAGGTTGTCATCATCAATGGTCTTACGAACGTGAATATAGTAATTTTGTTTTAATGTTAATGTTGTAATCATTATTGAATACGATGGATGTGTATGAATATTTACCAAGGCTTTGCCTCTGTGTAGATAGCGACGACCATGATATGGACTTCTGTCCCTATCGTTACTTTGTCCTGTTGAATTAAATAAACATCCCATAGGGTCTGTAATTTACTGTACAATAGGTAGAAGTTGATTTTTAGTAAGGATCGACTTCCATCATTAACAGCTTTAACGCCGATCCTTGGGGAATGAAAGCTTATTATTTGCAGTTGTAGCAGCTAGCGTGTAGGATGGAACTGTGAATGGATTTGATCCTAGATTTAATTCGTAGATAATATTACTTTGGTTAAGGATATTCGATCCATACGAGACCATTTATGCAACATCTGGAAAGATTGTCTTAACAAAATTCTTCGATTTGATTTTGATTTTCCTACTATGGCCGATAGCCTATTAAAATTTAGATAAATTATCTTTCATGTTTTAATATTATAGTTCTATGATTTAGGTGATATAAATCATAGATGGTATATGATTTTGAATCCATGATCAGATTGTATTGTTTGGTTAGACTCCTACGACTAGTTTATGTAATAATTGTTCTGCTAGAAGATTAATATATATAATTTGTTTATTTTACTGGTTAAACAAGTAATAAAGTGGAATCCTACAGTTTGTATAATGATGTTATTATAATTATAATGTAAGATTCTTCCATATATATTAAATCGTACAGATCTATTCTATACATTATTAAGATATTATGATTGTATCCTAATATAATTCTATATGCATGATGAATTTAGAGATACTCTGCTTGTATATACGTATATGTATTTATGTACTTCTTACTGTGGTTTAAATCTAAAGAAATATAAACTAATACTAACATGATTAGAGATCCTTTCTACATTTAGTTTCGAAATTACAGACTAGGAAATTAATATGAATAAGAAGTGCAATGATGCATTACTAAATCGATAGTATAGAAAGAAATTGGAAATAGATGGTATATATATCCATTATGTGCATTCAATCATAGCATAATTTAAACTAACTGATACATACTAGGTCCTATATTAACCTATTCAGATCTAGAATAGAAACATTCTACAATCATTTTAAAACATAGATCATGAATCTGACACCAATGCTGGGAAAACAAAAGTGGAGAAGTTGTTCCTCCCAACCAACTCCCAGAGCAACCAAGTTACTTGCTCCATAAAACCCAAGCCTGTTCTCTAAACCACGAGAGAAAAATCCTTCAATGCGCCATCTCTTGCATTCACAAATTCAATCCCCATCCAATGCTATCCTCCTGCTGCTCATGGGCATACTAATATATAGCATTTTTCCTAGGACTTGGTCATTTATTAGCCTCCTGCTCTTTAGCACTCAATTAAGAGTTGTGACTTGATTTTTTGGGATGATGCCTCCTACATCTTGAGTTCTCACTCAGTGGCTTCAACCACTTGTATTTTCCTCTTGTGGGCTAGAAAACACTCTTTAACAGCTATATCCACTTTTATCCCCTCTTCAGCATATTTTTTTTAAATAAAAAAGTTTTATTACACAATGTTTTATTTTTGACTTTATGCCAAATATAATAAAATAATGAAAAATAAAAATAATTGTTAAAGTAATTTTCAGTAGAATTAATAATAAATTATTAATTCTTGGTGTATTACATACACCTCCCCTTAAAGGATAACACCGTTCTCGGTGTTATAACTTTTATTCTTTATTCTTTCATTTCATCATCTTGGAATAAGACTGGATATGCCTCCCGCATATTTCTTTCTAGCTCCCAAGTAGCTTCTTTCGGACTAAGGTGCTTCCATTTTAGTTTGACTTATCCGATGGTACGATTCTGGAGTAAAAGTTCTCTCCTATCGAGAATGTGCTTCGGTCCCACCTGGAACTCTTCTTTGGTTCCACCTGGATCACATTCCAATCAATCACATGAGAAAAATTATGAACATATATTTTTAAAATAGAAACATGAAACACATTATGCAATTTAATATTGGGTGGTAGGGCTAACTGGTACGCAACCGACCCTACTTTAGCCAAAATTTCAAATGGCCTGCAATACTTGGGTGCCAATTCTGAATACTTACCCAATCTCAAGGAAATTTTATTGGGCTTTACCTTTATATACACATGTTCACCCACATGGAACTCTCTAGGGTTTCTTTTTAAATTAGTATAACTTTTTTGCCTGTCTTGAGCAACATTCAAGGTTTGTTGTACTTATTTCACGGTTAGCTTCATCTCTTTTAATAAATCAGTTCCTATTATTATCCTATCAACTGTACTGCTCCATGAAATTGGAGTATTACACTTGTGTCCATATAATATTTCAAAAGGTCTCATACCTGCAGAAACTTGAAATTTTTTATTACAAGCAAATTCTAATAAGTGTATGTAGTCTTCCCACTTACCTTGTTTGTCCATGACATACAACGTTAGCATTTCCTCTAAAATTTGATTTACTCTTTCAGTATGCCCATCTATTTGCAGATGATATGCAATACCAAAATTCAACTATGTTCCTAAACCTTTGAACAAAGCTTTCGATAAGTTACCTGTAAATTTTCTGTCTCTATCTGAGACTATTACTTTTGGTACACCATGTAATCCTAAATATCTCTTTCATGAAAATACCTACAATGTTAACAGCTTTATAGATAGATTTAACATGATTAAAATGAGCAACCTTACTTAATTTATTGACTATGACCATGATTGAATCATGTTGTCGGAAATTATTTGGTAGGTCTGTTATAAAATCCATACTAATTGTTTTCCTCTTCTATTATGGAATGGGTAGTGGCTGCAACAATCCTACTAGATGTTGATGTTCTGCCTTAACTTGCTGACGTTCTAGACAACGAGATAAGTATTCTGCCACTTCTTTCTTCATGATTGGATAAAAGCAATATTTTCTGATCATGGTAACATTTTCTGGTATCTAGGATGCGTTGAATACGGTTGTTCATGGAGCTCATTCATAACTGTAAGTTTAATTTCTGCTATGTTTGGTATGTACAACCTATTTTTATGCAGCAACAATCCTTGTTTATTTAGGTTGAAATCTGTTTTTACTTTATTTTGTTCATTTTTAGCAGTATTTTCTTTTAAAATCTAATATTCCCTATCCAATTTTTCAACACTTAGGATCTGATTTTCTAGATCATATTCATAGTTGCTGCTTGCAAAGAGTAAATTTGCATGATGACTTAGAGTCTCTACCACCTTGTTTTCTTTTCCTTTTATGTGTTCGATTTCAAAATCATATTCGCTTAAGAAGGACAACCATCTTTCGTGTCTCGCATTTAAATTTTGCTAATCAAATAAATATTTAAGACTTATGTTATCTGAAATAAGCATGAATTTCCTTCCAATTAGGTAGTGTCGCCACATTTTTAAGGCGTGAATTATGGAAGCAAGTTCTAAATCATGCATAGCATATTTTTTTCATGTTCTTTTAGTTTCCTAGGTTCATATCCCACGAAATAGTTTTCTTGTATTAAAAGTCCTCCTATCCCTTCCTTGCAAGCGTCGGTACATACGACGAAATCCTTGAACGGATCGAAAATCTTTAGGATCGGGGCAGTAGTTCGTAGATGTTTTAGTTTATTAAAGTTTTTCATTCTTTTTTCAGTCCATTCAAACTTTTTACCTTTCTTTCGTAATGAATTTATGGGGTAGGAAATCTTATAAAAGCCTTTGATGAACTTTCAGTAGTATCCGGTAATCCCCATAAATGATCTGATGTCGGTTACGTTCTTAGGAACCGACGATTCAGTGATGGCCTTGATTTTGTCGGGATCGACATAGATTCCATCCATAGACACTACATGTCCAAGGTATTGAATCCTATCTTTAAAGAAATCACATTTACTGAACTTCGTGTAAAGCTTTTGTTCTCTTAACACTTGTAGAATTATCTTTTGAATATTCCTTATGTTCTTGTTCATTCTTAGAGTAGATTAGTATGTCATCGATGAAGACAACCACAAACTTATCCAGGTAGTTACTTAAGATGTTGTTCATTAAACACATGAATGCAACATATGTGTTTGTCAACCCAAAAGGCATTACAACAAACTCGTAGTGACCATATCATGTCTTGAATGTTGTTTTAAAGATATCCTCATCTTTTATTCCTACTTGATGATAACCAGACCTTAAGTCTATGTTTGAAAGATAGTTGCTCCGCAAAATTGATCGAATAGATCATCTATCTAGGGTAGCGGGTAGTGGTTCTTAATGGTCATTTTATTTAACTGTTGGTAGTCTATGCGTAACCTTAATTTTCTGTCCTTCTTTTTCACAAATAAGACCGGTGCTCCCCAAGGAGAGATACTATGTCGAATATAATTTTTATCAATCAATTATTGTAGTTGAGATTTGAGCTCTGTAAGTTCTATTATGTTCATTCGATAAGGATATTTCGATGTTGGTACCGCTCTGGGTATCAGATCGATCGTTAAGTCAATGTCTCTTTTCAGAGGAAGTTCAGGGACTTCTTCCGGAAAGACGTCTTCGAACTCCTTCAAGATTGGTATGTATTCTAGTTTAAGCTTATTGTTGTTCATTATATAGACAACAAACAATTTATATCATATTTTTACTAATCTTTTCATTTGTAACGTAGAGATTTCTATGATTGTAACCTTCCTATTAATCTCTTTCACTTTTACAATGTTTCCATTATTGTCTGTACATGTAAAGGCTTTGTCAAAACAATTTAAAATTACTTTGTGTTTTTCTAGCCAATCCATTCCTATTAACAAATCATAGGAATCTAAAAGCAGAATATTTAAATCAACATGCATAATGAAATCATTTATCATAAGTTTACAATTCTTAACAAGACTAGTGACTTTTTGTTTAGTACCAGTGGCTAATTGTACCAGCAACAACTTATCAAAGTTTTATGGTACTAATTTACATAATTCAACTAATCTAGGTGATATATAACTCAGACTTGCACCTGGATCAATTAAAATGGAAATAGGTTAATTGTTTATCATACCTTCGATTTCAACCATAGAAGTCTGATGATCTGCTTGTCAATTTTCCAATGTAGCACAAATTTTGAGCATGGTCCTTGCCATGTCTCCAACCGTAACTGCTTCTAAGATGGAATGAACATTAAAATTCTTCTTTCTTATTGGGCAGTCTTTAAAGTAATATGTCTCGACACACTCCCAACATTTTAAGGGTTCCTTTTGTGCTGGGTTCTTGTTAAGAATAGTAGGAAGTTATTTTATTGCAGAATTATGCGGTTTACACTTTTGTAGTTTTTACCTTAATACCCCCTATAGTTATTCCCTTTGGTTTTATGGAATTTATTATGTTTCTTTCTTGGATCAAAATTATTTTTCCTTTTATTCTTCCAAGTTGGTACATTTACCCTTTTATTTTTGTTTTGATCGTAATGAAGTTCTCCTTTCTCATCGCTTCCTCTAGCGTCTTTGGATTATCATACTCAATTCATTCTTTGAACATGATAGGACAACAATTGAGAAAATGTTGTATTTTAGGTTTTTCATCAATTATGTAAGGTACCTAATGAAATAGGCTCAGAAACTTACTGCATATTTCTTTCATAGTCATGGCTCCTAGCCTCGACTCATAAAATTCTTTGGTCTTCTCTTCGTAGTATTGTTCTGATAAGTATTTTCTTTTGAAAAGTTTTTAAAATTTTTTCCAAGTTACATATCTTTCTTTTATTCCTTTCACCTTCTTTTTATCCTGCCACCATATATCTGCCTTTCCAGTCAAATTATAGATGGCCATTTTAGCTTTTAATTCATTAGAATAGTGTATATTTGGAAATATTTTTTCATTCCTGACAACCAAGCTTCCGCCTCTTCGCATTTCTCAATTTCCTTATTAAACATTGGTTGTTTAAAATTCTTAAACTCCACATATATTTTCTCATAGGGTCTATATTTCTTTTTCCTTTTGTTATCATCACTACTTTCGCTTAACTCTAGCTATTTTTCTGAGTGATGTTTAACTGACTCTTCACTGAAAGTTTCAGGTTTATGGCCGAAAAATTCCAGCTTCCTTCCCTTACGTTTGTAAGGTGCAGCTTTAGGTAGGTCATGTTTAGATTCCTTATTCTTTTCTTTTTCATCGTTATGTATCTTCGCTAATAGAATATCATTTAATTGTTCTTGAGCTTTTAAAATTCGTTCATTATCTTCTTTAACCTCTCTTAGCTCCGATCTAAGTTCTTTCACAATTCTTTTTTATTCATATTTATTATCTTAACTGTCGTTTAAGTCTACCCAAATTTTCCCATCCCTTAAATTTCCTTCTTCATGATTTAAAGGATTTTTTTGGGTGGCGTTCTTCTTCCACATACATCTCTCCATCTACCATGTTTTTCTACAAAATACAGTTATCCTTCTCTTTCTATTTTGTAAGAAAATTTAAACAAAAAAATAAATTAAACATTATTTTTGTCGATTTCTTTATCAATGTAAATGTTGAGTCGATTCAGGCCTAGTGTTGTAACCATGCTCTAATATCATTATGTAACACACTTAAAAGTCATAAATAAAAAAATGCATTACTTCCATACTTACTTAGAACATTTCCTATAATTTATTTCTGTAAGTTTTAATACTTTTATCTTGTTTGTTTATGACATATTTTGCTAATTGCGACAATGGCTAGCTCCTTCTAGAACCTCCAGGCATGTTTACTTTTAATGAGGCTTAAACTAGCCTAAGGTGTGGGGAGACTATCCATAATCTAGACCCCAACCCTTATGTTTTACATAGGTTGAGATATAATTAAAAATTCCTTAGCCTTGCCATAGTCTACGCTATGGTGTGTGGCGACCTCCCCTTAAGCGTAAGGTGCTTAAGGTTTGTAAAGCACATGGTACCACCCTATGGTGACCTCTTGTTATATAAATAAAGTTGTGAGGGTTTATAACATAATGTTTTTGCACAAGAACTATATGGTTTGATTATGCTATTCATTTCCCTTATGATCCACGATGTTTATAGTTTTTGTTCCTTGGCATATGGTTATACCTTGATTGCGCATTAAAATGGTTTGGCCTAAGTGTTTTATGCCATAGTTTCAAGGTATTAAAGGTTCTTGACATATATATTTTTACACCATGTTTGTAATGTAATTCGAGGTTATTGGCATATTATAACACTAGGCATTACATGCCATGTTTCATATAATGTGATGGTTCTTTGGAATACTGGTTATAATATAATGTTTGGTTTGCAATTATTACAATTTAAATGATTAAGTCGTCAATTATTATTATGCTCATCCTTGGTTGACTTTGGCATTAAACTCGTGACCTGGCTATGAGTTGACAGCACAACCACGTCCTTACGTTGGTATGTGGCGACCCTTCCACCGTCCATCTGTTCAGATAGGAGTTAGGGTTTCAAACCGTGGTTTAATGTGCTTGGAACTTGTCCGAAGCTCGATTTTCCTATTGGTTTGGGTGGTAAGGCAAAGCCAAGTTCTGCTCGGCTCATGGTGGAAATGTACAAGTGGTTTTTTTAATCTTTTGTGCAGTCGACATGAGTCAAAGGGCTATGCCCTGTTTACTATGGAATGAATGGGTCGGTTTCGTGTGGCCCACAAGAGCCGTCAAGTTATATTCTAGTTATTGCGTTATGGTCTTGGTTTTGGAAAGTGTTAACAATGTTATGATTTAACCTTATCGAGGTGTTATTTGGACTTCTCAACTTTCTTGGAGGACTGTAGAGCAGAGTTGGTGCCTCATCCTTGCTTGTCACAACTTCTCCCTTCAAACTGTGTGTTACATGTAAGGGTTTGTTTTAATTTGAAGTTTAACTTATGTGTTTTACTGGTAATGATTTAACATTAGTAAAAATTGACTTTTCTTTCGTTGGTGTTGCAGATAGAGGAGGGATAAGGGTGCTCCAAAGGAGCCGAACCATGGCCCTCTCTGCAATATGTCGAAGCTTTTTATCCCACGTTGTTTTTCCTCCAATTGATTTAAAATCACAATGTATATTACTTCTAACTGTAACTTTAATGTACAGGTTAAGGTGCTTGAGAGGGAGGCGACAAGGTCACCTCCTCCTAGGCCTGCGTTTCCAAATTCCCAGGTAAGCTTGACTCATCCCTTAGTTAATTATCTTGTTTTAAAATTTTTAAGGTTTCGAGCAACAAACTAACCAAACCACAGTGTTGTTGCAGGTCACTATGGGTAGGAGTCGAGAGGTGATGAAGGGTAGCCACCATCGTTTGTTAAGATAAGTGTTTGATTTAATTGCATATGCATTTGTAAAACCCTTCTAGGGTTTGTCTTACACTGACTTTGCAACCATTGCTACATCACTGTAATGTAATGTTTTAATTGTAACCATGGTAGGGTTTGGGTGCCATTTGGTTGGTCTTATTCCCATTACTGTTTAAGCATTGGTATTTTAAAAATAGTGTGGAATGCATTGACAATGGTCTTACAACCAATCTTTAATATATGTTTTTTTATTATAATAAAACAATGTCGGCTTTCGGCTGTGTTATTCCAATAATCATTGTTGTTGTACATATTTATTGTATACTATGTATTTTAAAACAACAAGAGTTGCCATCATCGATGGTCTTACGACCGTGAATATAGTAATTTTGTTTCAATGTTAATGTTGTAATCGTTAGTGAATACGATGGATGTGTATGAATATTTACCAAGGCTTTGCCTCTGTGTAGATAGTGGCGGCCATGATATGGACTTATGGCCCTATCGTTACCTTGTCTCGTTGAATTAAATAAATGAATCAGGTCTGTAATTTACTGTACAGTAGGTAGCAGTTGATTTTTAGTAAGGATTGGCTGCCATCATTGAAATCTTTAACGTTTATCCTTGGGGAATGAAATATTATTATTCAAAGCTATAACAACTAGCGTGCAGGTTGGAATTGTGAATAGATTTGATCCTAGATTTAATTCGTGGATAATATTACTCTAGTTAAGGACCTTTGATTCGTATGAAATCATTCATGTAACATATGGAAAGATTGTCTTAACATAATTCTTGGATTTTATTTTGAGTTGTCTACTATGGCTGATATCCTGTTAAACTTTAGATAAATTATCTTTCATGTTTTAATACTATAGATCTACAATTTAGGTGATCTAAATTGTAGATGGTATATGCTTTTGAATCCATTATCTAATTGTATTGTTTGCTTAGATTCCTACGACTAGTTTATGTAATCATCGTTCTACTAGAAGATTAATATATATAGTTTTGTTTCTTTTACTGGTTAAACAAGTAATAAAGTGGAATCCTACAGTTTGTATAATGATGTTGTTATAATTATAATATAAGTTTCTTCCATATGTATTAAATTGTACAGATCTATTCTATACATTATTAAGTTCTTAAGATTGTATCTTGATATAATACTATATGCGTGAGTAATTTGGTGATACTCTACATGTATATACGTATATGTATTGATGTACTTCTTACCATGGTTTAAATCTAAAGCAATATAAACTAATACTAACATGATTAGAGATCCTTTCTACTTTTAGTTTCGAAATTATAGACTAGGAAATTAATATGAGTAAGAAGTGCAACGATGCATTACTAAATTGATAGTATAAAAAGAAATTGGAAATATATGATATATATATCCATTATGTAAATTCAATCATAACATAATTTAAACTAACAGATGCATGCTAAGTCCTACATTAACCTCTTTAGATCTAGAATAAAAACATTCTACAATCATTTTAAAATATAGATCATGAACCTGGCACCAATGCTGGAAAAACAAAAGTGGAGAAGTTGTTCCTCCCAACCAACTCCCAGAGTAGCCAAGTTACTTGCTCCATAAACCCCGAGCCTGTTCATTGAACCACACGAGAAAAATCATTCAATGCACCATCTCTTGCATTCATAGATTCAATCCCCGTCCAATGTTATCCTCCTGCTACTCATGGACATACTAATATATAGTATTTTTCCTAGGGCTTGGTCATTTATGAACCTCCTGCTCTTTAGCACTCAACTAGGAGTTGTGACTTGATTTTGGGGGATGATGCCTCCTGCATCTTGAGTTCTCACTCAGTGGCTTTATCCACTTGTCATTTCCTCTTTTGGGTCAACAAACACTTTTTAACAACTATAGCCACTTTTGTCCCCTCTTCAACATATTTTATTAAAATTAAAATGTTTTATTACACAATGTTTTATTTTTTACTTTCTCCCAAAAATAATAAAACAATGAAATAATAAAAATAATAGTTAAAGTATTTTTCAGCAAAATGAATAATAAATTATTAATTCTTGGTGTATTACAGTGGTAGTGTTGATGCTTTCTCCATTGTTTTGTTTCTATTTGCAATTGTCTCTGGAGCTTCGACCCATTGGGTGCTTTTCCTCTTTGTCATTGGGCTCAATGTCTACGGCATTTCTATCCAGCGATGGTGGTCATTTGTAGGGTTTCCTTGTTCTTTCATGTTCCTCTCATTTTTCTTCTCTCCTGTGGTGTTTTGCTGCTGTTGTTGTTGGGCTTCTATTCTTCTTCGAGTTCTGTCGTTCTTGCATAGACAGGCGTTGTTTGTAGCTAAAAAGGATATGTTCATTCAAAGGGTAGGGTTCAATTTTGTTTCCTCTTTCCTCAATTATGTTGTTTGGGTTGCAATCACAACAAACGAGGATACTCATTGTGGGGCAGTTACCAAGTATGCTCCATGTAGGTTTCTTGCAAAATCTGGAAAGTCCTTTATGCTAGTGTTGTGGTTTGCATGTTTTTCACTACGACCATATTTTTTAAGAGCTTTGAGAAACTTGGCGTCCCTGTTGGTTTCCCCACTTTGTTTTTCAATTATGTTTGCTTGTGCTTCAACGCTTTGTTTTCTGCTAAAAAACACCATGGATTTAAAAAAAAAGAGAAACTTAGGCAAGAATTGTGTGTCAGTAGGTTTCAAATACGTAGCAAACAAAATTGTGGTGGTTTGTTTTCCCGTAGAGTTAAAATAGCTCTGTTGGTTTGTTATTGTTATTGCTTTATAATGTTGTAGTTTGTTTTGGTTCAATCTTGTTAATATTTTGTTCTATGTCTCTTCTACGAGTTTTCACTTTCAATCATTGTTTGAACAAAATTTGTGTAGTAGTAGGTTTGAAATGCCTAGCAAATAAAATTGCGGGGGTTAGTCTACCTGCAGTGTCAAAATAGCTATGTGGTGGTTGTGTGTGTGTAGAGTTTTAACAAAAAAAAATGTTTTGGTGGTTTTCAATTGTTCACATCTCTTCCTTTATGGCTTATGTTCAAAAACGTTCTTGTGTTAAAGATAAGTAAATTAGGAAAGAAAAAAAGATATGTGAAATTTTGTAGGGGAAAATTTCACTTGGCCACTTCATTTCAGCTCGTTTTCCCTTCTTCATTTTCTCATGTCACTTCCTTGGCTTCAGCTGGGTGGGATGCATTGTAGACAATCCATGTCAAATACATGGATATAAACATGAGATATTGTGCCAAGGAATGCAAAAGCTAATAGGAATTGATTATTTCAATTTATGCGGTGTTGTTTCCAATGGAATAATGAATAATCTTTTTAAAATACCTAGATAGTTTCTAGATTGAGTAGTTTCTATTGATAGTTTCCCTTTGCTCTTCACCCGTGGGAAAAAATTCTTTTCCAGTTGTTTACTATAGCCTATTCATATCTATTTCTTCTTTTCTTCCCCATGTTTGGTCTTGGAGATGACAAAAAAAGCCTGATTCTTAAGATAAAAAAAATTCTCAAACTCTGTAGTTTTATTAAGTGTGTTTTTTTTTTCCAGTCAATGTATGATGCAGGAGAATCCTTCTCTCCATTCAAACTATAAGCTCAATGTTTGATCAAGCCTAGAAGGGGTCTCCAACTCTGAATTGATGGTCTTTAAACTATCACACTATAAGTAAACCTATGTCTTTATCTGATTCTAGATAGATGGTGAGTCATTGGTTGAGTCACTAGGTGAGTGATGTAACAAAGTCCTAAATTAATGGTAGCGAGTCATAGGATAGGTTTGAGAGTTTGAATTGGTTATCATGTTGTTGAGTATATTGAGGATCTGAACCATAATGGTTCATAAATCCTGTTGTGTATAAATATGTAAGCCTACAAGGCACATAGAGACAGAAGAATAGGACATAGAGAGGATAGGAGTAGTAGAGGGAGAGATAGAGGTAAGAGGAGTAGCCAAAACATAGTAAATATGGCTCAAACAAGACCAATTAAAGATGTATCAGGCCTAAGGAGATTAGAACATAGGTTCTGAAACAATTCTGTATGTACAGTTTCATTATGTGAATGAAGAAAGCCTATTTCGGCATAATCCCTGTGTAAATTCAATTCTATCTGAATGTGTGATTTCATGAATTGAATGTTAGATTTATCTATGTAAATGGTTGATAATCCTTTGTGTGAATTAGGGCTTCTGAGAGTGAAAAGAATACAAGATCGATTGATCAATCCTCTGATCAATCGAAGGAAGAATTTGATTAATAATATATTGAATATTTTGTGAATGGATTTTGTCTTGAATTAACCTTGTTGCAGGTTCCGTATTAACGATCGAACACTACAAGGATCGACGATAAGTCTATGCAGGTGTGGATGGTCGAGATCTGGGTAGAACCAAATCTATGGTAAGAATCAATTTTGCAAATGGAAGCTACAACCACGATAATCCTAAATCAATCGATCATAGTATTATAAGATTGGGTGATGGAGATTTGAAGGTGCGAAGATCAATGGCCAAAAACGGATTTCGCAAACGAAATAGCAAGGATGATAAGAAAAGGAGTTGGCTATGAAATATGAAACTAATCATTGCAAAAAGGACTGAGATCAACGAACGAGGTTGATCATTGAAATATATCAATGATCCTCATCTATTTTGTAGGGAGAACTAGTGCGCTCAATCAAAATTTTGATGTGCGCGAAATATTTATAAAATATTCCTTATGATGGTTGAAGTCCATCGTCGATCTTAATCCGATGATCAAAAATAATTTCACTGATTCAAATAGTGAGGTGGTTAACAAGAGAGTATGGATGTGGAATCTCTATAGAATTCATCTTATTGTATTTGAGGTCCACCTCCAGTCTGCGTGGATCCAGATCCGTTGATTGACAGTCATTCCGCTGGTTTAACTAGAAGGCAAGTTAACCATAGAGAGTGGATGTGTAATGTTTATGGAATCCATTTCATTGCAGAATTGAAGTTCGCTTCATTGAGTGCTTCCTAGGATTTGGACGGGCTGGCTAGATTTAGAGGTTCAGCTAAAGTTAGAACTGAGTAAATCATGTAACAGTCCATCTAAATATTGTCACAAGGGGAGCCTAGCATCCGAGTAGAACAA
This sequence comes from Pseudotsuga menziesii, assembly GCA_001517045.1. Classification (NCBI taxonomy): domain Eukaryota; kingdom Viridiplantae; phylum Streptophyta; class Pinopsida; order Pinales; family Pinaceae; genus Pseudotsuga; species Pseudotsuga menziesii. Next base: position 32,658 of record LPNX010915964.1, on the reverse strand, counting down.
GGATTCCGTGTAATGATTATCAAAGCCAAGAGACAGAGGATGTGTGGTTTAAATTGATGTTAGCCATAGGAGAGTGTAGAGGAAAAAGATCAAGAAGAAGATCTTTTGAAGATAGAAATAGATATATTTTCAACCAATTGTACAAGTGAAAAGTCTGAAGGTATGGACTCATTGATGTTTGTATTTGAATCTGGTTATATAAACTTATTAGAAAATATTTGACAGCAACAAAGAACAGAGAAGTTCTTGAGAAGAGAAAATTGATAGAAGCAAGTGGCAGCTAGAGGAGATATATCAAGGATAAATGTATTCTTGATAAAGAGTTTGTGAACTCTTAGAGGAAAGAGGAAGGAGTGGTAGAACCTGAGAAATCCAACAAAGGTTGGACAAGAGAGGACTAGTGCATGTTCTCAGAAGAGGAGTGGACCTGCAGAATCCAAGAAAAGCAAAGGAGATTCTCAAAAGGTTTTAGTGAGAGAACCAAAGATACCAAAAGGACAAGCTCAAGGAGAGATACGTTGTTGAGGTATAGAAGACAAGTATGAAGAATTGTTGGAGGTGAAGGCTTAGTTACAGTCCACAAGTGAATAGGATGAAGTTCACAAAAGAGGAGAAGGAGACAAAAACACTGACTACTGAAGGTCATTGCAGGGGTTCAGAGAAAATTCATAGCAGAAGAAAGAAGAAAGAGAGTCAAGAAGAATGTAACAGAGAATTGCTAGAGTTAGCAAGAGACATTTTGTGCTTTGAGAAGCATATGCAAGTAGCCACTAAAGAGAACTAGAGGTATGGCTGGGTCATGAAAAGGGAGGTAAAATGACATTAACTACAGGTGAAGCTACAACAAAAGATGTTTGTTTGATTGAAGAAAGAACTCAGAGAAGTTGAGTCTGAGATGGAGGTTTCATATTGTCACATCTGAATAGGGTCCTTTGCTTGGAGAGAATGATGAAGCAGAAAAAGAGAGACCAATTGAGAGTCTCATCAATTCTATAAGGAGTACAAATCAACTTATGGAGGAGATGATTGTGAGGCCGAATGAGACCAAAAGGTCTTATGTTTTTGAGATTGATGATTTGTTTGTGATTACAGGTTTTGTTGTAGATGATAGGTAGTCTTTTGAAACTGTCTTAAAATTTGATGAAGTCAAATATGATGAAGAAAGTCTCTCAAATAAGGAAAGGTTTGAAGTATTGCAGCAAAAGGAACTCATTGATGAGTTGCTTGATGGAGGAACATAGTCAATTGAAGATGATCTAAAGATGAAGGAAGAAAAGGAAATGTGCAAAGACATTTCTACAAAGCAAAATTAAAATTGTATTTTGGTGAAGGAGAGAGTTGAGGAGTCACATTCGACTATCATGAAGTCTGAATAAAAAGAATATATGCCAGCAGAACATGATTCTATTGTAACAAGAAATGATATGGTATCCTATGAATATTTTATGCAAGCTATAGCTTAGATTATTGAAGAAATAGGTGATGGTGAAAGGGATATGATGTTGTGTTCAAACCAACACAACAGGGGTATGTCATAGAAAATATCAACAAGGACTTCAGAGTCTCATGTTTTTGAAACTAATTATTGGTGTATGATTGCAGGTATTGAAGCACACTTAGATGATGTATCTATGCAGGTTGTGAAGCATAGGATGGATGCTTTGAGGAAGAAAGGAAAAATAAGAATTATACCATTGACAAAAGAATATGTTTTCTATTGTGAAGAAGAACATAAAATCATCTTAGAAAAATATTGTGTAGGAGAGTGACTAGCTGAAATCCTTGTGAACTCTTGGAAGAGTTTAGATCAGCAAAAGAATATGCTGATAAGAGGGTCAATGGGAGATAAAAATTTCAATATTTTTGAAATGAATGAATTGTGCATATATGCAGGAATAACATGTGATGAACCTTGTGATGTTTTCCCATAGGTAAAAGAAGAAGAAGGAGAGTATCCATGTATTCTGGACATGGACCAAAGCCAGAAGTTTGTTTTGGGATTGAAGAATGAGATGACATGGTCTCATGGAGATAAACAAAAGAGAACACTTGCATATTTGAATAGTGGTGTTGTTGACAGATAGGGGAAGAAATCTGTTGTGACACATGAAGAGACTATATTGTCTCAAAAGGGTGATCGGTATAAATAGGAATTTGTTGTTTAAGAGTTGGCTAATGAAGACAAAGAAAATTTTTCTAACCTCAGAAAATATGATGAAGAGTTAGAAATGTTAGAAGATTGGTTGATCAATCCAAGGATTGATAAGAATGACTGCTTAATGCATGCAAGCATGGACATGTTTGATGGAAGTATTGGAAAAGAGTAGATATCAAGTGAAAACACTAAATTATATGCATGCAAGCATGGAAATGTTTGATGGAAGCATTGGAAAAGAGTAGATAGCAAGTGAAAACACTAAATTATTTTATAATTTAGTGGATAGAAGTAGAGAATCAAGAAAACCATAGCAGTTTCAGAAAAAGAAGATGTAGGTGTACCAACCAAATGATAGATTGGACATGGATATTGAAGAACTAAGGTTAATGATGGGGAAGATGTCTTAGAGAAGGCATGAAGAAAGAATGAAGATTTACATCAGCAGAGAAAATAGACAAAACAGTAACATGAGACAGATGACAGAAGAAGATTGTAGAAGCAAAGCTAGTGGAGCATTGCAACAGAAAATTTGGAAACCAGAAGAACTGAAGATGACCAAGATAGAACAACACGATAATATGGATGGTCAACTGCAACACAAAGTTTGGGATACATGCATACTGAAGATAGAAGGTTATGACCAGGAGGTCATATTTCTTTCTTCCTGGGTAATTTGATGTAGGAGCATCCTACTCTCCATTCAAACTATAAGCTCAATGTTTGATCAGGCATAGAAGGGGTTTTCAATTATGAATTGATGGTCTTTGAACTATCACACTATAAATAAACCTATGTTTTTATGTTATTCTAGATAGATGGTGAGTCATTGGTTGAGTCACTAGGTGAGTCATGAATCATGTAACAAAGTCCTAAATTAATGGTAGCAAGTCATATGATAGGTTTGAGAGTTTGAATTGGTTAGCATGTTGTTGAGTATATTGAGGATTTGAACCATAATGGTTCATAATTCCTGTTGCACATATAAATATGCAAGCCTGGAAGGCATAGATAGATAGAAGAATAGGAGACAGAGATGATAGGAGTAATAGAGGCAAAGATAGAGGTAGGAGGAGTAGCCAGAACAGAGTAAATCTGGCTCAAACAAGGCCAATTAAAGATGTATCAAGCCTAAGGAGATCACAACATGGGTTTTGAAACAATTATGTATGTACAGTGTCATTGTGTGAATGAAGAAATCCTATTTCGGCATAATCCCTGTGTAAATTCAATTATGTCTGAATGTGTGATTTCATGAATTGAATGTTAGATTTATCTCTGTAAATGGTTGATAAGCGTGGGTGTGAATTAGGGATTTTAAGAGTGAAAGGAATCCAAGATCGATTGATCGATTCTATGATCAATCAAAGGAAGAATTTGATTAATAATATATTGAATATTTCATGAATGGATTTTGTCTTCAATTAACCTTGTTGCAGGTTTTGGATTAACGATCGATCACTGCAAGGATCAACGATAAGTCTGTGCAGGCGTGGACGGTCGAGATCTGGGTAGAACCATATCTATGGTAAGAATCGAGTACACAAATGGAAGCTACAACCACGATAATTCTAAATCAATCGATCATATGATTATAAGATTAGGTGATGGAGAATTGAAGGTGCAAAGATCAATGGTCAGAAACAAATTTTGCAAACGAAATAGCAAGGAGGATAAGAAAAGGAGTTGGCTGTGAAATATGAAACTAATCATTGTAAAGAGGATTGAAATCAACGGACGGGGTTGATTGTTGAAACAGATCAATGGTCCTCAGCTATTTCGCAGGGAGAACTAGTGCGAGCAATCAAAATTCTAATGTGCATGAAATCTTTATAAAATCCGCCTTATGATGGTTGAAGTACACCGTCGATCTTAATCTGACGATCAACAATAATTCCACTGATTCAAATAGTGAGGTGGTTAACAACAGAGGATGGATGCAAAATTTCTATAGAATCCTCCTTATTGTATTTGAAGTCCACCATCAATCTGCATGAATCGAGATCAAACGGTTGATAATCACTTCACTGGTTTAACTAGAAGGTAAGTTAAGCATAGAGAGTGGATGCCGAATGTTTATGGAATCCAATTCACTGCAGAATTGAAGTCTGCTCTTCATTGAGCGCTGCCTAGGATTTGGTTGGGTTGGCTAGATTTAGCGGTTCGACTAAAGTTAGAACCGACTAAATCATGTGATAGTCCAACTAAATACTATTACAAGGGGAGCTTGGCATTAATGTATTGTAATGTATTGGATAAGGGCCAGTCGAACTTGCAGAGTTCCAACATGTTTTTTACACATATAGAAGCTCTTCATCGTTTACAAATTACATTGCATTCTTTCCATGACATCTATTCTAATTTCTAGATATCAATTTTGAAATAAACATAGTTGTAGCCATAAATGTATTTATTCAAGTAAAGAATCCGGAGTTGGAGCTCATTGAATTTTTCAATAGCTTCATGTGATGGCTTAGTTGTTAGCTTCTTCCTATTATCCATGTATTTGTTGTATTGCAATGATACTTTTTTACTTGGTATCTTTAAATTTTAATAGGTGTTTTCGTCTTATTTGATGTCCTTATCTTCTTAGCAATTAGAATTTCACTCGCAAGCCTAGACTAGGCTATGCATAATTGGAATTTTGATAGTTTTGATAAGCATGGTGATGTTAGGTTGTCAAATATTGATAGATGTCTTATTTTGTTAGTAACAAAAAACAGGTAAATCCTAGCAAACATTGTTCTTAAACATAATCTTCATTTTATATATAGCCATTTCTTGTGAATAATCAAGCAAGATTTGTGTGGTGGCATGTTCAAAATGATATGTAAACAAAATTGTTGAGGTTTTTCTGCCCGCATAGTCAAAATAGCTATGTTGGTTTGTTATTGATTTGTAATGTTGTTGTTTGTTCTGGTTTGAGCTTTTTATCTTTTGTTCTATGTCCCTTCTACAGGTTTGCACTTTCAATTGTTGTTCGGGAAAAATTTGTGTGGTGGCACGTTCAAAATGCCTAGTAAACAAAATTGTGGGTGTTTGTCTTTTCCCCCTGCTCATATCTATTTCTACTTTTTTTTCCCACATTTGGTCTTGGAGATGAGACCGCTCATATCTATTTCTACTTTTTTTTTCCACATTTGGTCTCGAAGATGACAAAAAAAAGCACGATTCTTAAAATCAAATGGATACTCGTAGTTTTATTAAGTGAATATTTTTTTTAGTAAATGTATTGTAATGTATTGGTCAAGTAATAAGAAAATAGAATAGAAGCCATAAATCAAGAATTATACACAATAATAATTTTGTATATATCCTAATACACACTAGCCTACATAAATATATAGGTGGATTCAAATCCAACTACTCCCAAATATAAGTAGGGATATTGAGAGAATGTCTCAACAATTTCCTACAAAATATCAAACCAATTCTAATGTAACCATTATCTCCAACACAAGTGCCGATCTAGCTTCCAGAGTTCAAACACATTTTTTTACACAATAAAAGCTGTGCATCATTTCAAAATTACATTGCACTGTTTCCATGACATCTATTATAATTGTTAGATATCAATACTGAAATCAACATAATTGTCAGATATCAATACTGAAATCAACATAAAATGTGTTCATTCAAGTAAAGAATCCATGTTGGAGCTGCAGCTCGTTGAATTTTTCAATAGCTTCACGTGCTGGCTTCGTTGTTAGCTTCTTCGTATTACCCATGCAGCTATATTGTAGTGATACTTTTTTACTTGGTACCTTTAAATTTTAATAGGTTTTTTGTTTTGTTTTGTTGGATATCCTTATCTTCCTGGCAACCAGAACACCGATTTCGCTCGCAAGCCCAGACTAGGCTATGCATACTTGGAATTTTGATAGTTTTGATAGGCATGGTGGTGGTTGGATTATCAAATATTGATGGATCTCTTATTTTGTCAGTTACAACCAGCTTAGATCCAGCTTTACCGGGTTCTATCATGCGCCGAGTGGGATCAAATATTTCGAGGTGAAAACCTTGCTTCAACAATTGCACTCCAAAAAAACTGTATTTATTAATCAATATTTTATCTTTTTATTCATAAATGACTTTTAATTGTAAAAAATAAAGTCAAATATTGTAAATATTGAAGACAGGAACAGGGTATTAAAAGTTTATAGGTATTGGTGGGTATAAAAAAATATTTTTAGTCAAACAAAGAATATAATGTAAAAACAGATTGAAAATAATGTAAAAATAAATCGAAAATATGTATTGAGAAAGGGTTTAACAAAAG
>LPNX010915964.1:2796-24093 GCA_001517045.1 Pseudotsuga menziesii | reverse complement strand
CTCCAACTACATTGTTTCTCATATCCCACTTAGTTTTAGCGGATTCAATCATCTTACTATTTGCCACTTCTTTGATATTGACTTCAGAAACGACTCTTTATGCCGCTTTATCTCTCATTGCCCGCTTCTTGAAAATCTGCAAATAACTAACTCTGCAGAATTTTATTATCGCTCTGGTCCACAGAAGCTTATTATTTCTGCTCCTAACATTACTTTTATTGCTGTTGAGGTTTATAATGTTTCCAGGGATTTTGAGCCAGTGGAGCTTTTAGCTATCAACTGTCCAAAGCTGGAGGTATTCAGCACGAATTATTCCTTCATAAAGGATTTGAGAGTGAACGGCCTCTTGTTTAAGGAGCTTTCTTTCACAGTTCAGCGCCTGGAAATGCAATGTGGAAGTAAGAGATTTCTGGACATAATGGCGGGATTCAAATTATTGAAGAAGCTTTCGGTGGAGTGGGTCGCTCGGTGGTCGCCAAATTTGATGAAGATTCCTCTTTTCAATCTGCTACAAACCCTTCCTCGTCTTGAGCATCTGGACTTAACTGTGTATAGATATTAAGCCTAGTTTAATCTTTAATCTTTAAGCAGACATTGTGGTAGCTTCAAATATATATTTATTATGAGCCCACATTGTGGAAGATTTAAATATATATTTATCATGAGCCGACATTGTGCCACGTGTCACTTCCACGTTGAGCACGGAATCACACTTCTACCTCATACCGGGCTGTAGAATGCGCCTCTCGGCGCAAAAATAGGGACTTCCTAGAAAAGATTGTTCTTAAACAAAATCTTCATTTGATATAGTTATTTCGTGTCAATGCTTGCCGTATAAATTCGGTGAATGTTTGTAATATGGATCATCTGTACAGTAAATTTCCAACTTATCCCTTCTTGTTTATTTTTTATTTACTTTTTACTTAATGATAGGTTTATTTAATGATAGCTTTGAAGTTAAGAAATTTAAATGAGAAACAAAAAATACTTTTTCCTTGAAATGCTCGTGCCTTTTAACTTCCAAAGTTGTGGTTAAAATCAATTTCACAAATTCTACATCAGGATGTTGTCATTAATTTTATCTTTTGAATACAAAAAAATTACTAAATCTTTGAATAGAATTTTCATAGTTAAATGCAAAAAGAAAGATATTTTGCAGGTTCTTATTGTTAAATAGATCTTTGAAATAACATGGTTACAAATTATTCAAATGCAATTTCTATGGTTAAACGAGAAATTGTAACTTTAAATTCATGTTGCAAAATCTTTCGCAAGACCAGTAGTCAATGAAGGTAGTGCATTGGTCGGTTCCTTTGCAAATATGAAGCTTGAACATGCAATTGTTTTAGCATTAAAATGGATTATGCAATCTATATTAGCATATTCAATTGCAAAACCAACATTCCATTTTCCTTTATTTTTCCCCATATATAGATTGCATGTTTTCTCAGCTTTTGGCTGCTGCATAGCAACCCCCTCTCCTCTCAATATTGCAGCTGCAATGGTTATTGCATAAATACCAGGCTGCATTTTTTTAGCAGTTTGTAAATTGCAGCTATTGTGTCAACGTCATTGTGACGTTGCTTCAAATGTTTCATATATTGTTAAGGAAAGCATTTGTTCAATAGCCATCTGTTTAAACAATGGCCTAATCTAGAGCGTTGACAAATTTAATTATGCATGTTGCATTCCATGGGAACCAGCTGTAGAAATTGTTGCGAAATTGCATTTGCTATTTTTCAAAGAAAATTGCCATTGTCCTGTGTGCAGAACCTATGCCATTATTACAACTTAACTTGGCATTTTCCTTCACAAAAGAAATTCCCCGTAGACAAATTTGCATCTCCTCCCACAATTACATTTCTCAAAAATAGAATTCTATTTTTCCTTCTCGGAATACTTCTTTTGCGTTCCCTTGCTTTGCTTCACCTGTCGATTGTCATTTTAGTTCTTTCGTAGTCATGCAAACCATTTGATCAACATTTGCAAAGATCAACCAAAGAACAAAAATATTGAGTTAATATATTTTTTGTCATGTTCTTATTAGTTGGTTGTTTTGCAACTTTGATATCAGTGGAAAAGAAAACCATGTTTTGCACCAGAATTGTGTGCGGTGCAACTTCTACTAGCATATATATATATAGCTCCAAGCTCATCCTTGTAACTTATTGGTTTCTTTGAATTCAACTATCTCGTGCATATTCATTGCTAAAGCTGTGGGGAAGGCAAGGGAGTACCGCAGCACTAAAAACTTTACTAACAACTCAAAAATAACACTTACAACTAATGTACAGTTTTTCTGAGCAACTTACAGCTTTACTAACAGAGCTCAAAAAATCAACCCAGCACCTACAGGATTCTCTCCTGATGATATTTTTACTAGCTGTTACAGCTAATGTTAATTAACATCACCTACAACACACCATCACCTACAACACACTACACAACTCACTATTTTTCAATGATTGGATAACCCTGGCCTCCAGAAACTTAACACAAATGTTCTACTTAATTAATAAACAACATTCACACAAATAAACTTCAGCTACTACAACAAACTGACATTAAAAATAAAACTGAGTTTTTCCACAAACAGAGTAAAACACAGAATTACGCAGTAAACTTTAGAGTTTCAACTCTGTATCAATTTCTCTATTAAGCTGTGTCAACTCTGTATCAATTTCTTTATTAAGCTGTATCTTTCTGTATCTAAATCGCGATTACAAGATGGGTATATATACGACTTCTATTAAGTTGGTCATTAAATTGCTAATTGACCCTTCCGATTACTAAATTGAATTTTCTGTTAATGTTAATGTTCTGTTACAGTCTGACAGGAATAAAAACTAAGCTGCGTCTTCAGAAAATAGATCAGCTGGCATATAAAAATTATTTTTTATGATTTAATAATTTGTTGTTTTGTTAGGGCGTGAGACGGTGTGGCAGTGCTGTGACTCTTCAATGTTGGGACAATTATATTTCTGAACTGTATTTGCCTTTTTCAGAATTCCAGCAGTTGATGTTACCTCTTCAAAATTTGTTGCAGCTGGTGGTGGAGTAATTACCGAATTTCCAACAAAAGCCTCGGGTCTGTTGCAAATGCCCTTCGCTATTGCTAGAGAAAAAAATGTTTCAACATAATTGCAAAGTTTCAACAGATTTGCAATTCTGCTTGGAAAAGCTGCTCATAGCAGGAAATAGCCATTGAAAACGGTGTCATCTATTCTGGAATAAATAGCGGTTTCATATTCTTGCAAATACTTTGCATGGACAATTTCAACTCTTATCTAACAAATGTCTTAACTGAGATTAAAATAGAAACATTGATTGAGATACATTCCCATTTCCTTCTGCAAATTAGTGTCTGTCTTTAACCTGTTTGAATAAAACCTTTGCAATGTTGTTGAATTGCATTGATTTGTCCAAGTTCTTGGTTTGCACTTTCCATTGATCCCTTCCTTTGTTAAGCCTTCAACGCTTGCTACTCTTTTTGTCGCTCAATTGCGACTAGAGTTTCCAGATATATTGACATATCAAACAAGCACTAGGATCTTGTATAAACAAAGTAGGAAAATTCCAGTAGCAAGCGATCCAATCAGAACCAATCTAGATGCATACACATACGAAAATTTTGAAAAAAAAAACAAATATACCAGATTGATATGAAAGAGTCCCCACACACAAACATGGACAGCTGAAATTTGCTATGGTACCGTGCATATGAGTCGTTCCTGTATAATAGGTTTTCTGCCTAGGCTGAATCAACAATATACATGTATGCTATGATTTGTGGTTCCCAGTTGTCCCATTTAGGTCTTCATTGAATAACATAACCAACATAGCTTCACCTTGAGAAGTATGATAGCAATTTGATTTGCAATTTGTCGCTTCTTGCCGCATATTTGATGCCTGCATTTTTAATAATATCGCTCCAAATTGATTTCTTCCCACTTTCTAAGTTGCATATGTACTTCTTTTGCCACCGCTATATTTGCAAGCAAAAAATAGAACTTTCGTTCTTTCTAGTGCTAATTGGATCTTAAAATATATTGATTTCAGGTTTGCATGGTGCTTTTGGTTTCATTTTGAATTCTTGATGTTGTTCGCTGCCTTCTAATTAGCATGCAATGTAAAAAATAGACATTGGTAGGAAAAGAGAAGACGACCTTGGAATCAATTCCAAATTCTAGAATAAATTGATGCTACCTTGGCCGGAAACGATTTGTTTCAGCTATGCAATTTCTTTTATGAGCAAGGGAATTGTCTCTTAGATGCGTTTGCAGTCTTGCTGCATTTTTACTATACATTGATAGAAATAGGTGAGGCGATTGTAAATCATTTCCATTTTTTTCTTGATAAAAAATATCCATCTGCATTATTGTCACTATAGACGTATATGGCAATTGAATATTTGTCAAAGTTACATGGCGTATAAAATATTAATATGTATCTTGATCGAATGTCACAATATGCTTCACAACCGAATGAGAAAAATGTCTACGGGCATTGGGGTGACATATTTTGGCATTAAATGGTTTGCAAAGTAGTTGGGAATCACAGTTTCAGTTTGGTCTTTAACAATAAAAATCTCCATTTTAATCCTAGTCAACATGATTATTGTTACAATTTGTTATTCCATGGTCATACACCATCCTATGGCCACTTTGAACCGCTTTTGTCATAAACATCAATTCAAAAAATAACTTAACAACCTAATTTCTCTCTGTGATGGCTTAAGTCTTCGAAAAGCAATTGCTAAATATTCTACAATTGCATTGCATCCAATGACACCAAAGCAATTGCTTGTGTACATGAATATCTGGCTAGGGACATGATATTGGACAAATGCTCTCTTTTTCATTCGCAAGGATATATTGTCAACTTGTAAGAAACATTTAGCATTGGACATATTGAAGGAGATCATTTTTCCTCTAAATGGTCATGTGAATTACTAGATATTAGCATATGCCTATGGGACACCAAGCTACAAAAAAATTATAAACAATTTTATCCAACAAATAGCTTAGGTAAAATTCTATATCTTATGCAACATGGAATAAGTGCACATCATTCTCATTTTCAATCACTATTGGAAGTACTTCTTAGAACGACTTTGTCAACGAATTTAGGTGCTTTGACAAATAGCGCAGTTGCAAATACAAGTAGTAATCTCGATGAACATATACAACAAACTCCAATGGACATTTGCAGTGCAAAAAACATGTGCGAAAAAATGTTGCAATGAAAAAACAAAGAGACATTCAACAAAAAAAGGAAACAAAACACTGAATCTCTCAAAGCATATAAAAAACAAAGGACAATGGACATGTTCAACAACATTTCTTCTACTGGCAAAGAAGATTATTGTGGCACAGACAAAGTGTAATGCAGTGTTCTTGATAGCAAGTCTACAAGCTTTTGCTCATTGAAGCAGAAAATGCATAGCAAAGCATTGCTTCAATATGCAAAACAAAATCAATTTGAAAAAGAAAACAGAGCAATAAACACATACTTAAAACTTATTCAAGACACTCCTATCCATGCAAGTCATGTTTGCAGGTGATTACACTTCAAAACATACATTTGCATTGTCACCAATGCAATTTTGTCTTCTCTAATGTCTTTGGAAAATGAAGACATCACAATATCACTTGCATTGCATGATCATATATCCAAATTTTGCAAAAAGGAAATTACCAATGCACAAATACCAACTTTTGCAATGCTGACAAAGATTCAATGAAATGCCACCTTACCAACTATAGCTATTTTAATGCCTTTGGAAGAACGATTGGTTTCAACAAGAATAACTTTCACACAAATACGACATCTTGCTTATAAGGGTGAAATTGTGAACCTGTGTGTCTATTCAGTGAGAATTTTTTTTCGGAATGCGTATGTCAACACCTTTCGACCGAACTAATTTATGTTTTTGGCTGAAAACATACAACTAACTTTCGGCCAAAAAAATTGTTAGACAGAAAGTTAAATTTAATGATGTGTCTCGTAATGCACATTTTGTACGGATGGCTAGGAAAATAACATCCGGTAGATAGTTTTTCGGTCGAAATTGTTTTTTGGCTGAAAAGTTGTTTGGATGAACAAAGTTTATGTATGTATTAACGAAACACCACTGTTTATTTTTTTTGACGTTTTTTCCCAGCCAATCTATTCGACACGCAGACTGTTCGACTCCCTTTGTCGATTTGTGTAGATTGTTCGACTGCTCGATCAGATGGTGCCTCGACCGGTCTGCTGTTGCACTCTCTTTGCTTGTCCCCTGATCAGTCTACTATTGTGCCCTCTTTGCTTGTCCCCTGCTCAGTCTATTGGTGCGCCCTGCTCGGTCTATTGGCACCCTACTTTTTATGTTGTTGTATCCAGTGGTGGAGCCATATCTGCCCTTTGTCTGCTCAGTCTGGTGGTGTGGTGGATCCAATGGCACCGTGGTCGAGCCATTGGTGGTGTGGTGTATCCATTGTCGAGCTGTGGTGGTGGATTCGTGTCGTCCCTTTTTCTGCTCGGTCTAGTGGTGTGGTGGATCCGATGGTGCCATGGTGGAGTCGTCGGTGGTGTAGTGAATCTTTTGTCGAGCTACGGTGGTGGAGCCCTGTCTGCTCGATCTGTGGATCTCTATCAACGATATTTACAGGTAAGTGGATCTCTTATGAAACTCGTGTAAATTTGAGAATAAATGAGCTTGTTCTGTACTATACTTGTCCCCTACTGCTAAGTTTTATTTTGTTAATCATTTTCTTGAAAACAAAAATGTATGCATGAATCTGTGGCTAGGAATTATTCCGAGCAAGAAAACACATTCTTAAATTCTTAAAAAAATGATTTTCTCAATTTGAAAAAAATATATAAATAAAATAAACATTGCCTGAATTTTTAAAATGAAAATGGTTTTCTGAGTAAAAAAACTTGGCATGAGTAAAAACTTAAAAAAAGTTGCCTATGGTTTTGGATAACAATTTGCCTAAATTGCATGAACTGGTTAACCTTGTCCCTGGGTGTGTTCCGATGCAGTGGGAGGATCCTCGATACGCTAACCAACTACGAACCCCAATTGTTTAAATATTGTCCAAAGAACTTAGACCAAAACAAATTGCAGAAATAAAACCTCTAAACTATTAAAAATAACAAAATATCTTGAAGCAACAATATGGTCGAATTGTTAATAAAAAAGGGTGCTACACTACTAGTCTAAAGTAAATTCCCAATGAATGGTGTCTTTTACATTTGTTGTGGGAGTCCTCTAGAGTCTATGTGGATCTAAATTGAAAATCCCGATCTGTGTAGTGGGATAGGCGGGTTTATGGGTTTACCATAATTTTACACTCTTGAGTACAATCACATATCTATTTTGGGATTTATTTACTCATTATCCTTCTTTGTGCTTGGATTCAGAAACCGAGCCCATTGGTTCCAAGCTCCATGTTAATGATTCATATATATATGTGGGTGAGTGCACAAAGTTGAGGGTCTCTTTTGGCATGTTAGATGCAATACAAAACTAAAAAAACAGACATCCATCAACTTGCATGGATAGTTTGAGACACTTACACAATGAATATTGCAATGAGTAAAAAACAAGAAATGTAAGAAATGTAGGAAATTGAATGTATTCCATTGTACAGGTTTGCTGACAATGGAAGCATTACATTTTGGGGAAGGAAACGATCATCCACACAGACCATCGACCCCTACAGTTCATACAGACACAAGGGAAGTTACAAAACGATCACCATCAGAAGTGGTCCACATATCTACAAAAGTTTCATTTGAACATCAAGTACAAGAAGGGAAGCACCAATAATGTTGCAGACTGCCTCAGCCGACCATCGATCGTGGCGATAACCACCATGCTCAACTGTTGTGGGCATGAGACTTCTGATTGGCCGCTTCTCTACAAGAGCGATCCAGAATTTAGCCACACATACCAGACACTCTTGGAGGGAAACCAAGTTCAAAAATTTCACCTCTAGGATGTACCACTATGTCACATGGGACACCTTTGTGTTCCTTCAAGTGAGCGTGCCAAGATGATTTGGGAAGCGCACTACAGTCAGGTCGCTGGGCATTTCGGGGTCGAGAAAATAGTGGCAGTAATGCAGAATTATTTCTATTGGCCGAACCTTCGACAGGACATCAGGAAGTACATCTGATCCTGCACTGCCTGCGCCATTGCCAAACCATCCATCAAGAAGCAAGGCCTCTATACTCCATTTCCTACACCTAGTCGACCTTGGGAATCCATCTCCATGGATTACATGTCGGGCCTTCCTTCTACTAACCATGGCAATGACTGTGTGTTTGTGGTCATTGACAGATTCTCAAAGATGGCCATAATGGCGACCTGGAAGAAGAATATCACAGCAGAAGCTACTGCTAAACTCTTCTTTGAACAAGTGTGGGTACACTTTGGGATCCCATAGTCTATAATCTCAAACCGATACAACAGGTTCCTTAGTACATTCTAGTCTAGCTTATGGTCAATGCTAGACACCAAGCTCACAAAGTCCACAGCTTTCCATCCCCAGACTGATGGCCAGATAGAGGTCATCAACAGGATGATCGTACACATTTTGCGCATGTACAACTCAAAGCATCCATGGACATGGGATGATAGCCTCCCCTATGTACAACATAGCTATAACTAGGACCTCCATAGCTCAACCAACCACAGCCCCTTTCAGGTGGGCTTGGGATTCCAGCCACTATGTCCCATTGACGTAGCGATGCCATTTGCAGCTACTTAGGATGATTCATCTCATATCCAGTCTAAAGTTTCCAAGGCGAATAGCTTCGTTGAGCGCATTTAGCACATTCGCCAATAGTTTCATGACATATTGGACAAATCCAATGCTAAGTACAAGCAGTGACATGATCAGCATTGGGTGCAACACAATTTCTAGGAGGGCGACAAAGTGTGGCTACATTTGCAGAAGGAGTGCGTCGCTGGACCGCACCGTAAGCTTCTCCCTCTCCGATATGGGCCATACACCATCACCAAAGTTGTCGGGGAGAATGCCTTCGAGCTCAGTATTCCACCATTCCTTGGTCTGCACCCAGTATTCAATGTGGACCTCCTTCGGCCCTACTTTCCACCTCTATTGGACACATCAGACATGGAAAAACAACTCACACCAACAGAGTTAAACCCCGACTACATGGAACAAGCCACAACTGATCGGATTATGGAAACAGAGATCAAAAACACCCACCAGCAAAAGATCCAGCTATATCGAGTTGTCAAAGCAGTTCAACTCCTTCACTAGGGAAAGTGGCTCACCAGGGACCAAGTTCAACAGAAGTTTCCTCATCTCATGGAGGAACTCAACGTAATGGGGACCATTGCTTCCTAAGGGGGGAGGAATGATCCAAGAGGATATTGGTGGCCACCCACCTATTCCACTTGGACCCCCACCATTGTTTCTTTCAGTTTTCCATTTTCCTTAATTGTAGCACAATTTACTATTTTTGGCAGTTTTCGGGTTCTAAACTTCCAGAGCCGTTTTGAGGCCCTAAACGACATTTTTTTGGTATCGAATGGTCGAGCGTATTAGTTATTATATTTGTATATTAGTTATTATATTTAACACTTACTTGACGGGGCATAGAGTGTTATCTTCCATGGTCATCCTGAACCATGATGTATCATGTGCGTCAAGCAGAGGTAGTATGCTAAAGTTATGACCCCGGGAAATTGATGTACCAAGTTACCCAATGGGGCCCACATTCTCGTGTTTCACCTCCTAGGGTTATGTTTTTGGATGTGTAGGGTTTCCATTGTTTCTCAATAATATATAGGCCTTCGAGCCTCATTGTAACACAGAATTCAGAGGCATGTAGCCGCCACATCTCTTCTCAGAGATAAGTTACCAGCACTCTAGCTAGTTTATTTCCATGCTATATGTAAACAAGTTTTAGTTATTGATTAATGAAATTAAGTGTTATTTCTGCTGCATATTTGTTTCTGTGGTTATTTGTGTATTCTGTTGCGTTCCTGCATAAATTCGGATCAGAGTTGTTGATCGATTACAACTTAAATCGAATAGATGTGGCTTCCATGTCTAGGGTAACCGTGGAAGGTCACACGCTATGCCTCATCAGGTAAATGCTAAATATAGTAACTAAACATGACTACAATAATTAAATGTTTCGAATTTTTTTGTTAACATCCCATTTCCACCATTGACATTCACTTTTTTCGTGGATATTATGAATATTTCCATGTGATGACATGCTTATTACACTGTTATGCTTATCTCATATTTTTATGTTACAATTATTGACTCAACTTTTATTGATTGATTTATTTTGTCAGGGTTGTAGTAGTGGAAAGCTACATGCTGCTTCCACAGGCTAGGGTGACCATGGAAGGTCACAATCTATGCCTTGTGAGGTAAATGTTAAACATAGTAAATAAATATGATGTCAATAACAAAATATTTCGATTTTTTCCGTTAACAGTCGATTTTCGCTGTTACCATTCACTTTTATCGTGCTTATTGTGAATATTTCCATATGATAGAATGCTTATTACATTGTGGCAAGGGTCTACTCATCACCATGGAGCAGAACATGTATCTCCTCCTTCGGAGGTAAAAGTAAATATTATTACAGTATCTCATTTTTGTTTATGTTACAATTATTGACTCAACTAAATATGACTACAATAACTAGAAACTCCAACCCCAGAATATTTCCATGTGACAACATGCTTATTACAATGTGGAAAGGGTCTACCCATGGTCGTCATGCAATAGAACGTGTGTCCTCTACTTCCATGGTCCAAGGTGACCATGGAAGGTCACACTTTGTGCCCCATCAGGTAAGTGTTAAATATAATAACTAAACGTTGAGATTTTTTTTGTTAACATTCAATTTCCACTGTTACCATTCGCTTTTTTGTGCTTATTGTGAATATTTCCATATGATAACATGCTTATTACTCCGTGGCAGGGGTCTGCTCATCGCCATGGAGCAGAACATGTATCTTCTCCATCAGAGGTAAAAGTAAATATTATTGCAATATCCCATTTTTGTTGATGTTACAATTATTGACTCAACTAAATATAGTAACTAAATATGACTACAATAACTAAGAAACTCCAAACCCAAAAGATTTCCATGTGACAACATGCTTATTACACTGTGGAAGGGGTCTCATTCCCATGTTCGTCATGGAATAGAACGCGTGTCCTCTACTTCTGAGGTAAAAATAAATATTAGTGCAATATCTCATTTTTTATTATGTTACAATTATTTTCATAACGTTTATTTATTATTTTATTGTGTCAGGGTGGTGCTGGTGGAAAGGCATCTACTGCTTCCATGATTCAGGGTGACCGTGGAAGATCACGCTCTGTGCCCCGTCAAGTAAGTGTTAAATATAATAACTAAATGTTTCAATTTTTTTTGTTAGCATTCGATTTCCACTGTTGACATTTGCATTTTTCTGTGCTTATGGTGAATTATTGATTGATTTATCATGTTAGGGTGGGGAACGTGGAAAGGCACCTGCTGCTTCCATGGTCCAAGGTGACCATGGACAATCACCCACTAGAAGTAGATCAGTAGGGGATGACCATGGGAAGTCACCAGCCACAACACCACATCACCACATCAAGTAAGTGTTATTTCTTAATAGTAACTAAATTTCATTACAATAACAATGTTTGAATGATGTTAAAATTATTTTTCTTAATTTTATTGTTTGGTGAATTTAGTCCAGTACACTTGATCTGGGTGATGAGGATCTTGAGGATGAAATTTACTATACCATAGACCCTATGGATACTATAAAGAAAGCCCTGAACATGGCAAACATAGAAATGATCTCCTTGGATTGCATAAGGCCCATGACACAGAATATCGGGGCAAGGATTAGAGCTGAAAGAACAAATAAAATCTTATGGGGTAAGTGGCATCTTCACATATTTTTTTAAGCTATGACATGATTTCATATCTGATATTATGTTTTCTATTTTTCCAAGTGATTTGATAAAGTAAAGTTTTTCGTTTGTAGGAGATTTTACAACCTGTGACTAGAAAATTTTCGAGACAAGTATAGGTAGTAGTCATGCTCCAATGCAGCAACAACGCTGACAAAGAAATGTACCAATGAGGATTTTTTACTCTCCTCCGATTGGCCTTGAATCCATTGATGAGAGCATCTATTTTGAACAGCATGACATGTCGGAGCATTATTAGACGGAGCCTAGGACTCCACATGACTCTGGAGATGAACCTACTGTAGATGACCAGGAAATTTTTCCTGGAGCAACATGAGTTAAAAGCACCAGATCACTAAATCTGACCTTTCTGGTGGATGACGCTTGTGTTCCAATCAAGATTCAAAAGATTGCAGGTATTTATTAATTAATTTATTCATTTTAATCATGAAATTGAAATGTGCATACGCTGAAATTATTATAAATTAATGGATTACAAGTTTCTGCAGGAAATAATGTTTTCTACAGGAATTTGAATGACAAAGCATTGGATCTGTTTGGCCCCACCATTTGCACACAGTGGAATAGCCAAGATAGCACAAAGAGAGATGTATTGATAGACCACATGGTAAACTTGTTCGGCAATACATTCAACAAGAAAGTGGTTACAAAGCTAGCCGGCGAGAATTTAAAATATATCGGGGCCCAATATAGGGATAAATTGCAACTTGACCTCAAGCATGAGCGCCCTCCCATGGTTCCGGAGAAAGAGTGGAAGGCAGTCATAGAGGATGCAAAGGAGAACTTGCTAAAAAGACAAGGAAAACAACCACGGCCTGGAAAAGCAAGGTACAACACATATCATCTTTTTAGTGAAATATGCTCATTTTTTTTTCATTTTTGTTTCAAGCAAGAATTCTGATATCTAACATTTTTCAAAATTTATAGTCTCGTTTACATAGGCAGAAACTCAAAATTTGTGTAGAATCTTATACATAATAAAATAATTATAATTACTACATATATATATTCATGTTGATAGTTGTTTCGAATAGAGTAAAGTAGATTTTATAAATATGAATCAATTTTAATAAATATTGAACTTAGTAGTTGTTATGGTTTTATGTTTTGGTGTTTATAGTTGTTATGATTTGATATTCAAAACTTATGGAGTGAGATATGTCTCGATGTTAGAAGTCAAGGGTTGCGTGTTTTCATCTATTGGTGAGGCCCCCCCTTACACATTCCTTATTGGATGTTAGACTCACAAAAGATATATCAATGATGTCAACAAACCAATAGTAATACAAATCATATACTTGTTTTCTGTATTATTATATATAAAATATATATAATAATACAAAATCTTAAATTCCCTAATACCATTATAAAACTAATAACATACATTATATTGAAAACAACTATTACTATACAAAAATATATTATATTGTATGCATATAATGTGTACATTACTATGCAATGTATATTGTGTAAAGATCATAACATTATAATTGATTTATTGTACAATAATACTTTATTTCAATATAGTGTGTATTATTATTGATTTCTAACATATAATTGTATTATGGAATTTTAGATATTGTGTTATTACGTTGATGGACGTTTTTATTTGAGATTTAGGGTGGACTATGACCTAAGCTTTTTCATCTACAAACAAGGATGAGACAAGTGTATTGTGGAGATTGATTCTATGGAAGTCGTTCAAAATTTGAAATAAACAATTATATAATTTTTTTTTATTATAAAAAATAACTCATAGCTGATGAATGGATAAGTGGTAGCGATCCATGGATAACTCATAGTTGTTGATTGGATAACCGAGAGTTCATGGAAAATAACTAGAAAAATGCAAGATAAAAAAAGGAACTGATAGTTGATAAATAACTAAAATAATATGAGGAATACAAAAAATTACAAACTATCTTCCTTTCCACTGTTATCTCTCAACCATTTGATCTGTATCGGCGTGATCTAGCCACAAACTATGTGGGTGTGCTAGTCTAAGTACATTTGGCATCTAGGAGTCTAGATAATGTGCACTTGTGCTCCAACTCCTAATAAAATCGTTTGAACTCCTAATAGACTCCTCCATCTGGCAATTGGGCATCTAGCTAATTACATTGATATGCGTTTAATTTTGTCAATAGACATTTTTATTTGAGATTTTGGGTGAAATACAACCTATGATTTTTCATCTACGGATGAAGATGCGGCAAGTGTACTGTCAAAATTGATTCTATGGAAGTGGTTCAAAATTTGAAATAAACAATTATAAAAAAAAATTGATAAATGGATAACATGAAGAATGTCAGTGATAACATGTAGTTAGGCATGTATAACTCAGAGTTGAACCTATTTAACTAGAAGAATACGAGGAATCAACTATCTTCCATTCCATAACTATCTCTTAACCATTTGATCCCTATTGACGTCATCCAACCACAAACTATGTGGAGTGCTAGTTATAAAATTTTGGGGTGGACTACCATGTATGATTTTTCATCTAGGGTGTCATTTAAAATTTATAATTAATAATCTCAAAATAAAATTAAAAAAGATTAGTTAACATGTGATAAATACAATTAGATATAACTATTAGATTAACTTCATAATTACACAACTTTAGCTTAATTTTTAAATTGACTATTAGATACCTATATTAACTTAACTTCAATATGTTTATAACTATTAGCTTAACTTCAACTCTAATAATATTTAAATTAGATTAATTATTACATAATAATTAATAATTCAAAAATATACTTGTCAACAACCATATTAATTTGTGGAGAGATTTATTTTTATAACTGGATGGAGATATATTCCTTATTTTTTAATATCTCATTAAAGATGTAAGTGGAGATGTATTCCTTTACCTTTTTGAGAACACACTATCTAAATCTAACGGCAGAGATTTGTTCTAGACCGACAACATACTGAAACGTCGGTTGAACGCGTTAAATGAATGGTCAAATATGATTAAAGGGATGGAAGAATCATTAAATATCTTTTCTATTTCAGTTTCACCATGCATCGTTAACTGTGGTGTGGAATCCGATTCTTATTAGTGTTGTTCATCGGTGAAAAAAATATAGTATGGGGTAGAGTATTTAATGTTCTTTCATCAGTTTTGTGGGTTACTAGATCTCAACCTATTTGAGATTTAATGGTCCATAAATCTAGGTTGAAATCCAATAACCCATAAAGTTAATGCCCATTTAATACTCTACCATATTTATGTCATTAGGCATTTTTCTCTGAGGTTTTGTTTGAAACCACTGTTCATTTTGTCGTCCCTTAGGCCAACCATTGACTGCCACGCCCACCGTTTATCTGTGCAATAAAATGCTGCCACATTTATATACACATTTTTTGGTCTATCGTGTCTTCCCATTCTGCTGTCCACTGGTTGTTCACTATGTCTACTGGTTCTAATGCGCATTGCATGCATGTCAACATCAACTTATGTGTTCCACAAGTAATTTTGCTTATGTGTTTTGCAAGTATGCATTTTCTGAGTAGTCCGTTGTTTGTGCGATTTGTTACGTTATGCATCTTCCCTGAGTGTATTATCAACTCTCTTACAGTTCCTGATATGAGGGAAAGGGCATGAGTATAGAGAGGTATCATGAGGGCTCGGGCATATAGAATCATTTCTCCCTCGGCACAGGGAATGGTTTTAGAATCAGAGAGTTTGATGTATGAGCTGAAGGGAAAAAATAGAGGAGATCTATTTGAGGATGGATTTGCAGGATGAGAAGATTTCGAAAATAATGAGTTGGCAAGGGCATTTGGACCAACTTTGGGCCCCTCCATTTTTGGTCACGATGGTGGTACTCACTATTTCTGAGAGGATCCTCTCATTAGGAACCATTAAGTGAGAGATTTGAATGCTTGAATTCGTACCTCTGTGGAGGTTCTTGGTTATCAAAAGGCTTTCTTGTCTAAGGCTTGATCTTGCAACCAGACATTTTAGCTGGTGTTCTATACTTTTGCATGTAAAGTTTGTTTTTTTTGTTTTCAAAATATCTGAGAGTCCAAGATTGCTATGTTTTTAATCTTATTTTTTTCATATGGATGTTGTGTTTATGTTGATAAATATGGCAGATAATGGAGATTTTACTTTCTCTAAGGAGATCTCAACTGGCGAGAATCCAGACACAGAAGAAGCAGAATGACATAATCCACGACAATAGTACTACTCTTGTGAAGGCATATACTTTGGATGAGCTCCATTTGTTGCAGAAGAAGAAGTATGCACCTTCAACTCCCATTAAAGGATCTCAGTTGGGATTTGTTGCTCAACTGTCCAAGGAAGAAAGGCATAAACAACAACTACAACCCATCAGGTTTGATATTTTGTTGTCGGTGCTACTGAGTTCTTGATTTGACATTAATGTAACATTAATTGTTCTATATTTATATGTGCAGTGATTCTCTAGCATCTCTTACTAGGGAAACGAGCCCTAAGGTTGTGAAGGGAGATCCTAGTAAGAAGCTCAAGATTTTGAAGCCTGTTGTTGCTAAGAGTTCGAGCAGTGTGCCTACACCTAAATTTACAACTAATGACAATGCTTTGAAGTTTACACATATTTTGCATAACCTTTCACCAGCTGGTTAGTATTTATTTCAAGAGTTTTGACATTTATTGGATTTGAGGGTTTAATTTTGTCTCAAAATTTAAATGTTATGCTTTTATGATCTATAACTTTCATTATTAGAAGATCCGATGTAGATGAAAAATGTTCATGGTTTTGAACAATATATTTCATCGTTGCTAAAGCTTTGGAATGTTGTCCAATATGTTTCTGCCGCTTTTTGACTTGGATTTGCTATGTGGCTCTTAATATTTCTAGAGTTATTAGGGCTGGCTACAAAAGTCATAGGATTTAATCATTTGTATGTATTGCTTTTCTTTATTAATATTTTTGAAAAATGGGCAGGGATTTTGTTCCTGTGTTTTGTGCTGGTTTTGAGGGGTTAAATTTTGTTTGTAAATTTTTATGTTATGCTGATCTGATCTGGAGATTTCATGATCAGAGACATGTCTATGCAGATTTTAATATTCCCCAGTTTTTTTAACAATATTTCATTGCTGAGTTAGGGAATTTTTAATGTTGGAAGAAAAGTTTCTCTGGTGTTATTATATTTATGTTTATGAATTTAAATTCTCTTGCTACTCAGTTTTTTTTTTTTTTTATGTTTATGTTTATGATTGAATTTAAATTTTTTTTTATTAGCATGTAGAACCCATGTTTTGATTCCATCTTGTTTGTATCATGAATTCCACCATTATTCCAAGATCTGACACTTATTTCTAACTTTGTTATCCACTATTTCAGTGTTCACTTGCAGCTTTATTGCCATTAGTTCACTATCATTTGTTGAGAATATACCCTATTCATGCTATTAATCACCTATTTTTGGATCCAAATATAACATTTAGGCGTACAACTTTCCTTTTGCGGATGATCTCAACACTTTAGTCAATTATACTAAATCATAATAGTTTACAGGCTGTGGCTTTACTCATACCCATGACCATAATCCTTTGGCACAATTCCTCATTACTAGATTCTAAACACAAAGATTTAAATTACACACTTATAATTAGCTGCAAAATTAACTCTATCTCAAAACAAATACTCTGTTGTATGCCTTCATTTCTGGACAAGATTGAGTCTCATCCCTAAGATTAAATCCTATGATTCTAAAGACATGGCTTTGAAATCACTTACTCGAATTTGGTATTGGAGAAAATAAAACATCTTTCTTCATTCTTGATAGAGAGTCGTTCTCAGTCAACAATGCTTTTGTATTTCCTGAAAATTTACAAGCCATGACACTACAGGTCTACCACCTATCATCATGCGAGTGGTTTCATTTTGAGAGAGTTTTTGGTCATGATAAAGTTGTATTGAATTCATTGGACACCAATCCTTCATTAATCTACTTTTAGCAACTGAAGCCATCCTCAATTGATCCATGACTATTTGTAAAGGTACCCAAAACTTGTGATACTACCAATTTCGTGACTAAATATTAAGAATGACAAAAGTCATTATTGGATTTCAAGAATAACGATTTGATTGAATGAAAAACATGGTTCTCATTCTCTGCAACCATAGATTGATTACCAAGATAACTTATCTTTTCCCTTTGAATGCAAAACCCATGATTCCTCTACTTCCACAAACTTGATTCCTTCCAGCACATCAATTTCTATTAGCTACAGATAATTCACAAAAGTGATCTCCTTTCTTCTTATATGTTATTATATTGAATCTCGGTTTATTGGATTTTACCATGCGTAGAAAATGTGTTTAGTCTTTGATGTATTGAACGCTACAGACCTCCTCTACAATCTGATCCAAATTTGACTCCTTTTCTTGGATCAACTATGTACTTGATATTAAAGTCATCCATCACAATGGAAAGGGTCTCAAAACCACCCATACAATGTCCAATTACTAGATTTTCATTTACAAAGAGTCAAAATGCTCATCCATAGATCACATATACATTCCTACATAATATAGAAAGGAAGACTCACACATAATAAAGGTTTATACACCCTGATTTCGATAAGAAACTTTATATACATAACAAAAATTTAAACACCCCGATTTCGATAAGAAACTTTATATACAAATTCCTGTAACAACAAAACTTCCTTCTATATCTCTCTGGCTGGACACCACATAGATTCTTGGCCATTACAAACCTGCTCTACAATCTGTTCCAAATTTGACTCCTTTTCTCAGATCGACTATATACTTGTTATTAAAGGCCTCCATCACAATGAAAAGAATCTCAAAACACCCATACATTGTCCTATTAGTAGATTTCCATACATTGTCCTATTACTAGATTTCCATTTACAAAGAGTCAAAATGCTCATCCATAGATCACAAATACATTCCTACATAATATAGAAAGGTAGACTCACACATAATAAAGGTTTATACACCCTGATTTCTATAAGAAACCTTATATACATAATAAAATTTTAAACACCTCGATTTCGATAAGAAACTGTATATACAAATTCCTGTAACAACAAAACTTCCTTCTATATCTCTCTGGATGGACACCACATATATTCTTGGCCATTACTCAACCCTAGGTCACTCTAAAAACTCCTAAGCTTAGTAGGACTACGATATAAAGAATGACTAAAATTACTAATAAGTTCATATCCTAATTATTCTCCATGAGATCTTCTACTACCCCTAAGATCTATTTCTGCTTAGTAAGGAGGATTTGATAACATACTTTGAATTTTTATTAAATAGTTACTTATCTTAAAATCCTTGCAGAATTTAATTGTAAATTTAAAAATACTATTTTTTTATTAAATGAGACCACTCCCTTTATTAAATTCAAAGGCTGCCTTAATCTTGGTTGTTATACAGCTGATTGGCACCTCTCCATCCGAGTGCTGACATCCCTCAGGTCGGCACACAAAAGGACACTTATGGATTGAGGTTTGCCTAGTTTCATTATACCTTGGTTGATGATGAAATACATTGCCTATATGCCCAGCTGGTTACTTTGCTATTTTGATATTTTGAGTGCATGCGCGACTATCTCTATTGGCATCTCGCGCATATGCGCGAGTATTATGTTCAGCAGGTCGGGCATACATCTATGCGCGGGTTGCAATTGTATAGAGTAGCGCATCATGCGCGGGTTGCTTTACTACAGACCCACGCATGGTTTCCTCAAAATTAGTTTTTAAAAACACGAGTTAATGGGAGATTAGTTGTTTCATTTACCTTAATCCCATTAACTGCTATAACCTCCCTAACCTTCGAGAACTGCCTCATTTCCTTCAGATAAATAGAGGCCTTGGGGAGGGTGTTAGATATTCATACTTGGAGGGAAAAGTTATGCTGGTGGATTTTCTACAGAGTCTTTGGAGCAGAGAAACTCAGAGTCCTTTGGTGACAGAGGAGTCCCTTGTTCAGACATTGGGTTGTAACCTAAACTCCCTCTATTATTGTTAATAAAGCAGATTACTTCTTCCATATCGTGTTTCATGTGTTGTGGCTTGGTAAATGTTTATATTTCATTATAATATGTGATTTGCCTAACCTGCATCTTTATATATGAATCATACTGTATATTGGAAGAATCTTTGTTAACAGGTTGAAGGAGGAACTATCCTGGAGATTGTAGAAGTGAAGCAAAGAGGAAGAAGTTAGCTTGGATCAACCTTCGTTTATTACAAGTAAGTTCCTGCTACTTCCCTATTTCCTATTTGTGCTTTTATAATCAAATTTGTCTGCAAGGCCATAGTATGTTGGTAACCCCCAGACCTAGGTTATTAGGTGAATTATCCATTACAATAGAACTGGCGACTCCGCTGGGGAGGCCAAGTCTGCTTTAGGTCTTTTTCTGTTGTCCTGACCAGTAATTTCTCGAAGTTTTGTTTGTGATCTTGTGTCCTGCTTTCTTACTTACTGTAGCATTTGAAAGTCTTGGGTCTTTCTATGTTTTTGAGAAATTTTCATACCCATGCGCGGGTTGTCATTCTAGACAGTCGCGCATACTGAGTTATATACGCGGGTTGTTCTATAAAACAGTCGCGCATCATACGCGATCTGCACTACTACACAGTCGCGCATACTCCTGAAAACTGTGATTTTTGTGTTGAAGTTTGCTTGTTCTTTGGCATGTTATAAGTCTTGTTTTCTGTGTGAGGCTTTCTTTAAGAGTGTTGCAGAGTTGTCTGAGTGTATCAGGTGATCACGTCTTAGTGCTTTTCGAAGCCCTTGGGTTCTTTTTACTTGTGTTATTTACTGTCTGCATTTTGAAACTTTCTGGCCTGTTTGGGTTATTGGTTGAGTGCCTGAGTCTAGATCAGTGATCAGGGTCTTAGACTCTGTCTGTCCAGTCTGCTGTCTATCATTTTTTGGTCTGTACTTGCCTGTTTGAAAGTCTGCAGTGATCTTTAGGTCATTGTTTGCACCCAAGTTGAGGTCCTAGCCTGCTTCTTTTGCTAGTTTTTAGGGTCTGTCTGCCTTTTAGTTTCAGTTTGTGTTCTTTATACAGTCTATAAGTGTCAAGTCTACTCAAGCATTGCATTTATACATGCACAGTACTTTTTTGAGCATTTTTTAAAGTGAAAATAAAACATAGATAATCTTCTGCATTGTAATTTTTGCATTAGAATAGTGTTTGTTTCAGTTTAAGAAATACATATCTCAGAAAAATACAAAACATATAGGCTAGTTTCTATTATTTAAGTGCTGATAGTTCATCATATATCTTTGAAAAAAATGAAAAGAAGCTTATTTTTATAGGGTTAGTC
>LPNX010915908.1:0-75245 GCA_001517045.1 Pseudotsuga menziesii | reverse complement strand
AGATGGAAGGTGGTGGCATGTGCCCCAGGATCTTCACCAGCCTTACCTTCGAACTTAGGGATGTCCGAAGGCAGTTTGGTGGGAACAAGTGGCCACAAGGGGTCATGCCTCACTGGATCGTTCATCAATTTCGATAAGTCTGGCAAGTTCAAAGTTGCCAGAAAAGGAAGCTTTGGCCTAGCCGGTGTAGTAGATGTACTAGCTTGGGTATTTGAGGGTCCAGCCCCTGAATTCCCATAGGTAAAGGTGGGGTTTCCCCCAGACATCGGTTGTGAAGTGGGTAGGTTTCTTTGGAACGGGTTCCATCCGTAAGCCACTGGGTTTTGGGTAGGAGGTGTACTGTAAGTGGTTCGGGCCGTCCCCATAGAAGTTGGGGTTTGAAAGACTGGAGCAGGTATCCCTCCACTAAACAAAGAGAAGGGAGAGCTCATGTATGGGACCGAAATAGGGGTTTAGTAGCCTTTCCCATAAGAGGTGTTGCTACCAAACTGCACTCCTACATATGCAGGAGGTGGACCTATGTATGGACTGGAAGGGGGTATGTGCCCCCCATTCCAAGGGAATCCTTGGACAAAGGCCGAGGATCCCACCAGAACACTGTGGGTAGGGTAAGGGAAGGAAGAAGGAATTGTAGGCATACTGGGAATCCCAGTAGCCATATCACCAGACATACTTCCAATGTTCGAGTAAACCGGTGGTTGGACCACCCGGCTTGCTGGAGTTAAGGGTGTGGAAGGTAAATTAGATCTAGGGGTACTAACTGGGGGAGGTAGTGCCCCTTCAACCGGAAGGGTTGAGGTGAAAACAAATGAACTTTCTCCCTTAGAAGACATATCTCTACCTACAAGTACACCTAGCACTGGTGAACTAAAAGGCCTAACCTGCACGATCACTGGATCGTTCAAATCAGTCAAGGGGGTTATTATAATTTCTTGCAAACTCGTCAGCTTGCAATTATTCTACCTCGACTGTATCAAAGTCAAAGTGGTTAGCTATTAATTCCGGTTCACCAAGAACCTCACTTACTCCTACTGGTTCAAAAGAACCACCTGTGCTTAGTCTCCGCCTTTGAGGTAAAGGTGGAGGTTCCAATGGTGAGAGAGGAGGAAGGTTTCTCAACCTTCTTGACCTTCTAACAAGTTGGTCCTCCAGAATTAAGAATTTAAAAAATCACACCCTAAGGCCAACTAAACACAAGCAGATCCACAGAGCACACACTAAAAAAATTCCTAAGTCTCAAGCAATCAAAACAGGCTATAAAGATATGCTTTCCCGAAGAAAGCTGATGAACAGTTACTTGGCGTCCTTGAGGGGTTCTTAGGCACAAGCGGAGGAATCACCCAACCGCCCTCCTACACTTTCCACAAGGGTTACCTTCCAAGTCCGTTCAAGGTGAACCAGAAATAACCTTCTGGTTTACCTGGGTATGAGCCCTAAAAAGACAAGAGACTAAGGCTACCTTGGCAATACCTACTGTCTGGGGGGACAGTCGCAAGCCAAACTCGTACGCATGGGCAGGGTAGCTGAGCCCGAAATTCTGCCTAGACAGAATCCCCAAATGCGTAAAAGTCCTGGGTTACGTTTTGACAAGGATTCGGGGGGTTATCCCCTCTGTCCAAGCCTCCACGCGGCCTAGTGCTTAACTCCCTTTTGAGAGGAGCTTCCCAGATACAGCGGTAGAACCAAGGATTTACCTAATGAATAGCCCACTACCTCTGATTTTATAGTTTGTGGGAATTTTACACTCCCTAGCCCACAAAACTAGCCTAAGCTAGTAGGTGGAAGGCCCTAAAAATAAAAACTTACTAATAGATTTTAAATTTAAGCGTTAATTTTAAGGGTTGTTCTTTACTCAAAGGAAGTGGAAGTGATGGACTGTATGATGTTATGACTCAACAGAAAATAAATGAAAGCAAAAGTGCATCTAAAGCAAACTAACACTATGAAATAAACTTCTTTTCATTTTTTCAAATAAATATTGATGAACTATATGCAGCAAAAAGAGAAACTAAGCCTATATGTTTTTGTATTTTTCTGAGATAGTATTTCTTAAACTGAAACAAACACTACTCTAATGCAAAAATTACAATGCAAAAGATTAACTATGTTTTGTTTTTCAATTTAAAAAATGCTCAAAAAACTACTGTGCATGTATAAAATGCAATGCTTGAGTAAACTTGACACTTATAGACTGTATAAAGAACACAAACTGAACTAACAGGCAAATAGAACCTAAAATCCAGCAAGAGAAGCAGGCTATGACCTCAACTTGGGTGCAGACAATGACCAAGAGACCACTGTAGACTTTTAAACAAGCAAGTGCAAACCACAAACTGATAAACATCAGACTGGACAGACAGAGTCTAATACCCTGATAACTGATCTAGACTCAGGCACTCACCAACAACCCAAACACGCCAGAAAGTTTCAAGATGCAGATAGTAAATAACACAAGTAAAAAGAACCCAAGGGCTTCAGGAAGCACTAAGATGTGATCACCTAATACACTCAGACAACTCTGCAACACTCTTAAAGAAAGTCTCAACAGAAAACAGGACTTATAGCAGGCTAAAGAACAAGCAAACTTTAACACAAAAATCATAGTTTTCAGGAGTATGCGCGACTGTGTAGTAGTGCAGGTCGCGTATGATGCACGACTGTTCTATAGAACAACCCGCGTATGCAACTCAGTATGCGCGACTGTCCAGAATGACAACCCGCGCATGGGAATGAAAACTTTTGAAAAACAGAGGAAGACCCAAGACTTTCAAATGCTATAGTAAGTAAGAAAACAGGACAAAAGATCACAAACAAAACTTCGAGCAATGACTGGTCAGGACAACAGAAAAAGACCTAAAGCAGACTAGGCTTCCCCAGCGGAGTCACCAGTTCTGTTGTACAGGATAATTCACCTAATAACCTAGGTCTAGGGGGTTACCAACATACTCTAACCTTGCAGACAATTTGACTTTAGAAGTACAGAATAGGAAATAGGAAAGTAGCAGGAACTTACTTGTGAAATACGAAGGTTGATCCAAGCTAGCTTCTTCCTCTCTGATCTGCTTCCAAAGTCTGCAAGATAATTCCTCCTTCACCTACTAACAAAGATTCTTCCAAATACAGTATGATTCATATATAAAGATGCAGATTAGACAAATCATATATTATAATGAAATGTAAACATTTACCAATCTACAACACATGAAACACAATATGGAAGAAGTAATCTACTTTATTAACAATAATAGAGGGAGTTTAGGTTACAACCCAATGTCTGAACAAGGGAATCCTCTGTCACTAAAGGACTTTGAGTTTCTCTGCTCCAAAGATTCTGTAGAAAATCCACCAGCATAACTTTGCTCTCCAAGTATGTCTATCAACACCCTCCCCAAGGCCTCTATTTATGTGGATGAAAGGAGGCAGTTCTCGAAGGTTAGGGAGGTTGCAGTAGTTAATGGGATTAAGGTAAATGAATAAACTAATCTCCCATTAACTCGTGTTTTTAAATATTAATTTTGAGGAAACCATGCGCGGGTCTGTAGTAGAGCAACCCGCGCATGATACGCGACTCTATGCAAGTGCAACCCGCGCATAGATGTATGCGTGACTTGTTGAACATGATACTCGCGCATGATCCGCGATATGTCAATAGAGATAGTCGTGCATGCTACTCAAAATCCTAAAATGGAAAAGTAGTCAGCTGTGCATATAGGCAATGTATTTCATCATCAACGAAGGTATAATGAAACTAGGCAAACCTCAATCCATAAGTGTCCTTTTGTGTGCTGACCTGAGGAAAGTCAGCACTCGGACAGAGAGGTGCCAATCGGGTGTATAACATGAGTGTCGGACATTGGACACATAGCCATCAAAAAACCTATGAACTAGTGTCAAAAATCCGACACATAGCCGTCGAAAAACCCATGAACTAGCGTCGGAAATTCGACAAATAGCCGTCGCAAAACCTATGTCCTAGTGTCGAAAATTCGACACATAGCTGTCAAAAAACCCATGCCCTAGTGTCAAAAATCCGACGACATATCCATCGAAAAACCTACACCCTAGTGTCAGAAATTAGATGGCGCTAAAGTAATTCAAATGGCTCAGTACTTTTCATCATTGCTGTCTGACACATCCGTACAATACGTCGGATGTCGTCGGATTCTATTGTCGGATTTTGGGTCAAATCCTATTGTGACAGACTGCCCAACCAAGCCAATAAGAAATTGGGTTTTACAAGATGCTAAGGAAACTAGCGAACAATACAAGAGTTCATTGGACTTTTCCAGCCAAGTCACGCTTGCATCAAACACATAGTCAACCCATTTAATCAAATACAGTCATACACAACCGTTGGATATGAACAGAACATTCCAGGGATCCAAAATGAAAAAGGAAACAAGGGTAAAACAACCCTCTGATAGTAACTTCGATTTCCAATGACCTTTTGGCCCTAACATGGCCAAAACGGACTCAACAACACCTAAGAAATCATGGGTCTCTTCTTCCACTCACCGAGCATTACCAAAAAATGATTTCCATCTTGGAAACAATGGGTAAATGCATCCAAATCCTAGGGAAGGAATCCCACCCATTGATTTTTATGAAAGTGAATTCCCAGCCTTGGGAAATTGAAGAAAACAACTGCCCATATGAGGGAAAACACATAATAAACCCAAAAACGGGTTTCCAACCTTGAACAAACTGGTAAAATTGGGGAAAAACACCCTATGAGTAAAAATCTGATTTCCCAAATGTTTATGGGAAACATAGAGGCTAAAATGACCCCCATCCATGCCCAAATCATGGGTCTCCTTTTCCCATTCACTGCACAACTCCACAAATAAAAATATGGGTATGCAAAAATAGTAAAACAACAGAAAAGCGTGGAGGTAATTCATCAGCAAGATCTTGCTGTGTGAGGAGGACCAAAAGAGTCCCTTATAAACCCCCAAATCATCTATCCTTGCTACACATCCACTCAACAAGACCCCAAACCAATTCTTGGGCATGCCGAAATGGAGAAACGACCTCCAAACGTGAGGGAGAGAGCTCCCTCCTCTTCCTGCTACGTGAGAGAGCCTCCACATGAAGGGGAATGTGTGAGGAAATGAAGGGCATGGATGCCTAATGGCTTGGGCATGCATTCCCAAGAATTTACTTGCCCCACAAGTCAAAAACACACTTTCCAAAAATGGGTGACCTGTCAAATTCGAATTTGACCCCCAAACTTTTCCCATCCCAAGGAAATAACTTCCTTTACAAAATTTAGATGATTGGACACAAAAGACAAAAAGGGTAGTTGAACACTCTATGGTTTTACCTTAGACATTTGGATTTTCCCCATTGGCTCCAGGTTGAATAATTCCCCCTCCATATTCCTTGTGAAATTATGCCCCCATCTATTTAACGTTGATGCCATAGCTAGTCGTGGTATTTTTATTAATTTGTATTTTACATGGTGTCTCAAAAACACATTGTTCCCAACTAGCACATAAACCTTTGGCATCGATTTTAATCACCGAAACATCAAACACTAAACCCATGGTGGGTCCTTTTCCTTGAGCTCCACAGCATGATCTAATACAACATTTACATCGTATGCAATTTAATACCATGGGGTCAAAAACAGGGTGTTACACATTACAACATTGGTTCCTTTGTGAAGTTGTGTGGACTATGCGATAGATCCATGATGAAAATATCAATAAAGAATAGATGATCACGACTCTGCAAGGTCGTGTGCTTGACTGGTACATGAAATTATCTATAGTGCCAATAGGATTTTCCCAAAAAAACACTCAACAAGATTCGAATGGGCATGATAAATGAGTTTAGTAAGCCATAGTATAAATCACAGTGCATTACTATGATCAAAGAAATTAATCAGCTACCGACAGAGTCTGTCTGGGAATTTGACTAGAAATTTAAGACATTAATGACCAAAGTGAGTTTCCAAATGTTGGACGTACAACATAAAGAGTGTTTGATTGTCACCTTATTTCCACACATATAACCCCATTGACAAAACAAAATATTGTTTCACGGGTAGAGGCTCTTAAGATAGCAATGAAGTTAGAATCCTCACCGATTGAAGACATCAGCACATGAATGATGCAAATTCAGTCACTGTTGGCCAACCTTACAGTGCAAATCCGATACATTAAGAGAGGAAAGGAAGTTCAAGAAGAATGATGATGTATAATATGTAGAATAGACAGACACCAGAAAGAAAATTTCCCGATGCTTATGAACTACCTCGCAGGAGGAGCGTCGAACCCAATAAACACCCAAGGGATGCCTTGGTGTAGAATATGTCAGACTAAGGGCCACAAGTATGAAGAATGTCTGTATTTACAAAATATTATGAGTGCACCAGCTATTCTGTATTGTAAGTTTTGTAAATCAGTAGGTGACGATAAAACAGATTGTAGAGCACTTCAACTACTGCAAGAAAAGACGTTCAATATCTACTTGATGAAAAATGATTAGAAGATGCAAGATGGATGAGCGCAGCCTCAATATCAACATGATCAATATCCACCACCACAATATAAATAACCATAGTATCCTCAGTCTCAATACTAGCAAAATTAGTATCCACAACAACAACAATGGCCTCAACAAAGGGGGGCTGAAAATTTTCGAGGTTGAGGACAACAACAAGGAGGAGGAGGATTTGATTGAGGAAGAGGCCAAGTCATATGTTATAACTGTGGGTAGCAAGAAAATTTTGACCGAGATTGCCAAAGTCCTGCAAAAAAATGTACATAATGTAAATCATTTGATCACACTGTTGAACAATTTCTGCAACTAATTGCAAAATGGCATGCTCAAACTATCATAAATCCCAAACTAATGTAGAATCAAAATCAGAACCCTAATTAGAACATTTAGATGATTTTTTCCGAGTGAAGAGAACCTAACATCACTATGGTTACAAGAGGAGGTGCTACGACAGGTGAAAACTAGAACACAAGGAATGGATAACCACATGTGCAACCCATGAAAATAAAGAAATCGTTGTTAAATCACCAAAAAGTGAAGGAAGCCTTCTTGGATGTGCGACTAGAGTTTTTTGATGTTAATCAATCATCGACATATGGACAATTCAATACCATGACCGAATGATTTGAATAGCTACTCAGGAAGAAACCAATGAAAAAGGTTAGTAATATTAAAGAATTTTTCAAAATTTGTTTAGCACTAATCAATGATAAATATGTTGTCACAGAACTGACAGCACTTATAGAAGAAACTCCAGACAACTTGACACCAAGAATTAACCATATCGGGAAGAGACTAAAAATAGGGTGGGAACAACAAATGATAGTGCAGATAGGAGATTATGATATGGATTATATCATATTAGATTTGGGCTCAAATTTTAATATAATGACAGGACAAACATGGGGATCATGAATAAACCATGATTGGACTGGTATCCCATTCATCTAAGACTTGCAAACCAGTCAAAGGTTTAACCAATTGATAGACTAACTCAAGTGTCTATAGAAGTTGAAGGCTTAAGAACATATGTATACTTTGAACTAATTGACATTGTCGATGACACAAATCCATACACTACACTTCTAGGAATTGATTATGTGATAGACAACCAAATAATTATTAATTTTAAGAAAAGAATATTATCATTTGAAGATTCTGAACTAGGGGTGGTCATGCGAATTGATCCGCTTGAAGGGTAGAGATATGTCGATCCAGTAAATAGTGAAGGCCAAGGAAATTAACTAGATTGATTGTATAATATCATGTCTTCAAGAGAATATTATATGAATCCAACAACTGATGGAAAGCTAACCTGGCAAAGTATAAGTTCTTGCACATCCGATTCAGGTGATGCCTTGGAAAATTGGTAGAACAAGTTGCATGAAGTCTCCATGAGAATATGTGCAAGAATCATAAGATTTGTTTGAAGGGTAGGATCCAAAGAAAGTGAGCTTCCTACATATGAAGGATTACCCAACCTTGAATCTTTTCTAGTGGAGTTTGAAGTAAAAGTTATAGAAACACAGGGATTGTCCACCTTGGAATTTGTATTGAAAGCTACGTCCACTAGATGGTGGGGTACACATAAAATATATATATATATTTGAGTGGCCACATTGTAAATGATTACTAGATATTAGATTCAAGAAAAATATCAGTTATTCTGATCAGAAGTATACAGGACTGACAAATTTCATGGATCATATTGAGCATTGTTAGATGATATTGCAAGAATATCCATGACAGGAGTGGGTCCATCGATTCATCAACACATTGGAAATGGTACCAAGAAACTGGTATGTATCAGTGGAGCTATGAAGAGGAACAATTGAATGGGAAGAGTTTGTCATAAGATTCACCCATACATTTGAGTTCACAAGTGAACATCTGAAAATTGATGCTTCTCTACAGAAAATGGAAGAAAATATATTTGAAGAAATCCCAGTTGCAACCACAAAATTCCATCAATGCAGCATGACAGTACACCATTGGATGGAATTTTACAATATTACAGGAGAACCAAATGATGATCATCCACTTGAGATAAACATATTTGAGTCAGAAGGTATGCGTGCAGTGGAAGGAGATGGAATTTATAGTGACTAATTCCTATTTCCACTTAAGATCAAGAAAGTAAATATTGCCTCATTTGTAAACCCAAAATTTTCCAATATTGGATATTACTGGGACGATGAGATTGTGGGAAAGATCACCGATCTACTACATGAATTTCAGGATCTATTCCTTGCCAAGTTTTCTGAGATGAAAGGAATAGTCGGTGACCTTGGTGAAATGAAGATACTTTTGAGGCCCAATGAAAGGCCGATCAAACAACGGATGTACATATTAAACCCATGATGTAAAGAAAAAGTTAAAGCTGAACCAGAACGATTGCTAGAGGCAGGTGTGATAGAACTCGTTGAAGAATCAGAATGGATCAATCCAATTGTAGTGAAATAAAAGAAAACTTCAGGTGAAATGATAATTTGTGTCGACGTGAGGAAGTTAAATGATGCCTATTTTCATGATCCATTTCTGAATCCATTCATAGATGAACTATTGGAGAATGTCAGAGGACAAGAAATGTATTCCTTCACTGATGGACTCTCAGGTTACCATCAGATAAGAATTGCAAATGAGGAATGACACAATAATACCTTTCCGATGGAGTGGGGATGCTTCTAGTACACAGTAATGCCCTTTAGACTCAAGAATGCAGCTGCAATTTTTTCTAGAATTGTAGTTGCTTCTTTCAAATATTTTATACATAAATTTATTGAAGTCTACTTTGACAACTAGACAATATTTTTTCTTGTAAAATACCACATAGAGAGTTGTTAGCAGGTGGATTGGATGTCCATGGTGTGACATAGGAGGAACCGACAAGTGTCAAAGTAAATTGCGCAAGAGAAATATGTCGACAAGTGGTCGTCTTGGTCACATTAGTGTAATTTTGGTCCAATTTAGTTAGAAAGTTAGTTGTATGTGGACCATTTTGTAAAGGCGCAAGCCTATAAATAGGGTTAGAAATGTAGTAGTAAAGCATCTAATTGAAGGATTTCATAAAACAGAGATCATCTTACCATAGAGTAGATATTATATTTTTTCTGTCTTGCGAACTATTTCCTAGGTTTGGTCTGAATCTTTCAACCAAGGGATGTGTCTTGAAGATGTATTTTGACATTCAGAAGTAATATGATAAGAATGTTGTTGGGAAACTCTATATTCTCTTTGTGTGTGATACGATTTATGATCTTATGATTGTTGTCTTTGCGATATTAATGATGCCATCTCAATGGTTATTATTCTATTATCTAATCTCTTAATTTTTTAGTTATATGAATGATGAGAAGTCTTCACATGGTGATTGAATTATTGCATGCCAAGAGTATTTTCTGAATAGTGAAATTGTGTGGTACTAGATCTTGTGCGAATGATGGTAAATAATTGAATGATAAGATAAAACTCTATCCTAGTTCTTTGAGTGGTATTGTGAAAGAGAGAGATATTTAGTGTACAAGTCCTCTTCCATTATGTGGGAACATGGTTCCTGAAGCCCTCCCTCAAACATCTCGAGTGAGACTACATCTGCTTCACAAGTGTTGCTAGATAGGGTAAAACCTGTCCGGTTTTTTTTTTTGGAGATTACGTCGAAGGGTGTCGACAGCGTGTGAACCCATTTTAACTGAAGTGTGTCAAAAAATGGTTTTGTTTTCAGGACCATAGTGCGAGGATAGAGAGTGAATGTTG
Organism: Pseudotsuga menziesii; assembly: GCA_001517045.1. Taxonomy (NCBI): domain Eukaryota; kingdom Viridiplantae; phylum Streptophyta; class Pinopsida; order Pinales; family Pinaceae; genus Pseudotsuga; species Pseudotsuga menziesii. Next base: position 64,985 of record LPNX010915908.1, on the reverse strand, counting down.
TGGAACTCGACAAAACCAGAGATCCAGAACTGGTTCAATTAGAAGGCCCAAGAATTTGCAGCAGAAGAAAAATAGACTTCTAGACTTACAACAGAAGAGTCATTGGAATGGCATATCTACTCTAATATCCATGAATATTTCTTCACGAAGTTCTCAATTATTTTGTATTAGTGGTTGGCACAACTTACCTTCCAGAAAAAGGAATTTTCAAGGGGGCAAACCTACTTACTAGACCCACGCGTTGATTCAATGACTAAAAGAGGTAGAAAATATGGCGTCAAGGGTTGTCTATGCGTGTCTGAATAGTATTTTGGAAGGATATATTATTAAGTTTGTCATCGACGCAGTCAAATCCAATAGTGATGCAGAAAGGGAATTCTTTCAGGGACCAAGAGGAAGGTTTCTATTGTCTCTACAACTGTGGATTAAAATGCTCATCTATGAAAATGGAATATTGAAAATGAACTCCGAAGAGTAAATATATGGTGTGCATAGATCATGGGTACTACAGAGAGGAGAGTTGGATGGAATGAAATGGGGTGGCTAGATAGGAATTAAGAAGAAACTATGAGGAAATTCGAGGAAGAGTGTGGTATTCTGCGAAGTGGGGTGAGGTTCCAGCAAGAGAAGAGGCATAAGACCGAGGAGAGTCCTAGTGTGACTGAAATAGGAAACTACGAGAGAATATCACAAGGAACTAAGCAACCCTACATTAATGAAGGATATGACCAGGCTAGTCTCGAGCCCGAGGAAGAACCAACCCAAAGCAGGAACGTACCTACACCTCCATGCACTATGCCACATTCAAGAAGAAACACCAGATCCTCACAAGACTGCCTAGCATGCCATCACCGAAGAAATAGTAGCGTATCAACAAGTACCAAAAGAAGGCTCATAATGGTGGGTGATGATATAAAATTAAATTTGTTCCATGGGAATGGGACTGAAGAACCCGAGAAATATTGGTTTCTCTGTGAAGCAGTATGGACTATGAAGCAAGTCCAAGATGAACACATTAAGAAGAGACAACTTGCGACAAATTTTCAAGGTCATGCATTAGATTGGTATATGAAGTTAATACAAGTGTCGATAGGGAATCAACATAAGAATCTAGTGTATATTATGACCTGGTTGATTGAGAAATTGTCATAGTACATTACTGAATTGAAGGAAAACAAGTAATATCCGAACGAGTCAGTATGGGACTTTGATCTTCGATTTAATATGCTGATGGATAAGGTTAGCTTTAGAATGAGAGATGTTCAACAAAAATAATGGTTCATCACAACATTGGTGCCACATATATTAATTCCATTAATGCAACAGAAGATCGCAACACAAACTAAGGCTTTGGAAATTGCGTTGAAGTTGGAGGCTTCACCAGTGGGTGAAACAGGGGTTGGATTGAATTAGATCCAATCGCAATTGGAAAATATGACGATTCAGTTGAAAGATATCAAGAAGGGAAAGGAAATACATGAAGAAGTATGGTGTACTTGATGTTGCACGAAAGGAAATCATAAGGATAAATGTCCAGACTTCTGTGCTTGCTTATAGGCTGGTGATCCTAATACATTGATTCAAGGCAGTTTTCCATGGTGTAGGATCTGTCAAACTGGAGGACATCGACATGAGGAATGTGTATATCTCCAAAAGGTAGTATTAAAACTTGTAAATTTGTTCTATAATTTTTTCCACTCTTTTGGTCATGAAGAGAAAGATTGTAGAGAATACGAATCGCTCCAAGAAGGACAATGGATATGTACTTTATGAATGGATAAGAGTACCGACTGACAGAGAAGCTGCAACCACAACAACAACCACAATTTGTGCAATAGTTGTCATAGTTTTCCCTGCCTCCACTATAGTAAAATCAAATGTAGTACACTCAATAGTAGCCACAGTATATTTAATCGTAGTATACTCAAATGTAGTATATTCAACCATATCCAAATCAACAGCAGCAATAATTTAATCAACCACAATACCATCCACAAGGAGGATTTCGTGGAGGATTATGAGGAGCTTGGAATAGAGGCTTCAGTTGAGGAGGAGGTATTGGATGAGGTCATGGACCCATACAATGCTATAATTGTGGAGTATTGAGATATTATCAATGCGATTTCCCAAACCTTCAGTCGCCATATAACTATTGTACCATCGCAGACCATACGATTGAATATTGTTCGCAACTGATCGCAAAGCGAAAAGAAAAGACTGTCCAACCACCAAAAAACTAGAATCAGAATGTGAACTAAAATGAAAACCAGCATGTGAATCAACCACAAAATCAAACTCAAGGTCCAATGGTAGGGAAAATTTTGGTGAAACCTAGGACTCAACCTGCAGATGTTTGATTCATTAGTTGAGGAGGTGCGATGACAGGGGGTGATAGTACACTCCCACAGATTTGATTGGTGGATCGAAAGGAGGTGTAGTTCGATGTTGATGCTGAGAAAGATACATTATTTGATACAAGAGATATCATCAAAAGGGATACGGGTAAGTTTTCTATCTATGAAATTCCACCTACTTTTGATTTCACACTTGTAGCAGAGAAATTGTGGAAGGTTGGAACATTGCAAATTTTCTTTGAAATTTGGTTATCATTAGCAAAATATCCTAATGTGTTAGCAGAAATAGCAAGTTTTCTATGCCGATAAGAGAAAGGGTGACAGGTTTACGCCATGAACTCGATGCGTAAGAAAAAAATCAGGAGAGAGATGAGAATAAATGTCCAAATCGGTGACTATGATGTGGAATCGGTCATATTAGATATAGGATTAGATGTTAATATATTGACGAAGCAAACATGGGAAAGGATGAGAAAACCAAAGTTGGTTTGGTCCCCTATACAATTGCGATTGGAAAATCAGGCCAGAGTGTTTCCAGTTGGATGAGTACCGCACTTACTAGTTGAAGTAGAAGGACTGAAGACTTATGCAGATTTTGATGTTATCGAAATCATCGATGAAAGTAGCTCATATCCTGCATTGCTAGGGATTGGCTGGGCTAATGAAAATCCAGTGGTGACCAACTTTAAGAAGAGAGTGATGAATTTTGAAAATCATTACATATAGATCATCACCCCATTGGATCGGAGTGAAGGAAGAAGATATGTCAAACCAGTAAGAGAGGAAGTCATGGGGGGATGGGATCATACATATAATATCTATGAGGATTACATCCATCCCACCGTGGATGGTGAGATGGGATGGTGAATTACTAACTCCACATCATAGGATTCTAATGATGCATTGGAGAATTGGCATAACTGACTACATGAGGTGTCAATCCAGAAGTGTGGATAAGATACTCAGTCATTACACTGGGTCACAACAAAGGTTATCGTGATACCAACATATGAAGGGATACCCAAACTAACTAAATTTATCAATGAGTTTGAAGACAAGGTATCAGAACCTCAGCGACTGTTGGCACTGGAGGAAGCACTGAAAGCCACTCCAACAACATGGTGGGTGACACATAATAGCTTGATCGATGATTGGCCGGTATGTCGCATACTAATAGAAGTTCAATTTGTGACATTAGAGAAATACCATGGGGGAAAGTCTGATGGAATAAATGATCCCAAGGATCATCGGTCGCATGTTAGATGACATGGGTGTCAAAACCAAAGGATGAATGGGTACATTCTTTTGTCCATACGCTGGATGAGATGTTGCGATAATGGTATGTATCTGCAAAACTCTGATGGGAGATCATAACATGGGAATACCTGACTATCTACTTCAGTCACACATTCAAATTTATGAGTTTCGATCGAGTAATAGATAATTCATTTCAACACATTCAATATATCATCTTGGAAATAGTTCCAGTCGCATGAGACACCAATAACATAGTTGATGACATAATGTTACAATGTGACAGATGAACCTGATGATGGGGATGATCCAAAGAATATTAATATCATAGAATCAAAAGGAATTCAGGACATCATAGCACCAGAGATATGAACCGATGAATTACACCAACCTCTTAATATACAAAAGGTTAATGTTGGGATGAAAGAGGACCCAAAGTTCGCCAATGTGGGATACTATTGGGATGAAGATACCATGGCTAAGATCACTGACCTACTGTATGAGTTCCAAGAATTGTTCCTGAAAAAAATCGTTGAGATGAAACGGATTTTAGGGGACTTGGGAGAGATGAAAATTCCACTAAATCCAAATGTGAAGCCAGTAAATAAACATCCTTATTGATTGAATCCATGATACAAGGAACGAGTGAAATCCAACCTAGATGATGCTATTATCAAACCTGTGGAAGAGTCAGAATGGATTAGTCTGATGGTTGTTCAATATAAGAAGACAGGCGAAATCCATATATGTGTCGACCTCCGGAAGCTAAATGACACATGTCTCCATGATCAGTTCCAAACACCATTTACTAAAAAGGTTCTGGAAGGAGTCAGTGGCTAAAAGGTCTATTCATTCACATATGGATTTTCAGGCTATCATCAAATAAAGATTGTGAAGGAAGATCAACACAAGATGACTTTTGTGACCAAATGGGGATGCTTCCAGTACATGGTGATGTCGTTTGGCCTCAAGAATGCACCTGTGATATTCTCAAGAATAGTAGTCGTTGCATTTAAATACTTCATTCAGAAATTCTTGGCAGTATATATGGATGATTGTACTGTATATATGGGTTGGTGAAAGACCACATCGAAAATCTGCGACGAATGTTGGAAATATGTCGATAACATGAGATCACACTAAATCTATGGAAGTGTATATTTTGTGTGTCATTCAGAATTTTGTTAGGGAACATTGTATGTAAGGAAGGAATGTTGGTAGATCCTACTGATATCACAATAATTGTTAATCCCCCCCAACCAATGATGGTGAAAAAAAATTAGGGCAACGTTGGGCCATATAGGATACTATCGAAAGTTCATAAGAAGATATGCAATGATTAAAACACCAATGGAGAAGTTGTTGAGGAAGGATGCATAGTTCAAATGGATCCCTGAGTGTCAATAAAGTCTCGACGCTCTTAAAAGGAAGATGGTCGTGGTATTGATATTGGTCTTTTGAGACTGAATGAAAGAATTTCATGTCCATGTCTATGCATCATTAGTTGCATTTGGAATAGTTTTGGCACAGGTAGGATAAGGAGCAATTGACAACCCAATTACTTTCACAAGCTAAAATATGTTGTCTGCAAAAAGGAACAACACAACGACAAAGAGAGAAGGATTGGCGATGGTGTCTGCACTGCAGAAATTTTTCCACTATCTGTTGGGAGGACACTTCAATATGTTCACTGATTATTCCACAATAAAATACCTTGTTAACAATCCTATGTTGGGGGGGGGGGGGGGGGGCAGGACCTACTGATGGTTTATACTCTTCCAAGAGTTTGATTTGGAGATCATTGTCAAGTTGGGTCAATTGAATGTTGAACCTAAACATTTGTAAAGCATTGCGACTGGAAAAGAACCAACCAACATCGAGGATGGATTACCTAATGCACAGTTGTTTGAAGTTGGAATGGTCGATGGTCATTATGAGAAAAATATTCAGTTCTTATTGATAGGGAAAGAACCAAACAATTTCCCCACTAGTCAGAAGAAGTAATTGGTCATCTGAGCTATGTATTTTCACCTAATTGTTGGGAAACTCCACAAGATCGGGCCAGATGAAATTATACACCGATATGTTCTACCGCATGAGAAGGAAAGAGTATTGGCCAAAGCACATGATGGATTTGTAGGAGGACACTATGGAGGTCATGTAACATCAAGAAAGATACTCCGAGCTGGTCTCTAGTGGCCAACCATGCACAATGATTCTATAGATTATGTGAAAAGTTGTGATGTCTGTCAAAGGAAGGGGACCCCATCATGACTTGATGAGATATCGTTAGTACCTCAAGTAACGCTACAACCATTTGGTAAGTGGGAAGTGGAATTTGTGGGACACATCAATTTGCCAAGAAAGAGGATGGGCGCACGATACATTATTATGGTGACATACTATTTGATTAAATGGGAGGAAGTAGCACCAGTGAAGGATTGTACCGCTGCAAATGCAATAAGGTTCCTATTCAAAAATGTTGTTACTCGGTTTGGTTGTACAAAGGTATTGATGAGTCACCAAGGGAGTCACTTAATCAATCACACCATTAGTACAATGATAGAGGAATTTAGGATTCAGCACAAGAATATCACTCCATATCACCCACAAGCAAATGAAATAGTCGAGGCATTCAAAAACGCATTGGAGCATGCGCTAACAAAGGTATGTGATGAAAACCACGATGATTGAGAATTAAAAATTCCTACGATATTATGGGCCTACAAGAAAAAGACCAAGCGACTGACGAGGAAAACACTATTCAATCTCGTATATGTCTAAGAAGCGATGATGCCAATGGAGTAAATTGTTCCCAACCTATGCATTGCAGCAACGGCATGTATGAGTGATGAAGGAGCACTTGAAGAGAAATTAACGTCGTTGATAGAGCTTGAGGAATGTTGGTTCATAATTGGGTTCCACTAACAACTTGAAAAGGATCTCCAAAAGGCATGGCATGATAGACACATTAAAGAAAAGTACTTCCAAGGAGGGATATGGTCCTACTATATGAAAGCAAGCTTGCGAAGCATTCGGGTAAGTTACAAATGCATTGGTTAGGTCCATATGTGATTCATTTCATCACCGACGAAGGTGCAGTGTAGTTACAATAGTTGGATGGCACATTGCTACCAAAGCTAGTGAATGGAAGTTGACTAAATCCCTATAGGGATAGACACGTGTGGCATCCGTCTAATGTGTCGCATGTAAAAAGAGGAGGTCATCACAGTAAGGAATATTGCAAGAGAAGAGAATATGCACAATTTGTAGCAGGCCCAGTGAAATCCAATGAGTTTCTATAGGGTCAATTTAGGAAATAAATGGAGCATTTAATCCAAATGGGAGATGATGCAAGTGGATGAGACATGCATTTATGGGGAACTAGACTGTTGGATTTGTAGAATCGGCAATATATTTGGTCGATCATTGGAGGATTTGGCCATGATGTTAAAAATCATTCACAAAAGTGATTTCAAGCTTATAAGTCTTGACAGGAGAGGGATCAGATGAACCATTGTGATCAGTAAGAATATAAGTGAGAGAATTCCATTAAAAAAAGTGCACTGCAGAGTGATAGAGCGATAGAGTTGCAGTAATGGTGTAGATAATTTCGAGTAGTAGCACAAATGAATCTCTGTCATCAAGAACGTCGATTGAAGAAGAGATGTTGGATATTCGAGAGGAATTTCCATGAGTAGTAAGGAAGAAGAGGGGAGAAAATTACCCAAAATATCCACCACACAAGAAGAGGTCCACATGAAGTTCTACTAGCGCCGCAGAAGTTGAACAGAGGTTGGACCATCGACAATAGGTGGAGAGGATTCCACATCCTGGAAGGGTATGACTGAAGAACATATTCCTAGGTATATACCACCAAGAAATGAAGATACACAATTGGTTAAGATTTTCAAGAACCAGTGGTATCCCATCGATATGCCTGCGATCCCAAAAGGGGTGCATGTCACTATGAATGTCATGCCACATTTGATGAAGATGACCTACAATAACCAAAACATTATGGCGTATCTATAATGCATAGTAGAACATTATGATATGCAGGCACATGGAGATGGAGGTACAATTGTTCATGTGCCACAATAGTGGGATTTGGGGTTGCAACAGTGGGGGATGTTAGGTATTACCCACATGCCACATTTTGGCTACTCGATAGAAGAAAAGGCATGCATGAAGTAGTTGTTGGCTTGTTTTCACGGAGGGTACCCATGGCTCGACATAAAGGTCCTAGACATAGTTGAACTGATATCACAGATCACTAGGTTTCCAATGGTAGGTGCTGACCCATATAAATATTTCCGCGACAAAGAAAATGATAAGAGGTTGTTCGAAAATCTGAATATGAAGTATGAAGTTGTTAGGGATAAATGTACATATGTTATCAAAAACATCAATGAAAAATATATCTGATTTGCAACCAATCTGTTGACTATGAATATGGTGTGAAAGAACAAACCTAACCAGTGTACTTTTTGAGTAATTGCATGCACGGAGCAGTGTACAGAGGGAGTCCATATGAAATGGTCATTGTTTCTATTGAATCAATTAATAGAATATGCGATGGTGGTATAGGAAGGTAAGAGACCCTTTACATATTCATGGTTTTTTATTTTAATTGCACTTGTGGGGTGTATGGAACCTATATTTTACCAAGGAATGGATGTGGAAGTCGCCTAAACATGCAATTGCCCATGCTATTAGAATCTGCGGTGGCTGGACATGAAGGATTGACATATTGACTGTGCAATAGAGTTTTATTTGTATTGGGATGTGCTTCACGACACAGCAATAAAGGTTCTTCATCTCACTCAGGAGGCGATTAAGTACAGGTGGATCATGTGATTTACGATGGGACCACATGCCATCCATATTCAAGCGCGATGCGATGGTGAGAAGCAAAGACTTACCATAATCTAAAAACTTATGGATGAATAGATAAAGGCCATTATCAATGATTGGCCTCTCAAATGGAAATATCCAGTTCGTATTGAGGACTCGTCGGACACAAAAATGGGTCCACCACCTGAAATGCTAGTCGAACAAGATAAGGAGAAGGAGAGTGATAAGGAATCATAGGATGAGTCTTCCAATACTTCGATGAATTTTGAGGTAGAAAGCAATTTTGAAGAAGGAAGGACCAAAAGAAGGTTTTAGCAGGGTGAAGGAATCAATGCCCTAAATATGGTAGATGACCAGGTGAGCCGCATACTAGCCGCGATCACTACTGTGACTACTGAGATCCAGGTGCAGCTGAACCAACACTTGACCGAGTATTTCTACCAAATTAATGGATTGTTGCAATCCCTGACAAATGCTATATTGGATAAGGTAGCACAAGTTAACGTCCTAAAAAGAGTAGAAGATATCACTACATGAAAAAGGGTAAGGATTGTGTAGATTCCACCGAGTGCGTTGGAGTCTACAAGAAAGGATGTCTCCATAGCTATGCAACAGTTCAACCTGATTAGTCTTGATGTCAATGAGCTTCCCATGCATACGCTTGCATGACTACAGAAGGAAATTAGCTAGTAGATCATAGACCAAGAAGCGATTATGTTTAACCATCAAGTTAAGTCACACGAGCAAGTTGCTTAAGAAAAATATGAAATTGAGCGCATGAATAAGGTGCAATAGGTGGATATAGTTTCCAAGTAAAAGTACTTAGATGACCATGATAAACTAGAAAATTCCATCGCAGTCGCATGCCATGAAATTCCATACATCATGGTAGAAATGGTTGCAGAAGCAAGGATACTGCGGCTGGGCCAAACCATCGTAGATTTGAAGAAGGAGAATGAGGAGTTGTAAGCATGGGAAGTACCAAGTACACCTATGAAGAAGGTCATATAGTGCAAAGGTAATATAGAGGATGCAACCACATAGATCGAGGACTGTGAAAAAATGGCTAAGGAAATGGTAGAAGAAACTACGCAGTTTTGGATGAGCATGGTCCAGGATGAACAATTCCAACAAATAGGTGTGTAGCTTCATGAGGCAGAGGCTCAATAAATAATGATGCATAAATACCTCAAAACAATGCCCCCAATTGTGTAAGTTATCAAGGAAGCAGAGTTGAAGGAACTCCAACAAAAATCCACAAAAGCATGAGAAAGGAATCAACGTTGAACAACGAAGTTAGATGAGTTACAAAATATTGGTGAACAATTGGCTCTTAAGGTTGTGAATTCACTTGCAAATAATCAAGAGGGTCACACGTAAGTGACAAAGAATATTGCAGAACACATGACTAAGCAGGACATGGAGGATTACACAACAACCAATGTAAGGACCAAGGAAGCAATTGAGCAAGTTAAGAAGGAATATGACGAATCCAAGATCAATATAAGCGCACACACGATATCTAGTTGACGTGGATCGAGGATAAGCCACAATTTTGTGTTGGTGGCCTGTTGGCAGATAGATTGGATGTGCATGGTGCGACATAAGAGGAAGAGACAAGTGTCAAAGTAAACTACGCAATAGGAAGATGTCAAAAGGTGGTTGGCTTGGTCACATTAGTGGAATTTTGGCCCGAGTTAGTTAGGAAGTTAGTTGTATGTGGACTATTTTGTAAAGGTGCAAGCCTATAAATAGATTTATAAATGTAGTATTAAAGCATCTAATCGAAGGAAAACACTATTCAAGCTAATATATGTCCAAGAAGCAGTGATTCCAATGGAGTACATTGTTCCTAGCCTGTGCATCACACCAACGACAGTTATGAGTGATGAAGGAGCACTTGATGAGAGATTGGCATTGTTGGTACAAATTGAGGAAGATTGGTTCATCGTTGGGTTCCACTAACAACTTGAAAAGGATTGGCAAAAAGAATGGCATGATCGACACATTAAAGAAAAGTACTTCTAGTGAGGATATATGGTCCTACTCTATGACAACAAGTTTGTAAAGCATCTGGCTAAGTTACAAATGAATCGGTTAGCTCCTTATGTGATTCATTTCATCATTGAGGGAGGCACGGTGACATTACAACAGTTGGATGGTGAATTGATACTAAATCTAGTGAATGGAAGTCGACTAAAGTCCTATCAGGATATCTAGGTGTGGCACCCTGTCTAATGTTGCATGCAAAGAAAAGGAGGTCATCACAGCAAGGAAGGTCGCAAGAGAAGAGAATATGCGCAAGTCACACTAGGAAGGATGCTTGGTGACATCCACTGAGGTGCAATATGTCAAAATGGGTAATAAATGAGGTATTTAATCGATACAGGCGATGACACAAGTGGATGAGACACACATTTATGGAAAATTAAACTATTGTATTTGGAGAATCGGAGGTAGATTTTTTCGATCATTGGAGGATTTGGCCATGATGTTAAAAATAATTCACACAAGTGCTTTCAAGATTATAAGACTCGAAAGGAGGGGGATCAGATCAACCATTTTGATCAGTGAGAAGATAAGTGAGAGAAAAGTCCATTAACAAAAGTGTAGTGCAGAGTGATAGAATGACAAAGTTACAGTAATGACCCAGGTAATTTTGAACAGTAGCACAAATGGATCTCTGCTATCAAGAACATCGATTGAAGGAGAGAGGCTAGATGTTTAAGAGGAATTTCCATGAGTATTAAGGAATAAGAGGGGCGCAAATCACCCAATGTCTCCACCACACAAATTTCTACCAGAGTCGCAAAATTTAAACAGAGGCTAGTCCATCGACAATATGTGGGGAGGAATTCACAGCCCAAAAGGGGGCGACTGTTGAATATATTCCTGGGTATATACCACCACAAAATGAAGATGCACCATTGGTTAATATTTTTCTTTATGGGCTCTCTCGATGGTTGATAACTTATGTTACTATGTGGCACTACTTTGGGTCTCCACTGGTATCCTTCTGGTTTTGTTGATGCCAGCTTATTTTTGGAGGTCAACCAATGCAAGTGTCTCAAAGTGTATTCTAGTCATGGTTTCATTGCTATGGTTGGAAATTCCCTGTCTCTCCCTATGGTCGAGGGCTAATATTTTGCTTTATGGGCTCTCCCGATGGTTGATAACTTATGTTACTACATGGCACTACTTTGGGTCTCCACCGGTAGTTTTTTGGTTTTGTTGATGCCAGCTTATTTCTGGATGTCAACTAATGCAAGACTTGTCTCAAAGTGTGTTTCGGTCATGGTTTCATTGCTATGGCTAGCCATTCCCTGTTATCATTTTTAGTAACCATATTTTTCTCTCAAAAACTACACCCGTCCTAGATCTATACCCATATCCATACCTTCGTGACCAAGATCCATACCTTCGTAAGTCATACTTAGACCCTAAGTAGCAGAAAAAACACCAATAGCTATAGTAGTTTCATCAGTTTCACTAGTTGACTCTAGCGGTATCCCATCAAGATTCCTGCGATGCAAAAAGGAGTGCATGGCATTATGAATGTCATGCCACATTTGATGAAGATGACCTGTAACTACCACAACATTCTGGTGTATCTAGAATGTACAACAGAACCTTACAAGATGCAGGCACATGGCGATGTAGGTCTGATTGTTCACATGCCGCAATAGTGGGCTTTGGGGTTGTAGCTATCTGGGATGTTAGTCCTTACCCACATGCCACATTTTGGCTACTTAGTAGAGGAAAATGCATGTGTGAATCAGTTGTTGGATTTTTTTCACGAAGTGTATCTATGGTTCGACACAAAGTTCCCAGTCATAATTAAACTGATATTATAGATCATCGGGTTGCCAATAGAAGGTGCCGACCCGTCGAAATATTTCTGCAGCAAAGGCAATGATAAGAGGTTGGCTACAAAGCTGAAGATGAAGTATGATGTTGTCAGGGATAAACATGCATACGTTATCAAAACCATCAAAAAAAAGGTCTTCTGATTCATAGCCAAGTTGTTAACTTTTAAGATGGTGCAAAAGAACATACCCTACCAGTGTACTTCCAGCATGATTGCATGCGCGAAACAATGCACATAGGGAGTCTAGATGAATTGTTCGTTGTTTCTATTGAATCAATTAATAGAAGATGTGATGCTGGTACATGAAGGTAAGAGATCCTTTACATATTCATGGCTGTTGATTTTAATTGCACTTGTTGGGTGGATGGAACCTAGATTTTACTAAGGAATGGATGTGGACACCTCCCAAACATGCAAGGGCCCATGCTATCAGAATATGTGGTGGTTCAATGTGAAGGATCGACATATTGAATACGCAATACAATTTTATTTGTATTTGTATGTGCTTCATGACGCAATAATAAAGGCTTTGCATCTCACTGAGGAGGCGGTTAAGTACAGGCGGATCATGTGATTTGTGATGGGACCACATGCCATCCATATTCAAGCATGAAGCGATGGAAAGAAGAAATGGCTTACCACAATGTTCAAACTTACAGATGAAGAGATAGAGGCCATTATCGATTATTTTCCTATCAAATGGAAAGTTCCAATTAGTATAGAGGAATCATCTAACACAAAAGCAGGTCCACCACCAGACATGCCAGTATTTCGGGAGAAGGTGAAGGAGAGAGACAAGGAATCACAGGAAGAGTCGTCCAAGAATCTAATAGATTCTGAGGTAGAATGGAATTTCTAAGAAGGAAGGACCAAAATAAGGTTTCAGTAGATTAAAGGAATAAATGCCCCAAAGATGGAAAATGACCAGGTGAGTCGCATACTAGTCGCAATCACAATTGCAACTACTGATATCTAGGCACGGTTGAAGTAACACTTGACCAATTATTTACACCAAGTTAAGGGGTTGTTTCAATCCCTGGAAAATTATATATTGGAGAAGGTACCAAAAGTTGACGTGCTAAAAAGAGTAGCAAATATCAGTATGGGAAATACAGACTCCACCACATGCATTGGATCTAGAAGTGAGGATGTTGACGCAGCTATGCAGCAGTTCAAATTGATCAGTCTCGATGTCAACAAGATTCCCATGCATACACTTGAAATACTAGAGAAGAATACGAGCCGAGATATCATAGACCAAGAAGTGATTATGTGTGATCATCTAGTTAAGTCATAGGATCAAGTTGCTTAGGAAAAAGACGAAATTGAGCGCATGAAGAAGGTGCAAGAGGTGGAGATAATTTCCAAGGAAAAGGCCTTAGATGACCAAGAGAAAATAGAAAAGGACATCACATTCACATGCTAGGAAATTCCATACATCATGTAAAAAATGTTTGCAGAAGCAAAGATACTGTGACTCAACCAAATCATCATAGATTTGAAGAAGGAGAATGAGGAGAAGTAAACATGGGAAGTCCCAAGTACACCTCCAGATCAAGTCATAGAGTGCAAAGGTAAGATATATGATGGTAAATAATTGAATGATAAGATAAAACTATGTCTTGGATCTCTGAGTGGTATTGCGATAGAGAGATAGAGAGAGAGAGAGATTTAGTGTGTAAGCCCTCTTCCCTTCTACAAAAACTTGGTTCTTGCAGCCCTCCCTCAAACATCTCGAGTGAGACTGCATCTACTTTGAAGATGATGCTGGATAGGGTAAAACCTGTCTGGGCCAGTGTTTAGGGAGATTTCATCGAAGGTTGTTGACAATGTGTGAACCCATATCGACTGAAGTGTGTCAATAAGACCCTTAGAATGATGATGGAAAGATGCTACTAGTATCAAATTTCCCTAAATTTCAAAAGTGTATTTTTTGTGTACCTTTTGGATATCTATTAGGCCATGTGGTTTGTTGTGATGGAATTTTGGTTGACCCAGCCAATATGTCATCAGCCTTGAATTACCACCATCTATAATGATTAAGCAGTTAAGAGTAACATTAGGACATATTGGATACTACAAAAACTTTATCAAGGGATATGTGGAGGTGAATGCCTCGATGGAGAGACTGCTGAAAAAAAATACACTAAGTTTCATTGGACAGATGAATGTCAAGAAAATATGGACAAGCTGAAGAACAAGATGGCTACTACGCCAATACTTGTATTTCCATACTGGGAAAAAGAGTTCCATGTTCATGTCAACGGATCGTCTATTACGCTTGGAGTGGTATTGACGCAGCCGGGTGAAGGATCGATTCATCACCCCATTTCCTTCACTAGCAAAACGTTATCAATTACAGAGAAAAATTATACCACAACAAAGAGAGAAGGGCTAGTAATGGTATATGCACTACAGAAATTTAGACACTATTTACTGGGTGGACATTTCAAGATGTACACTTACCATTCTACGCTAAAATATTTGGTCAATAAGCCAGTGTTGTGGGCGGGGGGAGATCTGTCGGTGGATTCTCCTCTTCCAGGATTTTAATTTTGAGATAATTGTTAAACTTGTTCGGTTGAATTTGGGACCAGACCACCTGTCAAGGAATGAAAGTGGAGAAGAACCCACTAGTATGGAAGATAATCTATGATGTGCAATTGTTTGTGATAGCCATGTTTGATAACCAATATACATATATCATACAATTTCTGAGTATAGGTTATGAATCAACTAAGTTTACCATGTCGCAGAAGAAATAGTTGGTGGTACGAGTTGCAAATTTCCATTTGATTGCTAAACACTTGTATAAAATGGGTCCTGATGAGATACTTAGGAATTACGTTTTGGAACATGAGTGGCCCATGATATTAAGTGAAGCACATGTTGGTGTCGCAGGAGGTTACTATGCAGGAAAATATATAGTGCACAAGATCTTATAGGAAGTATTATGGTGGCCCACCATGCATGCAGACACTCAGGATTATTGTCGCAACTGTGATATCTGTCAAAGGACTAAGAATCCCTCTCAAAGAGATGAAATTCCATTAGTACCACAAATATCATTATAGGCATTTGATAAATGAGTTGTTGACTTCATAGGACATGTCAGTCCAGCAAGAAAGTGCATAGTAGCAAGGTATATTATCACTGCGACTGATTACCTAACTAGATGGAAAGAAGATGCGCTAGTAAAGGACTATACTGCTGCCTTATTTGAAAACATTATGAAAAGGTTCGGCTACCCAAATATTTTGATCAGCGAACAAGGTACACATTTTGTTAATTAATTAATTGAAGAACTGACTAACGAATTCCAAATACAACATAGAAGAATGACTCCATATCACCCTCAAGCAAATGGAGTTGTTGAATAATTTAACAAGATTCTAAAAAATGCACTAACAAAGGTCTGCAATGCATGAAGGAATGACTAGGATCAGAAGATATCTACAGTAATATGGGAATATCACACAACATGTAAGAAGTTGAAAGGTCAAACACCATTCAGGTTGGTATATGGACAAGAAGTTGTCATGCTTATGGAATACATTGCACCAAGCTTAAGAGTTGTTTTGATCACTGAAATGATAGATGTTAATGCTGTGGAAGATATATTACTTCAACTTATACACTTGGAAGAAGAATTATTTGTTGCATTATTTCACAAGAATGTATAAAAGCAAAGGCAAAAGGTATGACATGATAGACACATTAAGATAAATCATTTTGAAGTCGGACGTCTTGTTCTTATGTATGACAGTACATTATTCAAGCATCTAGGAAAGATAGAAACACATGGGTTAGGACCATATGTCATTAAGGAAATCACTGATGGAGGAGCAATGAAGTTAGAGAAATTAGATTGGAGAGAGGTCAAAGGAATCGTCAATGGGATTTGACTAAAACCTTATTTTGATAACTGTGACTTGGTTGCATAAAAGAAGAAGATGAAGAATAAGATAATTGATCTATTACAATATAGGAACCTCGGTGCAAAATAAATGCAATTCGCAAGATGTGTGATGAGAAACTGAAGGAGATAGAAAAGAGAATGGAATCTACCACATGAAATAACATAGATCCTAAATGATGTGACATTTGCACAATAATTAAGGAAATCATTCACATGACAAATGTAAGTCATTAAATCCTTAGATATTGAGAGAATACAAAGGCCACTTCAGTCATAATTATAATGATGTCATAACAAAAAGGGGTGGCGTAGTTGGTAGTGTCAACCTAATAACTCAGAGAGGTGACCCACATGATGGATCATGTTGTCATTATCGCACTCGATGACTACTCGTGTGAATATTTGATAGAATGATTTCCTAGACAAGCCTTCTACTTTCCCTCACTTTCAAATTAACTCTCATATAATGCCACAACGAGATTCTACTTGGAACACCTAGAGCTGAAGTAAAATTGTTGGAGAAGTATGGTGACTGTGTGATTTAGTGTTAGTGCCCTTAGGGGCTCTATGATTGAAGCTGTGATACCTATTATGGTTGAGAAAAATATTGTTGGATATGTTCCACTGCAAGCAGGGAGGCAATTGGAAACTAAAACAATTCTAGTCCTCCTTTCACTAATGATACAGACCATCTTAACATGGTTGGAAATAAGGAAGCATTATAGTTCCCACAAGAACAACACTATCTCATCATTGTCGAGAAAGAACAAAGAAGCAATGGCTAGAATTCAAGAGCCAAATGACATCCCATTGAAGCTATTATATAAAATTGTGGAACCAGTCACCATAATGCATATTATCCATTGCTAGAACCCATCGGTCCGGACTAGTGTTTGGGTAATGAAAAACAAAAATAGAGGCCACCGTCATGACCATCATCTCTGCAAAATGTTGAAAACATACAGGGTGATGACATTTTCAAGAATAATATGAAATAGAAGGTCCCAATAAGGAAGGGTAATATGTCAATGATATGGTATACTTTACCAACAGTAGGGTAAAGTAAATATCTAGACACTAACTGGCCTTTCCAATTTTTATGATTTCCAAGGTTTATATGGAGGTTGCATACTCATTCAAAACTAATAAAGAGGAATATTATGAGGAAGGGAAGGAAAAACCTGGGATAATTTAGCAGTTGAATCTAGAAAGGTAAACGATGAGAATTGGTGATATTGATAAGTCTCCCATCCCATCCATCCTACTTCTCTGAAACAATAACTTTGTGTGATAGAAGAAAGAAAAACAGTAGTAGCAGAAACTAGAAATAACATACATGAAAGAAGGTACATCTGAAGGTGCGTGACGCAATGGAATTAGTAGAAAAGATAATGCTAGAACGTATCAGTTCCAACCATGTGGATCAATTGTAGAATAAATATGAATAAGTGTGATTATAAGAAGAGAAAATGGAAAAAATCTCATAATATTTTCATAGTAAAGTAAGCATAAGGAAAAACTTGGAGGAAAATATTCAAGTGGCTTGGGATGAGCCATAGGTGAGTGTTGGGGGCTTGTTAGGCCTAGGGAAAGGAAGGCAGAATTCACTTTGAATTATTTCTAAGTATGGAGAAGAGGTAAAGAAGAAGAAGAATGAGCTACGACATAATTAGTGACATGAAAGTAAGAATAGAAAGGAGTTGCAACATAATAAGTGAAAGGAAGGGAGAAGAATGAAGAGGCGCACTAGAAGAGGAAGCTGCACCAAAAGAGGAAGTTGCGATAGAAGGAAGGATTGCGAAAAGGGAATATGTGATGGAATAACAGTATTAGAAGGCATGCAAAGACGTGCAACTGGCATAACGACTAGAAAATGATACTAAGGCATAACGGTTAGAAAGTGACAGGCCTTAAAGATCATGGGTATGAGTTCGGCTAGAGCCGATGGAAACCACATGTATGAAGGTATATTTGTAAGTTAGGTCTTTAGTGCCACCTATTAGGTGTTACTAGAATAGGAAAGATAACCTGTTGGTTAAGTATAGAGAGTCAATTGAGAAAGCGACACTAAATGAGTTTGTAACAAGGTTGTAAAAGAGTCTATAAAAGAAGGAACCCAAGTTGTATGTGGGTTAGCTTCTCTTTGGTTGGATCTGTATTTTTATATTGTTAGTTTCTCTATATGTTGTTGTCTATTATTATTGTTGAGGGCATATGAGTTGAAGAATCTGTAAATGAGTGTGCAGAAGTATAGGAAAGGTTGAGTCGATCCAAGTTATGTGTGGATTGTTAGTAAAGTTGAGTAGGAAAAGAGAAGAAAGAAGGTTAGAGAGAATTAGAGGAAGAAAGAGTCTGTAAAGATAGAGAAGAAGATATAGAACAAATTCTATAGCTTAGTGCATAGACGAAAGGTGCATATATTTCTCATGCCAGATGAAGAGCACCTTTGTGGTTTTCTCCCAGATGGGTTTCCATGTTATATTCTATGTATATGTGTGAATGTTGAATGTGTTTGAGTTACTTGTGTAAATGTTGCATTGAATGGATGATTATATATTTGGTTATGAATGAATAGATGTATATCAGCCACATTGTACCATTTAAATACGATTATGTTTCACAAATATTATTGTTATAATAAT
Source organism: Pseudotsuga menziesii (assembly GCA_001517045.1). NCBI lineage: Eukaryota > Viridiplantae > Streptophyta > Pinopsida > Pinales > Pinaceae > Pseudotsuga > Pseudotsuga menziesii. The sequence goes on along the minus strand of LPNX010915908.1, from coordinate 46,091 downwards.
TTGCATAAGAGAATTTGGGTCACGGTCTAACTGTTCATAGTAAGCATATATAATCCACCCACAAGATTCGTTGAAATCCTTGGTAAGGGACCGAGGTACCATAAATACCCCACCCAATTGCAAAAACATGGTTCTGGAAGTTACCCATCAAGAGAGATATTTCATGTGAGACTGCATCTACGTCGCACATTCTAGCAATTGAGATCTTCTCTGTCAGGCTAATATCTTGGGATTTCTTGTGCTAAGAAGAAGGGACTGAACCTAGGTCAAGATCCTTGGAGGAGGAAGAAAATCCAACCGTGGCCACTGATATCCATATGGACCGTATAGTTCTACTTACCCCAATGCAAGACAAGTAGAATCGGTACCTCCACCTCAAATGGCATAACCAGATATTATATCCACTTCATATGGATCAAAAAATGCATATATTGCACCATAGGGATATAATAATTATTACATGTTTACGTGTCTTACTGGTTCTTCCCTTGTACCACAGATGGGGGTTAATTTAGTCCAAACTTCTTTCAAACAACAAGCTCAATAATTTGAGTAGTTGAAAATAGCCAACCCCTAGAATCCACAAAAATCAAGGCAAGAAGAAAGGTAAGAAAAATCACAACCAACAGTAGGGACAAGGGGGAAACCCACTTCCTTAGCATAATAAAAACCAAGTAACTCAAAATGCTATTACAATTTTTCCTATTGGATAAAGCTTTGGTGGAATGTTCAAATGCTATGCAATGGATGTTGTTGAAGGGGAACTATTTTGTTTTCATATTTTATTCATTAACTGTGAGATCGTTCTAACTTGTTGAACCTATGTTCTTTTATGAATGTTCTCTGGTTTATTTTATGATAATTTCCACTCCACTATGAGTAATGAATGTTTTCACAAACAATGAGCTATCTTGTTGTTCATCTATCTATTCATGTTTATGTGTTTTGAAATAAGAACAACTACCTGTGATTTCTCTTAATACATGAATAGTAATACATTACTCATTAAATGATAATCTCGCTCCCTAGGGACAGCTTAGTTAGTTAGTTAGTTTTATTTCTAGCTGTGTGTGATTTAGATACAAGAGAGCTTAAGACGAGAGGTAAGAACCTGCGCATCACTTTGTGACTGCTCCTCGTACTCTTGATCAATCTGCATTTTTAGATAGGCACTTGTATATTACACTTAAAGCTAAAAAATACAAAAATATACACAGTGGACCAGGCCGCAACCGGTAAAACCTTTTATTTTTGTTACTTGACCTACGGTAGCCGGACCATAAACCAGACGGATTCCCCATACCAAACAGTCATGGGCTAGTTGGGAACATTGACTGGGGAGAATCTCGTGTTGTTGTTGCCTGCAATTTTCTAGGCCTCAACATTTTTTTGTGCTAGAAGGAGGGCCACAAGTGCATGGATGGTCGAGGAAACCCATATCCTCGAAATTACTCCACCAGTGATAGTTTTGAAAGCAATTTATTTCCTAATCCGATTCCTGAAGAGCATAGAGAACATTTGTATTATGTGGACAACGAAGTTGTTAATTATCTAAGAAGACACACTAGGGCTTATGTGAAGAATATTGAAGGATTACCAATTATCCCTGACTTACCTAGAAGAGAATACAAGAAGAAAGATTGTCCTGTATTGGAAGACTTTGTGGGGTTGGAGATTGGGAAGAACTTGTAGAAATAGATTTACAGTAAGTTGTTCAACCTTTGAATCAAGTAGTTTCACCTATACATACTCCTATCCCTTAACCACCTCACTCTCCACCGAGACTCATGGCAGGTGTAAATGCAAATCAGCCACCTAACCCACCAAATCCACCACTTGCTTGGAAAGCCAGATCACCCTTAAACCTAGCACGTCCTTTGCATGACTTACCTTAGGATTTTGAGAAGATGCTACCAAATTTTTACCCAAGTGAGAGGATATTAGTAGATGATCATTTGCAAAGTTTCTACTTTGCCATATAAGGGCTAAAGGCTAGAGAACACGAAGATGTAGTCTGCAGACTTTTCCCACATACCCTTAAAGGAGAAGCCGCCTCATGGTATTTTGGTCTACCTGCAAATTCAATCCCATAATAGGATACTTTTGAAAGGATATTCAGAAGAAAATATGCAGCCCAGAAAACTCATGTAGCTCTCATGAAAGGGCTATGCACTTTAAAGAAAGAAAGAAAAGAGAAGGTGCATAGTTTTACTCAAAGGTTTCTATCCTATCTTAAAAACTTTTCTGAAACTGACAAACCCTCCAATAAAGTTCTTATTGAATATTATACTTCAGCTCTAGGACCTGATTTGGCCATGTTTGCCAAAATGAAAGCAAAAACTACTCTAACAAAGACTTATCAGGATGCGGAGAGAGTAGAAGCTGAAAAGGAAAGCATAGAAGATTACCCGGAGCAGTCAGGAGAAAATTGTTTTGGGAAGAAAGCTTTGTTGTTTACTAAGCCTAAAGACGAACAGTCACAAGACCTCGAAGGAATGGTGAAGATGATGCAGAAGCTTTCTAACAGAATAATAGATTTGGAAAAGGAGAAGGAGGCTCAGAAGTCTTACAAACCTTACTACAAGAAAAGAGAGGATAACAATCAATCCATACCGCCTCCACACGGTCCTGCATCAATAAAATTAACGGAAGTAGGTATGGATAACTTTTTCACTTTTGGCTAGTAGCCCCATTCTGAAAAAAATTGTCCATAATGGATAAATTCAATGACATTAGTGATGAATCAGCTGCTGGACTCAAAACTAACAGAAGCTAATGATGAGGAAGAAAATGATAAAAAATCAACAGAAAAGCAAGAGGATGATGCCATGGTTTTATGGGATTGTGTCTCGATGTTTGATACTTAAAAGGAAAGTGATTTAAGACATGAGGACATATTAGAAGCAAATGTGACAACGAGAAGCCAATGGCTGATAAAAGAAGACAGGTTAATAATCCTGAAAAATTAAGAGACTTCAGAAGAATATAAAGAAATTTTAGAAAAGCACCACAACTAATAAAATTCTTGAGTTTACTATTACCAGTCAAAATCCAAAGCAGACCAACATGCCTACTAAGCCCATTGAAAACACAATCGATATTATAAAAAAGAATCTCACAGAACATAAAATGGAGTATGACATTGTGGAGGATATCAAGAAGGTAAAGGCAAATATTTCACTATTTGAGACGTGTAATGTACCACAACAGAAAGAGAAATTATTGAAAGCACTTGGAATGCCTGGGGAAAAGGTTCCCACTGACAATCAACCCTAAGAAGAAGAAATCGGCGAAGCAAGTGTGGGAGGTAAGCCTAAATGCAAAACTCCACCTTTTCTCCTTACTTTTGAAATTTTCAACCATAATGTGCACAACTGTCTAGTAGACTCAGGGGCATCAGTAAATGTTATGCCACTGTTAGTTTGTAAGAAGATAAATGGACAGCGCAAACCATCTACTTGGAAGGTCATTCAGTTAGACAGAACAAATGTGAAGGTAATTGGGGAAATGGAGGATGTTTTAATTCGATTATCTTCAAATGAAAAGGTATGTCAGTTCATTGATGTTGTAGTAGCAGACATACCTAAGGCATATGGACTTGTTTTGAGTAGGGATTGGTCAGCAAAGCTAAATGGATATTTTGCATCACAGTGGTCACATTTGTAGCTACCTTATAAAGGAAGTCCAAATCAAATTAAAGTTATAAGAGAGCCCCACATCAAACACAATGTCACTCAGTTAGAAGGTAAGAATGAACCAGTGAATTCTGTTTTGGGGAACTACTTCGTTGAGCTAGAACCGGGAAATTACGAAGCGGAAGAAGCCAACAGTACATCAGACACCCATCCTAATCTCCTTTGGTTTTTGCAAGCTGATGAAATTGATTGTAAAATAGTAGATTTAGCTTTAGATGTATATGTTGATTCATGTACAGTAGTAGTAGATGATTTTTGGACACTCTTCTTTGATGGATCTAAAACTTTGGAAGGATTAGGAGCTGGCTGTGTCCTGATTGATCCTATTAAGTCAGTAAATTTTTTCTTCAATTTTGGTTTGACTTCTCCATTTTTGGTTTGTTTTTTCATTTTATTTCAATTAAGGTTTTGTTTTAAGTCTCATTTTGAGTTTCCTTTAGGAACTCTTTGGTTGATTAGATGGTTTTTTGAGCTTACTTTTTATAGGTTTATTTGATTTTTTGGTCCTTTGCATTTTAAAGGGGTTAAAGGAAAGGTCATTATATCAAAGATTTGATTCATAAATGTTTATCTTGAGCACACCTAGATATGATTATCACTTTAGCAGTTTTTAAACCTCCGACAAATTAGCAAAAAGCTGAAAAATGGCAAAAAATTAGCATGGGAGATATTCTTGTAGCGCTGGACAAAAAATTTACAAAGGGCGCACTACAAGAATATTGCAGCCCTTTTACTTTTCGATTTTTAAGCAAGATTTTATCATGATTTTTATCTGTGAATATCTAATCAGATATGGTGAGCTGTTTCATACATGTTAGCTGCAGTTTCAACACGATTTTAGGTGGTTTTGAATCTCGAAACAAATCATGCTCATCATTGCCTATAATAAGGTGGCATGATTTGCCTTTCACATGCATTATCAGAGGAAAGGAGGGATCGTGAAGTAAATCAAAGCGCTAGAAAGGTGGATTATATGCTGCAGGGCAGAGAAAGAGTTATGAAGGCTAGCGAAAATTAGGGCTTTTCCATCCCGTCACTTGCAGTCAAAGTAAACACGTAAAGACATCTGTACACTCAAGGAGAGGCAGTTAACAGCTCAAGACGAAGGTTTAAACCATTGCAGTTGAACAACTGGCAGGTATTTCAATATAAACCCCCATAATTAAAAAATTGGGAATTTTCTCGATGGAGGTTGTTCTGGAGAAATTGGTTGATGCAGAAGTTAGAATAGATTCCAAAATGCAATGTTAACCCTAGAAATAGCTGTTTGGAGCTGTTCTGAAAAATTTATTGAACAGAGCATCAAAATAGCCCTAAGTTTAAACATTTCAGGTTTTTGAAGTTCGAGACAGTTTGAGAGAAAGTTGTTTATATTTTGGCCCTTCAATACACTCAAATAACTCTGATATTGATGCATTATGGTTGTAATGAGCTGACTAATTGAGATTCCTATCAGACCTAATGCCAATTAGAGTTATAGTCTACAGGAAGCAGCATTGAGATGAATTGTAAACTGTTTTATTCTGCTCATCCCTCACACAGACAGTTTTCAGTTTGCTTGAGAAACTGGTGATAGTTGTCATATTTGCAAAGTTAATTGGTTTGAAGAATAATGTTGGCATTTATACACTGGATTCGATGAGAGTCTTTTGGGCTAATGTGAATATATTGCAGACAGTGGTTTTTTTCTTTCTTCTCATACAGGAAATCTCCAGTTGGTCTAAGAAGCCTACGGTTAATATTACTCTTGCAAAATCTGAAGCTGTGAGAATTTTGGGGTTTGAATATTGAGGCTGGTTGATACATAGAGATAAGAGTACAATACTGGAAAATAGAACAGCCACATTCACTGACAGTCTTCAAATTACTTTGAAAATCCTGGACACTTCAGATTAATCTAAGTGTTGTTTTCTATGATTTGAATCAGTTTGTACTGAAGGAGGATATCACATCTGAATCCATATTATACTTCTAGTCTCCTTAACCTTAAAATGAGGAGCTTGAGTGGCTTATATTCTAAAACAGTTCGACATTATGCTTGATGGTGCATTTTGGAAATTAAGCAGTGTTATTTTGTTCTTATGACAGTTTTCATTTATGATTGATCTACTCTCACAGTTTACCTATCCACAGACCTAGTTTGTATGGTTGAGACAAAAGAACATTGAAGCCCTGGGTCAGGTGAATTTGACCCCATGTTGGGAAGTTTTACTTCATCTTTTAAATAAACAGGCCTGTCCAGGAGTGTATAGCAGATGGTGAAAAAGTTTTAAGGAGCAGAAATCCAGTTTATAAGCATTTTCTAAACCCTAAAACCAGACAACATCTAATTTCTGAAGGAGAAAGATGGGAAAAAGTGGAAAAAGTGGTAAGGTAAATAGGGATGAGCCCACTGACTTAACCTGGATTGAGAAACTTCCAGATTGTGCTGAATTATTCCAACAAGCAGGCTGGCTGAATTTCTTCAGAAAGATAGATGGCTACAATGCATAGGTGTCTTGTAAGTTTTCTCAGGGACTTAAAGATGATATGGTCATCCTGGATGCTTTAAAATTAAAATTGACTGTGGAACTAATTGCATAGGCCACTGAGATCAGTAATCAGGGTGAACACTGGTTCAAAAAGTTACCTTTTGATTTTGAACCACAAAGGTACCTGTTACCTAATGTGACTCCTGAGTGAAACAAGGGTATTCCTATTTAAAATTTCAGGAAAGAGTGGATTAAGCCCATTAGGATATTACAAAGCTATGTGACTTGTGAGGGCAGGTATGCCTATGTGTTTAAATATCACTTTAGATTCCTTCAACACATGGTAGGAGTCTCAAAGATGAACCTGCCCTTCTTCTTTTTGAAGAGCCTGCAGAAGATGTCCAGCAGGATAAAGCAACATGAAGATCACACCTCCCAATCAATTTTTCATCATGGTATGATCAAACTGATCATCACCACTGTATTGCAACATGAGGATAAGACTTGGCACTTCTTTCTTTTCTAGTCAGATGTTCATCCCCAGCAGGAAGATCAGCAGCTTAAGAGGCAGACTGATAAAGGAAAAGTGATGATGAAAAAGTTAGGTCATACAGCCAAACCTGCATACAAAGATGATGTTAAGGCTAAGAAGGTAGCAGAGCAGGTAAAGGTTGACAGTCAATTCAAAATGTCCTCAGTTGGCTCTAAAAGCAGGTACTCATTGTTTGCAGGAGAAAAAGTGCAGCCTAGTTTGCAATTGACACCAGTAGCAGATTCTGAAGAACCTAAGACTATTGTTGAAAAGAAGGTTGCTATACCTGAAGATGAAGTTCAAACCAAACCAAGAAGTCCCCTCACCATTTTGTCTGAGGATGAAGGATACTTATTAGAAGATGAGCAGCAAATTGCTGAAGCAGGGTTAAGTGCTGAAGCCTGTGGAGAATTCCTTACCTCAGAAATCAAAGCAACTAAACCTCATAAAAAGAAAAATAGGACTGTAGCTTCATACAGAAGGCCTAAAACTAGGCCAACCAATAAGCTAAGGTGGAACATGAAAAGGTTACTTAATCCTAAGCTAGATTCCAAACAAAATACTCTTGTAATTGATACTACTTCAAGTGAAGAAGTAGAAGTTGGTAAAATAGACATAAAAAACAAAGCAAAATCAGTGGTTAGTCCTTCTTCTCCTCAACCTGCTGTGTTAGAAAAATTGTCACAGTCTGCAAAAGAAACAAGTCAGCCTGTTTCTAAATTATCTCAAATAATTTTTGAGGTAAAAGATAGACTCTTGAAACAGCAGGAAGAAGAAAAGGCAAAAGCATGTCCTCTTGAAAATCAGGAATGGGAGGAAGAAGATGAAGCTATACTCAAGCAAGAAGGAATTATAGAAGAGTCTATTATTCATGTTGATTTCTCATATTTTTTAATGCAGGATGCAAATGTACTGGAAAACCCGAGTTTTGATGATGAAAGCTTACAGGAAAGAGTTCAGAAATACAAGCAACAGGTAAAACAATTACAAGAGACTAATGACAGTTTATTTAAAGTCAACAAGGGACTTATAGAGGAGTTGCAAGATGTCCATCATCATTTCCTACAGCTATCAGAAGTGTCTAAAGAAGTGCTAAAAAGGAAGACAGCCACTGACAGGTATTCTACAAAGCTAGAGAAGACAGTTGAAAGTTTACAGTAGGAGAATGAAGACCTTCAGAAAAAGATAGCTGATATGGAAAAGAAACATAAAAGAGCAAAGAGGAGGTCTCAAAACCTAGATGGTTTAGACCTACTTGCTGAAGCAGCGAAGGAGCTTTGAATCAGTTATGCTTTGATTAATGAATCTGTTTGACAAACAATTTTTGTTAATGATTTGTTATTTTTAGCAATTTTGTAATTTTGTAAAAATTTACTTTTTACTTTACCTTAGTAGGTCGATGGAGACAGTTAGGATGGAAAACCTAACTAATTTTGTAGAATATTTCTATTTAGAGGAGTTAGAAAGACATTTTGAGGGTTCTAATTTTTGGGAGCATCAGGAGGTTTACAAGACTGTTTTGTCTGCAAACTTGTTCAGAGATAAGTACTGTAGCTCTTATAAGCATTTGCTGATAAAATAATGAAATATATGAATTTTTCCCCTTCAGTCTGTCTATGTTGGATTTGTTATTGAGTTTGTTTTGCTTCTTAAATGATAAATTCATTGCTAGTTAATGTGTATTTTCTGGTAATGCTTATCCTTTATGTATAAACCTCAACCTAGTCTTTCTGTTGGATCTTATGTTATATGTTATGCATCTTTATCAGTTTATGTTTATGATTTAGTTGTTACTTTTCTTCTAAATGTATTCCTTGACTGTTCTTGAAGCTTACAACCATTTAAATCATACCAAAAACCCTAAACTTTGTTTTATTTATTGAGTTTTACTCTTGAGATTGTGTTGGCTTGTTCCCCTAGCCTTAGGAACAATTTCTAGCACAAACATATTTGGCGCCGTTGTCAGGGATGAAGCTGAAGCATATCTTCCCTAGGATACTTATCATTTTTCCTGGTTTAAGAGGTGGACTTAAACCAGCATCTTTTGAAGGCTATTTTCATCAAAGTTTGACACACTAGATTCTAGAGGAGTGGGAACCTGGAGAAGACCTATTTCACCGTTGCATTCAGGGGTTTCAGACCCAGGACAGATCTTAAAAAAAGCAAGAAAACTCAGAAGGTCCCAATATTTACCAGCTTTTTGTGACCCTGACCAGTTGGGTGATTCATTAGACCTAGCTGAAAACTCACCTTGGATAAAACCTACCATTCCTGAAAGTACCTTTCAAGTTTTTACGAATCCTGAAACCTTTTTGAAAGCCAAGACTACTTCTCCTGGAAAAATCCCTCTCTTTCAGCTGAAAATAGGAAAGAACCCTTTTCAAGCAAGTTCCAGTCAAGTTTCTTCCTCTTCAAAACCTCAGTCTAAACCTCAGTCCACAATGGCAGGTCAAAACCCACCCATGGATATGATGGATAGAATGGTAGCAGCCAGGTATGCCCCATTAGTATTACCCCAGCCTTTACATGCTTTTCCTGGAGGAGATTATCAGAAGTACATGCCCAGATTCAATGGACAAGGTGAAGTAACTACAGAAGAACATTGGGAGGCTTTCCTGAGTTATGCAGACAATCAGAACATTGAAATTAAAGATGTATGGATGAGGGTATTTGTTCAAAGTTTGGATGGGGATGTGAGAAAGTGGTTTAGAGAGTTTCCTGCCAACTCTATCACCATAATTGAAGAACTCCAAGACCTATTTCTGAGGCAGTGGGGAGACACCAAGGACCATACCTATTATATCACTGAGTTTGGTGCTCTCAGAAGAAAGAAAGATGAGACTGTTGCTGATTTATCCAAAAGATTTAACAAGATGTATAGTAGGATTCCAACAGAGATCAAACCTACTGAAACATCAGCTAAGCTGACTTATGAAAATGCATTTGACCATGAATTTTCGTTATTACTCAGAGAAAGAAGACCTATCACTCTGCTGAACATGCAAGATGCAGCATTGGAGGTAGAGTCTAATTTGCTAGCTTCTAATAGGCTTAAAAAAGAAACACCTCAGCAGCAGTATGAAAGAAAGGGAAAGAAGGAAGTTGTTTCAACAAGTGCTGCCCCTCAGTCTGCTGAAGCCAAAATAGATGAAATGGCTAAGCTTGTGAAAATTCTTACTACCAAGTTAAACAAACTAGAGCTTGAAAAGAATTCATCTAAACTTGCTCAAGAAGCTCAGAGGAACCCAAATAACCAAAATCAGTTTAGAAGACAGTTTGCTCCTAGATTCATGCCAAGGGAGCGAAGGAATAATGACATCCAGCAAGAAAGGAGGGAGAATGAGGATCAACGAGTGCCCCCACCTCTTCAAAATAATGTAGCTGATGAAGAAGAGGTTGATGAACAGTTTCTCTTTGAAGAGACTGAAACAGATCAGGATATGAACCACTTTGGAGATGGTTTATCTGGAGGTTTCGTAATAGAAGAAGATTTTCTGAACTCTGAGTATTATGATGCTGATTTGTATGAAGTTGAAGATGATTTGGAGTTTCAGAAAACTATTGTAAATGCTGCTGCTAATCAGAATGGAATTAAGAAGACTATTAATCTCAGATCTGGTCCGAAACAAGTAGTCCAAGCTCCCAAGAAGAAAGCTGTTGTTCCTGCTGCAGCTGTTCTTGATAAACAAGTTGCTGATCCTGTCACAGAAAAGAAGCAGCTTGCAGAAAATTCCAAGAAGAATACTGAAATTGAAGAGGTAAACAAGTCAGTCCAAAATTTCAGTTTGGAGAACGAGTTAGGCAAATTAAAAATTCATGTACCATTGACTGAGCTTATTAAGAATCCATCATATAAACAAACAGCCTTAAAGGTTATGAATTCTGCTAGTGGTCAGCCTGTTTCAGATACTATCAATTTACAAGAAGAAAGCCCAAAGATATTCATTCGGTCTGCCTTAGCTGAGAAAACAGAAAATGAAGCTGGTGCTTCTCCTCCCTTCTATGTTACCTTGACTGTCCATGACCAGATGATTCACAATTTCCTGTTAGACTCTGGAGCATCCCATAACTTAATGCCCAAAGTTGTGATGGAAGCCCTTGGTATCAGTATCACCAAACCTTATCATGACCTATATGCCTTTGACTCCCGAGTTGTCAAGTGTTTAGGAGTAATTAAAGATATGGTTGTTAACCTTACTCAGCTACCCATGAAGAGTGTCATAATGGATGTTGTTGTAGCTGATATCACACCCAAGTTTGGTATGCTTGTTTCAAGATCCTGGGCAAAGAAGGTTGGAGGAACCTTACAGATGGATCTCTCAAATGCCACTATTCCTGTTTTTGGTGGAGAAAATAGGAGTCTTTACAGAGAACTACAGTTTTCCTACATTGTCACAGATGATAAAAACCCCACTAATCATCCGTTGTACTCTGTTGACAAAGATCTAGGGACTTGCATGTTGAATTTCAGTGATGATGATAATTCTGTTGGTCTCTTACAAGTTGAAAAAGAAAAACCAGTGAGACATTGCAGAGAAGAAGAAGATCAGCTATGGGAATTGTATTTTGATGGATCCTCGTGCAAAGAGGGTGCTGGAGCTGGGGTGTTGTTCATTTCTCCTGGAGGTGAGATAGTGAAACTCATGTCTAAGCTAGAGTTTGTTACCACTAATAATACTGCTGAGTATTAATCTCTGATACTAGGACTGAAAGCTGCTAAAGACTTAGGCATTCAGCAAATTACTGCATATGGCGACTCCAAGTTGGTTGTTTGACAGGTGAAGAACAACTATCAAGTAAAGCAGGATTTGTTGAAGGTCTATAGGAATGGCGTATGGGATATGCTTGAAAATTATTTCATAGCATTTAATATCACTCATATCCCAAGAAATCATAATGAGACTGCAGACTCTTTAGCTTTGGCTGCCTCATACTTCAGAATTCCTAAAACTACCCAGTTAAGGTATCCTATAGAAGTAAGGTATAGACCATGTGTCCCTGACAATGTGAAGCACTGGAGGGTTTTCGAAGATGATATTGAAATTAAGAAATTTCTTGAGCTTACGGATAAGTTTTTCAATGCTCAAATTGATCAAGATGAAGGAGAAGAACAGGATGATGAGTCTGCTGAAAACGAGTTTGCTGCACAAGAGATAGCAGGCCATAAGATCATTGAGTTGAAGAGTAACTTTATCCCTAAAGGTTTAGTTCCTTTAGAAAGAAATTTTTATCAAGGATGACACTCCTTCAAAGCCAGTGGTTCAATCTTCAGAAGACAATGTAGTGGAATGCAATATTGGTACTGCAGAAAACCCAAGAATGGTAAAAATTTCTAAATCTCTGACAGCTGAGCAAAGGAGCAGATATATCAATCTTTTGAAAGAATATGTAGATGTATTTTCATGGTCCTATGAAGAATTAAGAACCTATGACACATCAATCATTCAGCATAAGGTTCCCTTGAAGCCCAATGTCAAGCCTTTCCCACAGAAATTAAGAAGGATAAATCCAGCCTTATTTCCTGTGATTGAAAAGGAAATAAAGAAGTTGCTGGATGTGAAGATAATAGTTCCTCTCAGGTACTCTTCCTGGGTTGTAAATCTTGTACCTGTCAGGAAAAAGAATGGGGAGATTATACTGTGTGTTGATTTCAGGAATCTTAACAGATCTTCATTAAAAGACAACTATCCTCTGCCAAAGATTGAACAGGTCTTACAGCAGGTAGTTGGAGCACATAGGATTTCCATGGTGGATGGATTTTTAGGGTACAATCAGATTGCCATGCACCCTGATGACAAGGAAAAGACAACCTTTACCACTCCCTGGGGGACTTTCATGTATGACAAGATGCCCTTTGGTATGATGAATGCTGGGGCAACCTTTCAGAGGGCAATGGACATTACATTCGTGGGAGAAAAAGATAAATTTGTTGTCATCTTTTTAGATGACATCACTGTGTTCTCACAGTCTGATGATGAGCACTTAAAACATTTGAGGTAGACTTTCCAGAAATGTAGAAAATTTGGCCTGTCTCTGAACCCCAAGAAATCTCATTTTGCTGTGCAAGAGGGTAGATTGTTGGGCCACTTGGTGTCTGCTGATGGCATCAGAATAGATCTGGAGAGAGTCCAAGCAATACTGAATATTAGTTTGCCCAGGAGTAAGAAAGATGTGCAATCATTCATTGGTAAGATAAATTTTCTGTGGTGGTTTATTCCAAATTTTGCTGAAACCATCAAGCAGATTACAACCATGTTGAAGAAAGATCAGGAAGTCAGGTGGACTGTTGAAGCAAAGGCAGCATTTGAGAAAATCAAGGTGGCTCTGATTGAAGCACCTGTGTTGGTAAGTCCTAATTTTACCAAGGAGTTCCTTACTTTTTCTTTTGCTTCAGCAGATACAATTGCAGCTGTCTTACTTCAGAAAAACAAGGAAGGACTAGAGCAGCCCATTGCCTTTTTTAGTAAAACTCTCAGGGATTCTGAACTGAAGTACAGCATTCTGGAAAAACAAGCCTATGCTCTGGTAAAGGCTTTGAAATTTTTCAGAATTTATGTCTTGCATTCAAAGGTTGTTTCATTTGTTCCAAATGCTGCAGTGAAAGATGTCTTGACACAGCCCGACAGTGAAGGAAAGAGAGGAAAATGGATTGCAAAGATCACGGAGTACGATGTGGAAATCAGACCTACTAAGCCTGTCAAGGGACAAGGTTTGGCCAGGTTGCTGGCTAACTCAAATTGTCAAGCTCTAGGATTGCATGTCATGGCTGAAGAATTAGTTCCTGAAGAATACCAAGCACTTCAGGAGAAAGAAAGGATCATGGATTTTTATTCATCTTCAGTTTGGTATGCTGATATTGTTCATTTTCTGTTATTTCTACAATGTCCTGATCATTTAGACAAGAAGGCTGCCAGATCTCTGAAACTTAAAGCCACTAAGTACTGTTTGATAGAGGATCAATTGTTCTGGAAATATCCAGGAGGTATCTTGCTCAGGTGTTTGGATCAATCTGAAATAGGAGAGGTGATTTCAGAGTTTCATGAAAGAGCCTGTGGAGGGCATAAATATTGGAAAGCAACAGCTTACAAAATTTTGAGAGCTGGATATTATTGGCCCACTTTGTTTTTAGATGTGTACCAGCAAGTAAGAACCTGCATACCCTGTCAGAAATTTGCAGGAAAACAGAAATTATTATCCTTGCCTCTAAAGCCTATTGCAGTCAATGCTCCTTTTCAGCAATGGGGTCTGGATTTTATTGGAGAGATAAATCTAGCATCTTCAGGACAGCATCATTGGATTCTGACTGCCACAGATTTCTTCACAAAATGGGTGGAAGCCATTCCTACAAGGAATGCTACAGATAAGGTGATTATGGAGTTCATTGAAGACAATATCCTGAGTAGATTTGGCTATCCACAGAGATTAATAACTGATAATTCCAAAGCATTCAAATCCAAGGCAATGGTGTCCTTCTGTGAGAAAAATGGCATTATTTTGAAACACTCAACTCCCTATTATCCTCAGGGAAATGGCCAGGCTGAGTCATCTAACAAGAATATCATTCAAAGCATCAAGAAACTGCTGAAACATAACAAAATATCTTGGGATTCAATGTTGAAGTATGCATTGTGGGCAGACAGGATAACAGTAAAACAGGCCATTGGTACTTCTCCTTTTCAGCTGGTATATGGCACCAAGGCAGTGTTCCCTGTTCAGCTGGGGATTCTAGTAATGAAATTCCTCCAGAACTCTCAAGAGGAACCAGATGACATGCAAAGGAGAATCTTCGAAATGATAGAGTTACAACAAAATAGAGAGAAGGTAGACAAAGAAGCACAGCTGTACAGAGCTAAGATTAAAAACAGGTTTGACAGAAAAATTAAAGAGCATACTTTTTCAGAAGGTGAGTTGGTTTTAAGATGGGATGCAAGAAAGGAACAGAAGGGTAAGCATGGAAAATTTGATAATCTTTGGTTTGGCCCTTTTCTGATATCAAAAATTTTGGAAAATAATACATTTATCTTGCAGTCCTTGGAAGGTGAGGAATTACCCAGCCCTGTTAATGGGTGATTCCTCAAACATTTCTACAGTTTATGAGATCATTTTCACTCTTCATTGTACATACCGGTGTGAGTGAGGTTGAATAAAGACTCCATAGCCCAATGGAAGTTTACAGATAGGTAAATAAAAGACAGAAGGCACTAGTCTACAGGTTCTTGAAGCCTCGCAGGGAGGACTTCATCCCGCAACTGGAGCCAGATGTTAAGTCAATAAATTTTTTCTTCAATTTTGGTTTGACTTCTCCATTTTTGGTTTGATTTTTCATTTTATTTCAATTAAGGTTTTGTTTTAAGTCTCATTTTGAGTTTCCTTTAGGAACTCTTTGGTTGATTAGATGGTTTTTTGAGCTTACTTTTTATAGGTTTATTTAATTTTTTGGTCCTTTGCATTTTAAAGGGGTTAAAGGAAAGGTCATTATATCAAAGATTTGATTCATAAATGTTTATCTTGAGCACACCTAGATATCATTATCACTTTAGCAGTTTTTAAACCTCCGACAAATTAGCAAAAAGCTGAAAAATGGCAAAAAATTAGCATGGGAGATATTCTTGTAGCACTGGACAAAAAATTTACAAAGGGCGCGCTACAAGAATATCGCGGCCTTTTTATTTTTAGATTTTTAAGCAAGATTTTATCATGATTTTGATTTGTGAATGTTTAATCGGATATGGTGAGCTGTTTCATACATGTTAGTTGCAGTTTCAACATGATTTCAGGTGGTTTTGAATCTCGAAACAAATCATGCTCATCATTGCCTATAATGCGGGATCTGTTTGACAGTTATCAGTAAATTTCGGTATAAGGTGGCATGATTTTCCTTTCACACGCATTATCAGAGGAAAGGAGGGCTCGTGAAGTAAATCAAAGTGCTAGAAAGGTGGATTATATGTTGTAGGGCAGAGACAGAGTTATGAAGGCTAGCGAAAATTAGGGCTTTTCCATCCCGTTACCTGCAGTCAAAGTAAACACGTAATGACATATGTACACTCAAGGAGAGGCAGTTAACAGCTCAATACGAAGGTTTAAACCATTGGAGTTGAACAATTGGCAGTTATTTCAATATAAAGCCCCATAATTAAAAAATTGGGAATTTTCTCGCTGGAGGTTGTTCTGGAGAAATTGCTTGATGCAGAAGTTAGAATAGATTCCAAAATGAAATGTTAACCCCAGAAATAGCTGTTTGGAGCTGTTCTAAAGAATTTATTGAACAGATCATCAAAATATCCCTAAGTTGAAACCTTTCAGGTTTTTGAAGTTCGAGACAGTTTGAGAGAAAGTTGTTTATATTTTGGCCCTTCAATACACTCAAATAACTCTGATATTGATGCATTATGGTTGCAATGAGCTGATTAATTGAGATTCCTGTGAGACCTAATGCCAATTAGAGTTATAGTCTACAGGAAGCAGCATTGAGATGAATTGTAAACTGTTTTACTCTGCTCATCCCTCACACAGACAGTTTTCAGTTTGCTTGAGAAACTGGTGATAGTTGTCATATTTGCAAAGTTAATTGGTTTGAAGAATAATGTTGGCATTTATACACTGGATTCAATGAGAGTCTTTTGGGATAATGTGAATATATTGCAGACAGTGGTGTTTTTCTTTCTTCTCATACAGGAAATCTCCAGTTGGTCTAAGAAGCCTGTGGTTAATATTACTCTTGCAAAATCTGAAGCTGTGAGAGTTTTGGGGTTTGAAGATCGAGGATGGTTGATACATAGAGATAAGAGTACAATACTGGAAAATAGAACACCCACATTCACTGACAGTCTTCAAATTACTTTGAAAAGCCTGGACACTTCAGATTAATCTAAGTGTTGTTTTCTATGATTTGAATCAGTTTGTACTGAAGGAGGATATCACATCTGAATCCATATTATACTTCTAGTCTCCTTAACCTTAAAATGAGGAGCTTGAGTGGCTTATATTATAAAACAGTTCGACATTATGCTTGATGGTGCATTTTGGAAATTAAGCAGTGCTATTTTGTTCTTATGACAGTTTTCATTTATGATTGATCTACTCTCACAGTTTACCTATCCACAGACCTAGTTTGTATGGTTGAGACAAAAGAACATTGAAGCCCTGGGTCAGGTGAATTTGACCCCCTGTTGGGAAGTTTTACTTCATCTTTTAAATAAACAGGCCTGTCCAGGAGTGTATAGCAGATGATGAAAAAGTTTTAAGGAGCAGAAAGCCAGTTTATAAGCATCTTCTAAACCCTAAAACCAGACAGCATCTAATTTCTGAAGGACAAAGATGGGAAAAAGTGGAAAAAGTGGTAAGGTAAATAGGGCTAAGCCCACTGACTTAACCTGGATTGAGAAACTTCCAGATTGTGCTGAATTATTCCAACAAGCAGGCTGGCTGAATTTCTTTCGAAAGATAGATGGCTACAATGCACAGGTGTCTTGTAAGTTTGCTCAGGGACTTAAAGATGATATGGTCATCCTGGATGCTTTAAAATTCAAATTGACTGTGGAAATAATTGCAGAGGCCACTGAGATCAGTAATAAGGGTGAACATTGGTTCAAAAAGTTACCTTTTGATTTTGAACCACAAAGGTACCTGTTACCTAATGTGACTCCTGACTGGAACAAGGGTATTCCTATTCAAAATTTCAGGAAAGAGTGGATTGATCCCATTAGGATATTACAGAGCTATGTGACTTGTGAGGGTAGGTATGCCTATGTGTTTTAATATAACTTTAGATTCCTTCAACACATGGTAGGGTCTCAAAGATGAACCTGCCCTTCTTCTTTTTGAAGAGCCTGCAGAAGATGTCCAACAGGATAAAGCAACATGAAGATCACACCTCCCAATCAATTTTTCATCATGGTATGATCAAACTGATCATCACCACTGTATTGCAACATGAGGATAAGACTTGGGACTTCTTTCTGTTCTAGTCAGATGTTCATCCCCAGTAGGAAGATCAGCAGCTTAAGAGGCAGACTGATAAAGGAAAAGTGATGATGAAAAAGTTAGGTCATACAGCCAAACCTGCAGACAAAGATGATGTTAAGGCTAAGAAGGTAGCAGAGCAGGTAAAGGTTGACAGTCAATTCAAAATTTCCTCAGTTGGCTCTAAAAGAAGGTACTCATTGTTTGCAGGAGAAAAAGTGCTGCCTAGTTTGCAATTGACACCAGTAGCAGATTCTGAAGAACCTAAGAATATTGTTGAAAAGAAGGCTGCTATACCTGAAGATGAAGTTCAAACCAAACCAAGAATTCCCCTCACCATTTTGTCTGTGGATGAAGGATACTTATTAGAAGATGAGCAGCAAATTGCTAAAGCAGGGTTAAGTGCTGAAGCCTGTGGAGAATTCCTTACCTCAGAAATCAAAGCAGCTAAACCTCATAAAAAGAAAAAGAGGATTGTAGCTTCATACAGAAGGCCTAAAACTAGGCCAACCAATAATCTAAGGTGGAACATGAAAAGGTTACTTAATCCTAAGCTGGATTCCAAAGAAAAGACTGTTGTAATTGATACTACTTCAAGTGAAGAAGTAGAAGTTGGTAAAATAGACATCAAAAACAAAGGAAAATCAGTGGTTAGTCCTTCTTCTCCTCAACCTGCTGTGTTAGAAAAATTGTCACAGTCTGCAAAAGAAACAAGTCAGCCTGTTTCTAAATTATCTGAAATAATTTTTGAGGTAAAAGATAGACTCTTGAAACAGCAGGAAGAAGAAAAGGAAAAAGCATGTCCTCTTGAAAATCAGGAATGGGAGGAAGAATATGAAGCTATACTCAAGTAAGAAGGAATTATAGAAGAGTCTATTATTCATGTTGATTTCTCAGATTTTTTAATGCAGGATGCAAATGTACTGGAAAACCCTAGTTTTGATGATGAAATCTTGCAGGAAAGAGTTCAGAAATACAAGAAACAGGTAAAACAATTACAAGAGAGTAATGACAGTTTATTTAAAGTAAAAAAGGGGCTTATAGAGGAGTTGCAAGATGTCCATCATGATTTCTTACAGCTATCAGAAGTGTCTAAAGAAGTGCTAAAAAGGAAGATAGCCACTGACATGTATTCTACAAAGCTAGAGAAGACAGTTGAAAGCTTACAGCAGGAGAATGAAGACCTTCAGAAAAAGATAGCTGATATGGAAAAGAAACATAAAAGAGCAAAGAGGAGGTCTCAAAACCTAGATGGTTTAGACCTACTTGCTGAAGCAGCGAAGGAGCTTTGAATCAGTTATGCTTTGATTAATGAATCTGTTTGACAAACAGTGTTTGTTAATGATTTGCTATTTTTAGCAATTTTGTAATTTTGTAAAAATTTACTTTTTACTTTACCTTAGTAGGTCGATGGAGACAGTTAGGATGGAAAACCTAACTGATTTTGTAGAAGATTTCTATTTAGAGGAGTTAGAAAGACATTTTGAGGGTTCTGATTTTTGGGAGCATCAGGAGGTTTACAAGACTGTTTTGTCTGCAAACTTGTTCAGAGATAAGTACTGTAGCTCTTATAAGCATTTGCTGATAAAATAATGAAATATATGACTTTTTCCCCTTCAGTCTGTCTATGTTGGATTTGTTATTGAGTTTGTTTTGCTTCTTAAATGATAAATTCATTGCTAGTTAATGTGTATTTTCTGGTAATGCTTATCCTTTATGTATAAACCTCAACCTAGTCTTTCTGTTGGATCTTATGTTATATGTTATGCATCTTTATCAGTTTATGTTTATGATTTAGTTGTTACTTTTCTTCTTAATGTATTCCCTGACTTTTCTTGAAGCTTACAACCATTTAAATCATACCAAAAACCCTAAACTTTGTTTTATTTATTGAGTTTTACTCTTGAGATTGTGTTGGCTTGTTCCCCTAGCCTTAAGAACAATTTCTGGCACAAACAGATCCTAAGAAAAATAAACATTTCCTTTCATTTAGGTTAGGGTTTGAATGTACCAATAACACAGCCGAATATGAATCATTAGTTCAGGGACTAAGAAAAGCGATTGAATTAAAAGTAGAAAATCTGAAAGTGTATGGGGATTCTGAAATAATTGTAAAACAGATTCGAAATCAGAAAAGCATTAGTTCAAAGACTAAGAAAAGCGATTGAATAAAAAGTAGAAAATCTGAAAGTGTATGGGGATTCTGAAATAATTGTAAAACAGATTCGAAATCAGAAAAGCATTAGTTCAAAGACTAAGAAAAGCGATTGAATAAAAAGTAGAAAATCTGAAAGTGTATGGGGATTCTAAAATAATTGTAAAACAGATTCGAAATCAGAAAAGCATTAGTTCAAAGACTAAGAAAAGCGATTGAATAAAAAGTAGAAAATCTGAAAGTGTATGGGGATTCTGAAATAATTGTAAAACAGATTCGAAATCAGATACATTGAATATACCCGCATTTAAAATCTTATCAAAATGAAGTGTGGGATTTGCTTCAAGGTTTTTATACATTTAATATTGTATCGATTCCTAGACTAAAGAATGCAGCAGCTGACTTGTTAGCCACCTCAGCTGCGAGTCTTGTACCCTCTAATAATAGGTGTTCTATTGAATTACTTTTCAGGCCTTCTGTTCCAGACATGATTACAAATTTACGAGTTTTTGACGATGATCAACAGATTCTGGAATGCTTGACAAATGATGAAACCTTTAAAGGGGAAATCATTGATGATGAAGAACATCAAGCTGAGCTAAAATTTGACAATTTTATTCCTAAAGGAGTCAGGACTTTAGAGCGAACTTTTGATCTAAACTACAAATTCAGAAGACCAGTAAATGTTAAGACTCATTGCTTGCCTTTATAATTCGAGCTGATTAATTTAGGAACTGAAATTGAGCCTAAATATGTGAAGTTGGGAAAGTGTTGCTCCCCAGGTGAAAGAAATAAGTTCATCAGTTTCTTCAAGCAATACAAAGATGTGTTTTCGTGGACATATGAATATTTGAAAACATATGACACCAAAATTATTTAGCATGTCATCCCTATTAGGACTAGGGTTAAGCCTTATCAGTAGCCTTTGAGGAAAATGCATCCAAAACTGGATCCTCTAATTCAGAATGAAGTAAAGAAATTGTTGGATGCTAAAATTATTTTCAAACTCAAACACTCGGAATGCGTTTCAAATCTGGTACCAGTAAGGAAGAAATCTGGAGAAATTAGACTATGTGTGGATTTTAGAAACTTAAATTGCGCTTCAAATAAAGACAATTATCCAGTCCCACCCATGGAACAGATATTGCAAATGGTTTTGGGTTCTGAGTTATATTCTTTATTAGATGGATTTTCTAGTTACAATCAAGTGTTAGTAGCTGAAGAAGATAGACTCAAAACTACATTTAGAACAAGATGGGGCGATTTTGCTTACAAAAGGATTCCCTTTGGACTCATAAACGCTGGAGCTACTTTATAGAGGACTATGGATATAGATTTCCATGGTTTGATTGGCCGCAGTGTTGTGGTATACCTCGATGACATCACAATATTTTCAAAGAAGAGAGAAGAACACGCAGTCCATCTAAACCAAATTTTCAAGCATTGTCGAAAATATGGTATCTCGCTAAACCCCAAGAAAGGTGTGTTTGTTGTTACAAAAGGAAAGCTACTGGGTCATGTGGTTTCTAAGAAGGGGATCTCCATAGACCTAGAAAGGATCAAATCTATCGAACGGATCCCCTTACCCCATAACAAAAAGGCATGCAATCATTTATGGAGACAATAAATTTCGTGCGAAGGTTTGTGCCAGATTTCGCCCAAATTGTTAAGCCATTGCAACAAATGGTGAAACAAAGTGTACAACTCAAGTGGATTGATGTAGAGAATAATTCTTCAGTAAAATAAATACATCTTTTTCTCATGCATCCTCTCTCAAAAGTCCAAATTATGAGAAGGATTTTATTTTGTACATCGCATCTGACGATTCACTAGTAGCGGTGCTTACTCAGAAGGAATATGGGGGAGATGAGTTCCCCATATAATTTATGAGAACTGGTCTACAAGGGGGCGAATTAAATTACCTGGCTATGGACAAACAAGCTTATGTAGTCTTCAAATTGGTAAAACAATTCAGACCATACATACTTAAGAACCGGACAAAGGTAATAGTTCCACACCCAGCTGTAAGGTCTCTTTTCGTGCAAAAAGAATTAGGAGAAAGAAGAGGAAATTGGGTAATAGATTTACAAGAGTATGAACTTGAATTCAATATATCCACCATATTTAGAGGGAAAGGACTATGCAAATTAATGGCTGAAGGTAATAGCAATGAAGAAAACAATTGGGAAAATGAAGCAAAGTTACATATGATGGATGTATGTCCTCTATTCATAGCTCCAGATTCCTGGTACCGAGACCTTGTTCATTACCTTCAGGAAGGTATGTTTCCAGAACATTGGAATTCCAAGAAGCGAAGAGTGTTGCACCTTAAATCAGCGGCATATCAGATCATTGATGGAATTTTATTCAAGAAGTATTATGATGGAGTCCTTCTCAGATGTTTAGAGAAGGAAAAAACAAAAATGGTCATAACTGAGTTACATGATGGGCCAGCTAGAGGCCATTTTTCTAAAGATACGACAGCCCACAAGATTCTCAGAGCCGGGTACTATTAGCCCACACTGTTCAAGGATGCTCATCCCCATGTTAGAAAGTGCGATATCTGCCAGAGGTGTGGGGGAAGACAAGCCAAAGCAGCAGGACCATTGAAGTCGGTTATGATAACGGAACCATTTGAGTAGTGGGGAATTAATATCATTGGAGAAATAAAACCAAATTCTTCCTTGCAGCACAAATATATTTTAACGGCAACTGACTACTTCACTAGATGGGTTGAGGCCATTCCACTACGTAAGGTCAATGAAGATGCGGTCATGGATTTCTTGCAGGATCATATTATGACCAGGTTTGGGGTTCCAATTTCCCTGGTTTTCGATAATGCCACTTATTTTTCTTCCATTAGATTAACTGCATTTGCTCATGAAAAAGGAATTAAGTTTCATTATTCTGCCAACTACTACCCACAAGGAAATGGTTTGGCAGAATCTACAAACAAGAATTTGATTAGGATCTTAAAAAAGACAGTCATAGAAAACTAGAGAAGTTGGCATTTAGCGCTGCCAAACACTCTTTGGGCTGATAGGGTCACACCCAAGAATTCCTTAGGTGTGTCACCATATACCCTTGTTTATGGAAAAGAAGCTATACTTCCTCCTAACATTATGCTACCATCTTCCATAATAGCCCAAGAGTCTAGAGGCACAAACAACGAAATCCTATAGCTTAGAATTTATAATCTTTTGAAAGTGGAAGAGTCTAGATCCAGAGCCAAAGAACATTTTAAGCAACAACAAGAAGTAGTGAAAAGGTGGTTTGATAAGCACAAAGCTGGAATAAGGGAATTTGAAGTGGGATATTTGGTTCTTAAGTGGGATCACCCGCATGATGAAAATGGAAAGCACACAAAGTTTCAACAGTTATGGGTAGGTCCTTTTCAGATTGCAGCAAAACTTGGCCCCTGAACTTACGAATTACAATATTTACAGGAGTGGGAAGAGAACTTAACAGTTAATGGTTTAGTTCTCAAACCTTATTTTTCCTGATTTTTGTTTGTTTGTTGTTTGTACATAAATAAATTGATTTGCTATTTTACTTTGATTTATTTCATTCCTGTATTGTTCAATTTAGTTTTTGTTTGGTTTCAATAAAAAGACGTAAAATTTTGGTTGTGTGGAGGACATCAGAGTTCTAGATAAACTAAATCCTTGATTATAAGACTGTGTATTATTGTTTATCTAATATAATTTATTCTAGCATAGCAGTTTTCTTAAATGGCTATGAACACATTGAAGTCCTACTTAATCCCTATAAAATAACTCAAGATTAAAAGGTCTGGAATACTATTTCGAGGCTCCATCCATTTCACATTTAAAAAATGTCCTAAGGTGTGACAACAAAAGACCCACGGAAAGGAAGCAGGGTAAATAGTATATTATATATAAATGATCCCATGCCAAGAATTGAAAGCCAAAAGGCTAATAAGAGTCAAAACTCCTAAGAAAGCAATATGTATCAAACAAAGTACTAAATCTTATAAGTACAAAGTTGCCAAAAATTATTCTCTATCCGTGAGTTGAAAATTAAATACATTTCTCACACAAAAGGACACTATGGATAGAGGATCCTGAATAACAAATTCAGAAAGAAAGGCATGAGGAGGACTCAAAAGGACAAAAAAGTCCAGAAGCACAAAAAGTGCAAAATGGCATGGGAATGCGGAACAAATGAATATTTCTGTTTACCATATGTTACAATCCTGTGGTGTCCAAACTGAAGCTACCTGAAGACAGAGGTGTAAAAAAATAAGAAGCTCATATCCTTGGCCTCGAAAGAGTTATCTTGACTTTTAAGTCTTAGTTTCCATCTCCTAAACAGGACTATCATCAATGATGTAAAAGTACATATATTTTCCATTATGGAAATCTAAACATCTAGAAGAATTCAACATATTGGTTTTTATTGTCAAAACAGTCTGTTACTTAAGGAAGAAATTGTCAAGAGATCTGGGTTCACCAGGTAGTCGCCAATTGTTGCAACTGCAACTTTTTCCAGAATTTTCTAAAATTTTGGGCCCTCCTTTTAAATTTTTTCTTGCTTGGATTTGTTTTGGAAGGCTGAACTATATTTTTTTTGCTACGAATTTGGATCATAAGGTTAATTGGAGGTCAATTGTTTTTGCTTTCAGTTCGATCTAGAACCGTCAATGCTTTCGACTATGAGACTTAGCATTTTATTTTTTATTTCGATAGTTGGTTTTATCACTATTAGAGCAGTGTTGAAGATCAAATTGGGGTTTTATCTCTATATGTCATCGCTATTCGGAGATGAAACTAATTGTTTTAACTGCTGCATAACTTTAAAGTCTCCCGAGAACTTATTGTTTTCATGATTTTCCCATATTACTGATTTGTTCAGATCGCTATCAGGAATCCATTGATGTGTGAATCGGGGCACTAGTCCTTTACGTTGCTGCCATTTCAGATGGCAGATTGCAAGCACTCTGACGGAAGCTCCTTTCTTTGTCGATCCCGCAGGTTTATTTCTTTGCATTTGTTTTTCTTCATCGGAGCAGTTATGACTTTGGGTAGAAACAATGTCTCTTTGATTCCCGCCATTGCGGTTCCTTAGCAGACTAGCCGTCTAATGCTATAACAGTTCTGAACTCTGCTTTATTGCACTGACGATTTGTTTTGCTCCGGAATTCTTAGACCATGGGTCACCCGCCATTGCGGTGTTTTAGTGAACTAACCATCCGACGTTATGTGTTCCATTTCGCCGATAAGGATTTTATCTTCCCAATTCTTAGTTTTTCCCGTCGCTGGGGTTTTCCCACCATCACTGTGAGTTTTTAACTTATTTCATAGGTGACGGAAAGTTCCTTGCTTTTTACCAAGTTAAGGTTTTCACATTGAAAACGCAGTACCGTTTTTCACCTTAACGCTTATTTTTTGGTAGTATGGTGTATGTTGATTTGGATAAAT
Organism: Pseudotsuga menziesii; assembly: GCA_001517045.1. Taxonomy (NCBI): domain Eukaryota; kingdom Viridiplantae; phylum Streptophyta; class Pinopsida; order Pinales; family Pinaceae; genus Pseudotsuga; species Pseudotsuga menziesii. The sequence continues at coordinate 20,832 of LPNX010915908.1, read as the reverse complement.
GATGAGTTTTTTGTTTTAATTGCAGAAGAAACCTATGAGATTTTTTAGATTCAATTGATGATTACTGCTGCAAAGAAGACATAGCAGAAGGGAGTTGGATGAAGAAAGTAGAAGCTAAAGCATAAAGAAGCATAGATGCTCCTCAAGGAAAAGAGGAGAGCGAAAATCTGAGACCCACAAGGTCTCAAAAGGACCAACGGATTACTAAGAATAATGATTAAGAGAAGTGTCTCAGGCTTGGGAATTTCGTCAGTTACCAAGCCGATCCCTCTTTGCAAAGTTCCTGTAAATCTTAATCTTAATTTGAAATATAATGTTTGTATGAATCATGAGCACTCATAAAAGACAAAATTGTAAGACTAATACGTAGGTGTTGTAAGGGATTATGCACCTAATAATCGTAGGTCGGGGGTTACCAACATACTCAAACACTTGCAGACAATTGACTTCTACAGTGCAGAATAGGAAATAGGAGGGTTAAAGGAACTTACTTGTTAAATGACATTCGATCCTTGCTAGTCCTCTTCCAATCTGCTCCACTTCCAAAGTCTTCAAGGCTCACTCCTCTTTCACCTGTTCAGAGACAATCTTCTAGATATAGTATGATTCGTATATATATGTTAGCAGGTTAGATAAATCAAATATGACATACTGTAACATAAAAAATTATCAAACCAAGATATATGAGACACATGTGGAAGAAGTAATCTCTTTATTATCAATAATGAGAAAGTTTAGAGTACAACCAAACGTCTGAGACAAGGACTCCTCTATCACCAAAGGATTCTAAGTTTCACTGCTCCAAAGACTTCTGTAAACAATCCACTAGCATAACTTTGCTCCAAAGTTTTAGTCCCTACAACCTTCCCCAAGGCTTGTATTTATATGGGTGAAATAAGGCAGTTCTCGAAGGTTGGGGAAGTTGTAGCAGTTAGGGAGATTAAGTAAAATGACTTAACTAAACTCCCATTAGCGCGTGATTTTGTGTTTTTATGTTAAGAAGCACATTCGCGGGTATGTAGTATAGAAACCAGCGAATGACTCATGACTCTGTATAAGCACAACCCGTGAATACAAGGATTCGTGACTTGCTGTGAAGGAGACTCGTGAATGACTCACGAGTTGTCAAGAATGAGAGTCACGAATACATCCCAACATGGATAAATGGCAAAGTAACTAGCTGGATAAAGGTAGAATGTATTTCATGGAAAGACAAGCTATAGTGTTAAGGGCAAACCTCTATCCATAAGTGTCCTTTTGTGTGCCGACATGAGGGATATCAGCACTCGGACGGAGAGGTGCCACTCAGGTGTATAACAGATGCCCCCTAATGTGTGAGGTCAGAGGGGAACGATGGCCGAAATACATTATAATCTTTAACTCTGGAGAAAATCAGAAATCGAATGGAGCAAAGAGAGTACCTGAAACAAATACATAATAATGTAATATACAAAGTTACATCTAAGGATACTATGTTCAATTTATTGGAACACTAGCTCCTTTACTATATTTGATTACATCATATGATACGGGTAGAAACCACGTATATTACAAAGTTGGATCAAAGCCACAATACAATAATGATGAGTCTTCAAAGATCTGGGAGCTGGATATCAGAATAGAACATGGTCTTGCGCAACTTAGCCCAAAATGAGGGACTAAGGTCTTCATAAATGATCCCATAAAACCAGTACAATCCAAGCCATGTGAATAAGGGTAAGCTGAAGTCGAACATGGAGAGGATTCAACAGTTTGTCAACCAACAAGTGATAATTGACAACTGAAGCAAAGGAGTTCACCAATGATGAAAGTGAATCCAGAGGTACTATCATCAAAACTCTAGGTCTTCGTCATTAGGAGATGCTGAAAACGGAACCATACTGTGATAAGGAAGGCAATGGATCCTCCAACAGATCACAAGAGTGACTAGGAACTGGGCAAAAGAAGGGAGACACAAGTAAATGGATAACAGATATAACAGTAATAGGATCAGGTGATAGATCAGACATTAGGTATAATCCTTGAACAGTGAGCACGACACAGAGATGACCCAAGGAAGCATAAAACGGATAGATAGAACAACTAGACTTATCTATCATGTAGGAAACATGATCAGATTCCCCAGGTATAATGGACAAGAGGAGGAATCAAAACTCAAATTGATAGCTGAACACAAGTGTATACTGAAACATGGATATAGGAAAGCAAGGAGTGCTATGTTCAAGGATGACAAGCTGCCATTACTGAAAACAAGAGAAAACTTCTTCCTTACCTTCCCTGTTAAGTTTTAATGAGTCCAGGAAAGTAAACTCGGTTCCCTCTTCATTTTTTAACAAGCTTGAAGAGATGGGAAAATAATGCTTGATACACTAATCCGTGGATTTAATGAGCCCGAACTAGTACATGCTCATGCGGTATTTTCATATTTAGAGAGTCTGAAAATGCCAAAGAAGACTCTAGGGGGGTCCTTTTTCATCCAATTTAGTCTCCTGAGGCCGAAAAAGTATAAAACAAACCACATAAGAACTCTCTTAACTTTCGAAGAAGAAAAGGTGAACCTTTCTCGTACTTAGTCGGGAAGGTCCGAAAAAGCTTAAATTACCACCTACCCAACGTTCCTTCCAAAACAGCATAAAATAGCTTGATTTTTACGAGTGTGAAGGAAAGAAAGATCACTCGGAAAGATCCATTTGGTTACGAGAAATGGGGCTTACAACAATAAACTCGTTGCTTTGTTCTTTAGTGTTCAACGAGCATGACAAAGACACAAAGTACACTCAGAATCTTTTTCATGTTTGGGTCCAGAGCACGAAAAAGAGAGAAATAAGCTCAAACCGGGTGTTCCTTTTCCGTAAATTTAGTCCCTCAGGTCTGGAAAAGTGATAAACCTATACCTGAGAATACTCTTCTCAATTCCGAAGAAAAGAGAGTGATCTTTTCTCGTATTATTCCGCATGTTCCGAGAAGGAGATAACCTACCACCAATGCGGATGCTCGTTCACATATTCTTAACGAGCTTGAACGGACGAGATAACTCGGCAGTCAAGTCTGTTTTGAAGGAGTCAGACCTGGGCCTAAAGAAACTCCATAAGGTTGGGGAGTCCTATAAAGGGATAGATTGTAAAAAGAGATTCATAAAAATCTCAATTTGGTGTGAAAAATAGCTATGAGGAAACCCCTGGGCCTGAAACAGTGACGAAAATGAGTACCAAAGGATGGCAATGGAATATAAGAATGATACTCATGAAAAGGGATCCTAGCCACGGAAGAAAAATGGTAGAGACAAGGGACTAATGGCTTAAGATACCATAGTCCGTGGCAAAAATGTTGATTACTAAGGTTAATGTGGAGTGATAAGATGCCAACATGTGTTGGAAAGAGAAAAAACCACCCTATAGAAGCATCAACACTTTGTAAAAGTTGGTAAACCTGTTCCAAGGGAAAAAGAGGATGATAGTAATCAATTGACATTTCAAACTATATAAAAAGACCCACTTTACAAAATTTTATTTCTATAAATAGTTTGAAAATAAAAAAATTTCATACCATTTGCACTTTTTGAACCAAAAAGGAAAGTTTACCCTCTATCTTTGATTGATCGTTGTGGACAATTGGACCGTCGGATTCAGAAACCGTCAGCTTCAGGTAAATCTATACCCTTAGCTCTTCAATTTGATCCAAACAAAATTTGAATTTAGGGGTTAATTTAGTATTTTTCATCAACCTAAAATGTGGCAAAATGTATTCGCGGGTTGCTAAGCTTAATAGTCGCGAATATGAGTTCCATGCGTGAGTTGCTAAACAAGAAAGTCGCGAATGGGTCATGACTTGTCCCAATGGACAGTCGAGAATGCTGCGTGATAGGTCAAATGTTTAAAAATATGCAAAATTTTTAAAATTTTATTATGGAATACTGAATCAAATTGTATGTTTTTGTCAGGAAAAACATGGTGCTGGAGTGGAGAGAGAGGGAACATGAAGCGATGGATCAAGCGGCTCTCCAAAACCCGCCTACTATCCAAGCATTGAGGACTAGTGGGCTTCTCAAGTTCTTTTGCACATCGCCCATGCAAGCCAATGTCCGCATATTAGAGTTCTTAGTCCATTACTAGGACCATGACCTGGGGATGTTCAATATCCAAGGTGAGACTTTGGAGTTGACCACACAAGACATCTACTTCATAACCGGGTTATCACATCGGGGAGCACCAGTGAACCTGGAAGGCACTGGCAGGGGTGGAGACCCCTTGAGTGTCCAGAACTATATCGATGTATTCTGCAGGCCTGGTACTCAAAAGAAAGGTAGTAGCGTTCTCATTGCATATATTCAGGATCTTACACTTCAGGTATTGGCCAGTACTATTGTCAGACTTTCAGGGTCAGCAGGGTTACACATGGCCACCAGGACTCAGATGAGAGTGGCGGTGGACTGCTTTAGAGGCACTCTCTTTGATTGGTGCACGGGAATTTCCCCCATCATGAAGAGGAAATTATCCAACTGTAGGGGGGGGAGATGGAATAACTTTGGCTATGCTAGTATACTAGTAGCGTTCTTCTTTGAGAGGGTGCCAGCTACGAGCCCTACGATACCATTACAGGTCCGTCATCCACGGCAGCCAAGGCTGAGCCGGTGGGGAGATATATTCCTCCATCAAGGAGGAGGAGATGTAGTACATAGCATGTATGATGATGATTTCTATACATGGTGGGAACGGCAGGTGCCGGCGTTGGAGCAGTTTCCATACGCTGGGTTAGATTTCTGAGGTGATCCCGACCTAGTCCTCCCTCCAGGAGGATCATGGGGAGAGATGGGTAAGTATTTTTTATTTTTTATCATTATCAAATTTTTATGGATTTTCAAATGATAGGATATATACATATGCACAAGTCTAAACCCTATTTATGTGTCAAAATGCAGATATCGGACCAGTCCACCCTGAAGGGCACCCACGTACCTTCGTACATCCTGTTGCAGGGGGAGACCCAGGATTGATCAGAGTACTCGAGGCGAAGCTAGGCAAGCTGACCGAGTGAGTACCTACGATACAGATAGAGCATCCCCCTATAGCTATGTAGGAGTCAGTAGTTGGGGTTCCACCAGCCTGGCGGGTGGAGGCTGCCGAAGCCGAGGAGGCTGAGGAAGCCAGGGGGCACAGAGATCACGGGGACCAAGGAGGTCCCAGTGGCCATGGCGGGCAGGCTTAGTTTTAGGCATTTTGATGGATGATGATCCACTTTTGTATATTTTGTACATGATGCGATCTACGGATCAGACTCGACCTATCTATGACAGATATTTACACACACACACACACACATATATATATATATATATTTGGGTTTGGTTGTCAGTTTATTTACAAATGTTTCTTATGTATTTGCTGTATATTTTATGGAATGTGTGTGAGATGCCAATCCAAAATATAATTAGCATATGCATCAGTTAATGAATTTTGGTTTCGTGGAATGTGATTAAAAGTAATAACTTCAAAATGTCTTTCCAGTAAACGAATTTGCATGAATTGACGTAACAATGTAGGATTACGCACCTGATAAGCTCGATTGAGCTGGGAAACAACCAACTGAGAATCCAAACGGCCTTCAAGCTGGGTGATGCCTCATGACAAAGCATCCCATAGGAGCTCAATTACAGCCCTATACTCAGCAACATTATTGGAAGCAGGACCTAGACAAGCGCCACCCGCGGCAACAAGCTGTCCTGAGGGGGAGTAGATAACCCATGCTGCCGAAGCCAGGTTACAAGTGTGGTGGCTGGAGCCATCAGCGAAACCTACATACATCTCGGAAGACATCTGCAACAACCAGCAGATAGTATAAAAAATGAAACTGACAACCTAATGTACATAAAAATACATACATTAATGTACAAGAAAAAGTGCTAAGACTAAGCATAGTACTTCTTCAGGTAGAGCCCATTTCTAGGCTCAGGTAGCTTATTCCCATCATAATCCACTAATTCATATGCGCCTTTACTCAAAACTTTAGACACAACATAGGGTCCCAACCACATAGCCTTGAATTTTCTTGCCCCTAGAGGCTCTTTATCTTGGTCCCAGAGCAAGACAACTTCCCCCTCAGAGAAAACCCGAGGTTTGACCGTTTTATCATATTGAGATTTAACCCTATTCTTATGAGCCTGATTTGCAGTCAACGCATCTCTACGTTGTTCATCAAGGTGTTCTAAATGGAGCAACCGTTCCTCAAGCTAAGTCGTGTCAGGTAGCACATGAATAGCTATCTGGAAGGATGGGATTTCGCATTCAATCGGCGTAATAGCTTCCACCCCGTGAATGAGTTGGAAGGGCGAAAAACCCATAACGGTTTTGACATTGGTTCGATAAGCCCAAAGAGAAGGATATAACATGATGTGCCAATTCGAGCGGGCTGCATCAATAGTACGTTTAAGGATAGTTTTTAAAGTCTTGTTTACAGCCTCAACCTGACCATTTTCTTGCGGATAATATGGAGAAGAATGTTCTTGTCGGAATCCGAGCATGGTGGTCAGCTCTGTCATCATGTGATTTTGGAAATGACTGCCATGGTCAGTGACAATCACTTTGGGAATACCAAACCTAGCAATAATCTGATTAAACACGAAGAAAGCTGCTGTTTCCCCATTGTCTTTGAAAGTAGGCATTGCCTCTGCCCATTTTGTGAAATAGTCGACAGCGACAATGATGTATTTATGCCCCCAGCTGAGGCTAGGTTGCATGTCATATAATCGATCCCCCACTTCATGAAGGGGCCTACCGAGATGACGGGAAACAAGGGAGCAGGATGTGACCGCATTTTCCTGGTGTACAGTTGACACGGATGACAGCGTTGCACAGCTTCCACACAATCTTTAAAGATGGTGGGCCAGAAATACCCGGCACATAATATCTTCTGGGTCGTTGCTAACCCAGATAAATGACCCCCACATGCTCTGCTATGGGAATCATTTAGGACAATCTCCACTTCCTCATGAGTAAGGCAGCGACGCAAGACAGAATCTACCCCTCATCGATATAATGTATCTCCTATAATGAGGTAGTTTTTAGCATGAAGGCATAACTTGCGTCGGTCTTCCCTAGAGTAAGCGGTAGGATACTTCAAAGTCTGGAGATATATAAGAATATCTCCATACCAAGGATCAGAGGTGGATATAAGGAAGATGTGCTCATCTGGGAATGAGTCATCCTCAACCACTACATCTTCTTCCGTAGGGAATTCTGCTATAAGCTCGGCAAAAACTAAGGACTTTTTGGATTTAGCGGATTGGAAAACCAAGTCAAACTCTTGGAGAATGACTATCCACTTATTGAATTTTCCCCCAACAATCCGTCGTGATAAAACATATTGGAAAGGGTTTACATCCGCCACTACAGTAGTGGTCCTTAGTAAGATGTAGTGACGTAACCTCTGTACAGCATACACAGCTGCTAAGGCTAACTTCTCGACGTGGGAGTACTTAAGCTCAGGTCCAACCAGAGCATGGCTAAGATAATAGACAACATGCTCAACGATCTTTTCATCCTCCTAAAATAGCACTACCCCAATGGTAGTCTCCGACGAGATATAATATAAAATCCGTAGAATAATCTGGCGGGCATAATAAAGGAGCCGACAACAAGGCTTTTTTCAATGCCTTGAACGCGAGTTGTGTAGTTTCATCCCATACAAATGGGGTGTCCTATTTAAGCAGGCGCATGAAACCTTTTGTGATCTTGGAATAATTAACGATAAAACGTCGAAGGAAGTTAGACTTACCTTGTAGACTCTGAAGTTGCCTAAGTGAACGAGGAGGAGGCAGATTTACAATGGCCTCAACTTTTAAAGGATCCACCTGAATGCCCCTACTAGAGACAATGAATCCAAGCAATCTACCTGACTCGATGCAGAAAACACACTTGTGGGGATTCAAGCAAATTTTATAGTATTTGCATCTCTCAAAAATCAACCGTAAATGATCTGGATGCTGGATCCTCTTGCGAGAATGAGCAGGAAGATCATCAAGGTAAGGCTCGACAATGGATTTTATGTCGTGAAAAGCAAAGTTCATGGCTCGTTGAAAGGTTTCCCCTGCATTTTTCAATCCAAAGGGCATTTTTCTATATGGGAATGTACCCCAAGGGCAAATAAAAGCAATTTTATGCTGGTCTTCCAGTTTGATTTGGATTTGATTGTAGCCGGAGAAACCATCCATAAACGAGAATACCTCGCTACCCACACATGCATCTATGATCTGATCAATAAACAGTGTAGGGTATTTGTCCTTAGGATAGGCTTTGTTAAGGTCTCGAAAGTCCGTACAAACACGAATAGTCCCTTGCTTTTTATCAACAGGAACTGGGTTGGACACCCATTCAGTCAAAGCTACGGGATATATAAAACCTGCTTTCAACAGCTTTTCAACCTCTGCCTTCACAGCTGCCGCTTTACGCGGGTTCACGGGGCGTAATTTTTGCTGAACTGGTTTGGCATCAGGGTAGGTTGGGATCTCATGTTGAACAATAGATGGATCAATGCCTGGCATCTCCTCATATGACCAGGAAAAGATATCGTAGAATTCCTTGAAAAGGGCAGTATAAATGGCAATCTCCTTCGGAGAGTAGTTTGCACCTATATAGATATTTTCCACGACATATGGTTTTACAGAGATGTTGATCGGTATAGTGGCGGAAATTTTTTCCATATTCCCCTCGGAAAACACTCCTTCCCTAGGTAAAGGGTTGACAGGTGTATCAACATCATCCGACAGTCTCACATGAAACTCTTGGTTTTCTATCTTGCTTAGCTCTGGAATAAAATAATATCAGTGATGAAGATCCTCACATATCTTATCACGTGAACACATAGCTTCTAGAATAGCTTCATCGGAAGGTAAAACAGTGTCTAAGCAATCTATGGAATGTAAATATTTTTTCTCCCATGCGGGCATATAGACTTCTTCCAGATCATCCGAGACTGTAAGAGGATCTGGAATGGGATCTACAGTGGTTTGGGTAATAGCTTGATATGCCACTTCCACTACAGATAAGGGAACTTCCGGTTCCTAAGGGGTTGGGAGGACCCAAGGATCAGTCCTATCGACCACCGAATCAATGGACTTCTCTACAGTAGTAGAACCAATATAAAGGACTGGAGCTATAATATCGAATGTGCCCATCAATGATGCCTACATTCCAGACCCCAAGCTCTATGCAGCAGGTTTGTCCTAATCAACCAATGGCATAGTGGAATCTTTAGACTCTAGGAGGCCTTTTCGAGTAAAATCAATTTGGTCAACAGTGACCATCTTTCCCTCATGTGGAAAAACCACGACACGAAAGACAGCAGATGCAACAGCAGACATTGCATAAGTCCAATTCCTACCCAGAAGCAAATTGTAGTCCAATGGAGCATCAATCACTTCGACTTCAACAGACACTGCTTTTCTAGCCAACTTAATCTCAAAAGTTGGTAGGATACTTTTTGTGCCAGAAATTGTTCTTAAGGCTAGGGAACAAGCCAACACAATCTCAAGAGTAAAACTCAATAAATAAAACAAAGTTTAGGGTTTTTTGGTATGATTTAAATGGTTGTAAGATTCAAGAGCATACAGGGAATACATTCAAGAGAAAAGAAACAAATAAATCATAAACATAAACTGATAAATATTCCTGACATATCACATAAGATCTAATCAAAGAAACTATGCTGAAGTTCATACATTAAAGGATAAGCATTACCAGAAAAATACATTAACTAGCAATGAAATTATCATTTAAGAAGCAAAAAATGCTCAATAACAAATCCAACATAGACAAACTGAAGGGGAAAGATTCATATATCACATTATTTCATCAGTAAATGCCTATAAGAGTTACAGTACCCATCTCTGAACAAGTCTGAAAGTATAAGCAGCTTGCAGACCTCCTGATGCTCCCAAAATCAGAACCCCTAAAGTGTCTTTTCCACCTCTCTAAATAGTTACAAATAAGTAGTTCCATCTTCCCTTCATTAGGTCGAAATTGAAACTACCCAGCAGTTACATTAACTAACTAACTCAACTAATTTACTAAAAATAGCAAATCGGATTCCTGGCAAATATGGCGAATTTCTGGAAAATAGGTTTCAAATAAGCTTCAATATCTCTTAATTGGTGACACCTGTGTAAAAACTGAGAGAGGTTTTTGTAAAAGGGTCTGTTATGGACAAAAACCTCTCTTGGTTTTTCAAAATTCATCTCCAATAGCTCGTGGTATGCATTTGACTTCAATCACACAAAACCGGAAAAAATAGAGCAGAATTCTGTTCTACTACCTCCTTTTTTCATTCACAAGTGCTGAGACTTTGTTTTCTGCATCTGCTAGCTCACTCTGAAGGAACTACAAGCTTTGACAGTCATTTTGAAGATATACTATAAACAGTAAGGTTTTCCTGATCAATTGTTTCTGTAGGTGTAGCTTCTTCTTGCATAGGCATCATTTCCTTGACTCACCATTCCCTCTGTCTTTCTCAGGCTTTGCAAATTGCTAGAAGAATCGCTTAATGATCTGAGTGAACCTATTTTAATGTTCCTGCTAATATCCCTTAGTCTCAAGCTATCATTTTCAGCTCCTCTCTTAAAAGGATGTCTGCTTGCAATATCTATTTTTCCATCCATGTAAATATCATGAAATATTGGAAATGTATGCCTGTATTGCTCCTGTTTATCTTCTTCATTCTCTTCCAGCAAACCACTTGCATAACCACTACCTGCATTTTCTTCATGCAAGCAGTCCTTTTGAATACCCCAGCTTTCAGCATTTTCAAATTTTGAAAGGCAGCTACCAGTCTCAGTTCCTGCATCGCTATGAGCATCTTCCATCGCTTGAGAATTGGCACAATCCCATCCTCCAACACTTGCAGTTCTACTTTCAGAAGATCTTTTGTCCAAGAGATTTTCATGCAATGTCAACCCATGCAAAAATTCTGAACTGTGTGATGTTTTATGAGAATTAATCCATTGATTTTTGGAGGTTTCACCAGTTTGGCAAGAACTGTGCTCTGGAACAACCAATGACTCATAACTGCAAATCCCCTCTGCATCAAAACTCAATTCATCATATTGACAAGGGGGCAACTCAGCCTTTGGATAAGCTTTCTCCTCAATCAGATTACTGGTCCTGTCATGGTGCCCATGGAAATGCCTTTGAGAGCCTTCATAGCTACACCCTGAACCCGCCCCCTCTGATTGTGAGCAAGAGATGTCATCCTTTTCCACATGAATATGATAACATTCCTTGGCCTTCCCTGAGTTACCAATATTTGCACTTTCAGACTTGACATCAAAGGATCTTATGTTTCCATTCCCATAATCTGTTATTTCAGGAAATTCTTCAAGCAAACCTTTTCCTTTCCTCTGTTTCTTCTTGTTTATCACAATCAGATTCACTTTGTACATCTTCGTCATCTGTTGTGTCATGTCCTTCAAAAAGTTTCTTTCCCTTGATGTTTTTTTTTTGCCTTTCTTGGACGAGGGATGTGATGCTTTGCTGCAGCCGTTTCTTTTTCTCCATAAGCACCTTCATTTCTTGTATACTTTTCTTGCAAATAGTCCACAAATGTAAAATATGGCCGCCAGCTGCTAGGATCTTCATCAGTGTTGATACCATCCACTTTTTTCTGAACATCCCTAATTATTTCTTGTACATCAGACAATGGTAATTTGAGTGCAAATTGCAGCACGCCTCCCTCCAAGAAAGGTAACTACTTTGGAGCATCCTCAAATGCATATGAAATTCCTTCCTTCACAATCTTTAAAATATTTGGCTTGTGCTTGTTGCGAGCAGAACCCAAAAATGTTGCAGATAGCCGACTTGCAAGCTCCTTGCATTGGAAAAAGGACTTGCTTGTGAGAACTTTTCTTCAAAATGGCAATGAGATACTTTACTATCTCAGCAACACTTCTTCCATGAAGAATAAAATTTGAAATAATCTCAGGACCAAGAAATTCACTAGGGACCATGTCATGTGCAACCAATTTTTCCGCAGCACATATCACAACATCCTTATGAGTTATCTCAATAACTTCCTCATTCATATCCTCTTCATCTTCCTCATCATCAGCAGCATTCAGACGGTAATCACAAAGTTTCCAGAATTTTTTCAACACGTTCTCACTTGGAAAGAACCCTAGATTTTGTAGCTTGGTTGAAGACAACTTGGCTTCACTAAAGAAACTCCATACATCGGATAATATAATACATATTGTACAGCAGAGCATAATTCTTGGAGTTCCTTGTTCCCAGCTTTCAAGAACACTATCTGCAAAATATTCTAGCTGATTCATTAGATTATCATGTTTTGGTAATAATGATACTGTAGTTGCTTCAGAAGGATTTTCGTTATCAATTGATCTTAAACTCCAAGCAATGTGTAGAAACATGTTCAAAAGAACAACATGCATCACCTCATCATCCAAATTGCTGAAATCTTTTGTAATACCAAGCATGTCTGAGAACAGAGTTTCACTTGATACAAACTTTGATAACTGTAGTTGGTAAAGCCTTCTAAGATTCACTGTCAATGAATACTCATCGTCAGATACCCCTGCTTGTTTTATGGCCGATCTGAGCTTGAGAACAAGCTCATCTTCCAATTCCTTCAACTTATTTTGGGCAGAATCTTGCAAGTCTGCCTGACTTTCAGTAGCGCAGAATGTGATTGCCGTGACACATGATTTTAAAGTATTTGCTTTCCCATGTTTGAAAAATGCTTTTTTTATAAGCTGAAGCACAGTTATGAATTTATGTTCTTGACGTTTGAGTGAATAAAGCTCAAGCTTCATATGCATGATAATTTTATCAAAATCTCAACCATACTCTGAACGAGTAAGAGCTTTATCCAATTCCAAGAAATCTCCATATTTAGCAGCCATGAACATGAATTTCTCCAGAGAATCACCAATCTCTGCATAACGCATGCAATGGGCCCATGAAGCTGGCTCATCTTTGGGATGCCCTACTTTCACAATAAATGTTTGCAGTTCTTGAAATTCTTTCACCATTGAGTATATCTGTTTTAGTTTCTCTTCATAAGTAGAATAATTATCAGGACAAACTATGGACAAAGAAGATATGTATGCTGCATATCTGTAAAAGGCCCGAGAGACAGCCATGCATCGGACTAGAGATTTACAATTGCAGATAACACCAAATATTATCTGAATCACATCTTCGGGAAGCTGATCAAACAAATCTGTTGCTGCTAATTGTCAAAATCAACTGCCTTTGGGTTCACGATGACCACGATTCCCTCACGATGTGTAACCATTTGGAATCATGATGTTCACTGCAGCTTACACGTATCAAACCACTCACCAGATGTGATTAGTCACTCAACATTTGCAATCATAATAAAAATTTGCTTCAAAATCGGAAAATAAGAGGGCTGCGATATTCTTGTAGCGCGCCCTTTGTAATTTTTCGCTCCAACGCTACAAGAATATCTCTAGCGCTAATCTTTCACTATTTTTTAGCTTTTTGCTAATTTGTAGGAGGTTTAAAAGTTGTTAAGGTGAAAATCATGCTTAGGTATTCTCCAAATAAACATTTATGAATCAAATATTTGATATAATGACCTTTTCTTTAACCCCTTTAAAATACAAAGAACCAAGAATTAAAACAAATATATAAAATTCAAGCTCAAAAAACCATTTATTCAATTAAAAAGTTCCTAAAGGAAACTAAAAATGAGACTTAAAACAAACTTACTTCCAATAAAATGAAAAAACAAACCAAAAATCGAAGAAGTCAAACCAAAATTGAAGGAAAATTTACTGACTTAACATCTGGCTCCAACTGCGGGATGAAGTCCTCCCTGTGAGGCTTCAAGAACGTATAGACCAGTGCCCTCTCTCTTCTATCTACATGTCTGTAAACTTCCATTGGGCTATGGAGTCATCAAGCCTTCAGTACTGATCTCACTGCAAACCTGTATCCCATCTGTAGCTTACATGCAACCTGCTCTGCTTATTCATGAACTGAACAAAACTGAAAAAGATCTAACTGCTCATAGGAAGAGCTTATTCCTCTGTCTACTCCTACATCTAACCATTAGAAGCAGAATGATCAAGTAAAAGCATGCTTCCAATGAAGCCATGTCAGAAACTGATTTACAGGCACCCTGCTGAATCTTGACTCGAAAAGTAATGAAGGCCATCTCATACAGAAAAAATTGAGTAAATGATAAAGACAATTTCCTTCTGACAGAAATATCTTAACATCTATGCTGCTGAGAGAATCTAAAAATTCAGCAACAGGGTCTTCAAAATCATAAAAGAATACCTCCTTGATCAGTTGTTCCAATTGACTGTGTTGCAGCTGCTCTTCTTTTCCTTCACAATCTTCAATACCGAATGTAAACTGCTTGATCTCTGCTAAAGGAAAATACAAATTGAATTTCTTATCTGAAACTTTCTGCTCCTCTTCAGATTTGATGCTATTTCCTTGTGTCTGCACATCTGAAAACTGAACGCTGCCCTCATCATCTTCTGTAGATGTGAAATTGTTACTTGCTGATCTATCAATCTGCAAGTCTTGAAAATGTGGACCACCCATAACATATGCTGCATCAACACATTCTTGATCATGAACCTTGTTCTCTAGCTGAAAATCAAAAAGTCCCTGCAAATCTGAAAATGATAGGCTGTCCTCCTCATCTTCTACAGGTCTGAAACTATCTTCTACTAATATGCCAGTATGCTCAATGTGATCAAAGTTTTCAGAAGGAGTAATCTGATCATCATCTTTAAATATTTCAAAAGAAACAATCTGATTATCATGACAGTCATCTTTAATAAATGAATTTGGTACAATGTTAATAGCATCCTCATGGCTATCGTGATGTGAATCAGCAATTTCTTGATCATAATGTAGAATATTCTCTTTAGCAGCATACTCATCAAAGATAGGTGAACAAAAAACTTTTGTATCTGGTAAAGAAAGACAGGCAATCTTCAAATCCTTCTCACGAATCACAGGAGAAAAAATATCATAAGAAACCTCTTCAAAAATTTGGGAACAATCCTCTTTTGTAACTGATTGTTCATACACATCAAAGGCAGTGTGTGCAACAGAGATAAGATCTGATGCATCTACAGATATATAATTCTCATTATAACCATTTGTATCATGAAGATCTTCCTTAACAACATAACTTTCATTTCTGCAAACAAAAGAATCAACTGCTTCCTGTTGATATTCCTGTAATCTGGTTTCATCAAGATGATATGCTGGCTTGACACAGCAAGCAATTTCCTTTCCAATAATCATATCTTTGCGGGATATATCAAGACTAGAAAGATTTTCAATAGATTTATGACAAGCATCAATACTCTTTTGATCATCTCTCGGCTGAAAAGAAAAGCTAGATGAAATTTGAATAAAAAATGAGTCTTCACAAACCTTATCATTTCCTTTTTCATCACCATCTTGGTCAAATATAGGAGAATCAAGATAAGATCCTGATGACAGAGATGAAGCTTCTTGAATAACAGGATCAACAATAAAATCATGAAATAGATTTGGAAAATCCCCACCTCATTGTTCATCATAATTTAAAATAGAATATTCATAAGGAGAAAGAATATATTTCTGGTTTTCAAACTGAAGATTAGGCAGTCCCTGCAAATTTTGTTCCGCATGGATATTGCAATTTTCCCTAGTCTGCAAATCTGGAAGATGTGGGCTGCTCTCAACATCTATTGTTGCTCTAATACTTTCACCTGTTGAACTTTCAATCTGTTCATCATATTTCAATTTTTCAAAGGAGGAAATATGATCTTGATAAGAATCTAAGGTAGTGGATGTATAACTGTTTGAAGCATCTATACTATGGCCATCATCCTGTAGATCATCAATATCCTCTTCCTTGACAGCAGTATCTAAAAATGTTACATTCTCATCTTCAACAAATTCTGAATCTTCAACTTCTTTATGACATGTTTTGAACTCTTGACTGTATTCATCATCATGGTTCTTTAAATCAGCAATTGTATGATAAACATCAGCCTGCTCACAACAATATTTTAAAAAGGGTTCAGCTGGGTACAGATACTTACAACGCTTCCGAAAACATGTGTAAAATTCTTTCAGTGAGGAGATGTTAGCAGCGGGAAGAGAAAAATACCAATCTCGTGCATCTTTTTCAAGTGAATACATGAACATTTTCATGAGCACATCTTTATGCTGGATATTTAACTGGATCATGCATTGATGAAATTTAATGAGATGATCTGAAGGATTGTCCTCTTTGCTTTCTCTAAACCATGGAAGACAACCTCCCCAAACATCCATAGTAGGTACTGGATTTGGAAAACCTGGAATATCAGAAACATTTAACGGTGCAAACCTTCAAGCCACAATAGCTTCCATGGACATTGGCCCGTGCATCTTGAAATAGTGGAGTCGCCAATTAATTCTTCAAGACAAATTTAGTTTCTTCTCCTCAAAAAGAGAAAGGGGTAACAGTAGATCAAATTAAATAGGGCTGCATAAAACTGGGGATGACTGAAACCTTCTAATTCTTCTAGCAGCCACTCTGTCAAACTTTGGTGAAAAATAGCCTTCAAAAATGTTGTTTTAAGTCCACCTCTTAAACTAGGAAAACTGATAAGTATCCCAGGGAAGATATGCTTCAGCTTCGTCCCCGGCAACGGGGCCAAAGATGTTTGTGCCAGAAATTGTTCCTAAGGCTAGGGGAACAAGCCAACACAATCTCAAGAGTAAAACTCAATAAATAAAACAAAGTTTAGGGTTTTTTGGTATGATTTAAATGGTTGTAAGCTTCAAGAGCATACAGGGAATACATTCAAGAGAAAAGCAACAACTAAATCATAAATATAAACTGATAAAGATGCCTGACATATCACATAAGATCCAATCAAAGAAACTATGCTGAAGTTCATACATTAAAGGATAAGCATTACCAGAAAAAGACATTAACTAGCAATGAAATTATCATTTAAGAAGCAAAACATGCTCAATAACAAAGCCAACATAGAAAAACTGAAGGGGAAAGAGTCATATATCACATTATTTCATCAGTAAATGCCTATAAGAGTTACAGTACCTATCTCTGAACAAGTCTGAAAGTATAAGTAGCTTGCAGACCTCCTGATGCTCCCAAAATCAGAACCCCTAAAGTGTCTTTTCCACCTCTCTAAATAGTTACAAAGAAGTAGTTCCATCTTCCCTTCATTAGGTCGAAATTGAAACTACCCAGCAGTTACATTAACTAACTAACTCAACTAATTTACTAAAAATAGCAAATCGGATTCCTGGCAAATATGGCGAATTTCTAGAAAATAGGTGTCAAAGAAGCTTCCATATCTCTTAATTGGTGACACCTGTGTAAAAAATGAGAGAGTTTTTTGTAAATGGGTCCATGATGGACAAAAAACTCTCTTTTTTTTTCAAAATTCATCTCCAATAGCGCTTGGTAGGCATTTGAATTCAATCACTCAAAACAGGAAAAAATAGAGCAGAATTCTGTTCTACTGCCTCCTTTTTTCATTCACAAGTGCTGAGACTTTGTTTTCTGCATCTGCTAGATCACTCTGAAGGAACTGAAATCTTTGACAGTAATTCTAAAGATATACTATAAATAGTAAGGTTTTCCTGATCAATTGTTTCTGTAGGTGTAGCTTTTTCTTCCATAGGCATCATTTCCTTGACTCGCCATTCCCTCTGTCTTTCTTAGGCTTTGCAAACTGATAGAAGAATCACTTAATGATCTGAGTGAACCTATTTTAATGTTCCTGCTAATATCCCTTAGTCTCAAGCTATCATTTTCAGCTCCTCTCTTAAAAGGATGTCTGCTTGCAATATCTATTTTTCCATCCATGTAAATATCATGAAATCTTGGAAATGTATGCCTATATTGCTCCTGTTTATATTCTTCATTCTCTTCCAGCAAACCACTTGCATAACCGATACCTACATTTTCTTCATGCAAGCAGTCCTTTTGAATACCCCAGCTTTCAGCATTTTCAAATTTTGAAAGGCAGCTACCAGTCTCAGTTCCTGCATCGCTATGAGCATCTTCCATCGCTTGAGAATTGGCACAATCCCATCCTCCAACACTTGCAGTTCTACTTTCAGAGGATCTTTTGTCCAAGATATTTTCATGCAATGTCAACCCATGCAAACATTCTGAACTGTGTGATGTTTTATGAGAATTAATCCATTGATTTTTGGAGGTTTCACCAGTTTGGAAAGAACTGTGCTCTGGAACAACCAATGACTCATAATTGCAAAGCCCCTCTACATCACAACTCAATTCATCATATTGACAAGGGGGCAACTCAGCCTTTGGATAAGCTTTCTCCTCAATCAGATTACTGGTCCTGTCATGGTGCCCATGGAAATGCCTTTGAGAGCCTTCATAGCTACACCCTGAACCTGCCCCCTCTGATTGTGAGCAAGAGATGTCATCCTTTTCCACATGAATATGATAACATTCCTTGGCCTTCCCTGAGTTACCAATATTTTCACTTTCAGACTTGACATCAAAGGATCTTATGTTTCCATTCCCATAATCAGTTATTTCAGGAAATTCTTCAAGCAAACCTTTTCCTTTCCTCTGTTTCTTCTTGTTTATCACAATCAGATTCACTTTGTACATCTTCGTCATCTGTTGTGTCATGTCCTTCAAAAAGTTTCTTTCCCTTGATGTTTTTTTTTTTGCCTTTCTTGGACGAGGGATGTGATGCTTTGCTGCAGCCGTTTCTTTTTCTCCATAAGCACCTTCATTCCTTGTATACTTTTCTTGCAAATAGTCCACAAATGTAAAATATGGCCGCCAGCTGCTAGGATCTTCATCAGTGTTCATACCATCCACTTTTTTTTGAACATCCCTAATTATTTCTTGTACATTAGACAACGGTAATTTGAGTGCAAATTGCAGCACGCCTCCCTCCAAGAAAGGTAACTGCTTTGGAGCATCCTCAAATGCATATGCAATTCCTTCCTTGACAATCTTTAAAATATTTGGCCTATGCTTGTTGCGAGCAGAACCCAAAAATGTTGCAGATAGCCGACTTGCAAGCTCCTTGCATTGGAAAAAGGACTTGCTTGTGAGAACTTTTCTTCAAAATGGCAATGAGATACTTTACTGTCTCAGCAACACTTCTTCTGTGAAGAATAAAATTTGAAATAATCTCAGGACCAAGAAATTCACTAGGGACCATGTCATGTGCAACCAATTTTGCCGCAGCACATATCACAACATCCTTCTGAGTTATCTCAATAACTTCCTCATTCATATCCTCTTCATCTTCCTCATCATCAGCAGCATTGAGGTGGTAATCACAAAGTTTCCAGAATTTTTTCAACATGTTCTCACTTGGAAAGAACCCTAGATTTTGTAGCTTGGTTGAAGACAACTTGGCTTCACTAAAGAAACTCCATACATCGGATAATATAGTACATATTGTACAGCAGAGCATAATTCTTGGAGTTCCTTGTTCCCAGCTTTCAAGAACACTATCTGCAAAATATTCTAGCTGATTCATTAGATTATCACGTTTTGGTAACAATGATACTGTAGCTGCTTCAGAAGGATTTTCGCTATCAATTGATCTTAAACTCCAAGCAATGTGTAGAAACATGTTCAAAAGAACAACATGGATCACCTCATCATCCAAATTGCTGAAATCTTTTGTAAGACCAAGCATGTCTGAGAACAGAGTTTCACTTGATACAAACTTTGATAATTGTAGTTCGTAAAGCCTTCTAAGATTCACTGTCAATGAATACTCATCGTCAGGTACCCCTGCTTGTTTTATGGCCGATCTGAGCTTGAGAACAAGCTCATCTTCCAATTCCTTCAACTTATTTTGGGCAGAATCTTGCAAGTCTGCCTGACTTTCAGTAGCGCAGAATGTGATTGCCGTGACACATGATTTTAAAGTATTTGCTTTCCCATGTTTGAAAAATGCTTTTTTTATAAGCTGAAGCACAGTTATGAATTTATGTTCTTGACGTTTGAGTGAATAAAGCTCAAGATTCATATGCATGATATTTTTATCAAAATCTCAACCATACTCTGAACGAGTAAGAGCGTTATCCAATTCTGAGAAATCTCCAGATTTAGCAGCCATGAACATGAATTTCTCCATAGAATCACCAATCTCTACATAACGCATGCAACGGGCCCATGAAGCTGGCTCATCTTTGGGACGCCCTACCTTCACAATAAATGTTTGCAGTTCTTGAAATTATTTCACCATTGAGTATATATGTTTTAGTTTCTCTTCATAAGTAGAATAATTATCAAGACAAACTATGGAAAAAGAAGATATGTATGCTGCATGTCTGTAAAAGGCCCGAGAGACAGCCATGCATCGGACTAGAGATTTACAATCGCAGATAACACCAAATATTATCTGAATCACATCTTCGGGAAGCTGATCAAACAAATCTGTTGCTGCTAATTGTCAAAATCAACTACCTTTGGGTTCACGATGACCACGATTCCCTCACGATATGTAACCATTTGGAATCATGATGTTCACTGTAGCTTACACATATCAAACCACTCACCAGATGCGATTAGTCACTCAACATTTGCAATCATAATAAAAATTTGCTTCAAAATCGGAAAATAAGAGGGCCGCGATATTCTTGTAGCGTGCCCTTTGTAATTTTTCACTCCAGCACTACAAGAATATCTCTAGCGCTAATCTTTCACTATTTTTTAGATTTTTGCTAATTTGTAGGAGGTTTAAAAGTTGTTAAGGTGAAAATCATGCTTAGGTATTCTCCAAATAAACATTTATGAATCAAATATTTGATATAATGACCT
>LPNX010915903.1:32348-103615 GCA_001517045.1 Pseudotsuga menziesii | reverse complement strand
ATATATATATATATATATATATATATATCTAAATAGATATATAACTTCTACTAATATCTTTTTGTAGGAGGAAAATAGCTCCATTATAAGTGCTGAAATAATGTATGTGTGCTGTACATGTATATATATAAAATATATGTGCGCATGTGGTATGCTTCACTTTGTATGTATTACATGCATCATATATCACAACTATATATCTTTAACATGTACTATTCTCCAATATACCCAAATATATACATATATGTATCACAAATATATGTTTTTAACATATATATACTATTTTCCATAACACAATATACATATCACAAATATATGTCTTTAGCATATATGTACTATTTTCCATAAACACAAATATACATATCTCCAACATATATATATATATACCTATATATATATATTTATATGTTCTTCTTTATTATACACATAGTGTTCTACATACATATAATATTATATACGTATGTGATTGGTTCACGAGGTGATGTCCCAAATTATGGGTAACATTGTATTTTATCTAGATAATACATATCCCAAATGTATATCCCAGCCATACGTATAATGTTCTTCAAAGAGGAATGTCTCAAGTGCCCTTGATTTGTTTGCGGTGGGAGCAGCCTCATTGTGGTGAGGGTTTTCTATTCCTCATGGACGCATTTATGATTCATTTCTATTTTTATGGATCGTAGTCACTCTTGGCTCTTCAAGGTGGGAGGGGGATCTTATAGCTGATCCTCTAGCTCCTCCACCTTTGCTAGTAGCTGTCCCTTCTCACTCTTTAGATCTTGGCATTCCTTCTGCACTTTATCTAGGGCCTCCTGTGCTGTTTCCTTGACTTGCATTTCTACTTGGAGGGCCTGTACTTCAGCTCTTGAGGACTTCATTTCCTGCAGCACATCTTCATATTTCTTTTTGAGCCTGTTGCTTTCTTCCCTCTCATGCCTCAATGTATATTTCAATTGAGCAGAAGATTTCTTTGATTGCTCCAAGTAAATCATGATTTTGCTTACATTATATTCTGAAGCTTGGATGAATGCAGACCCGAATCTTAGGGTAAATCTCGAATCCTGGTCTATTCCTAACATAATGGCCGTATCTGTTATCATTTTACCAGGTATACCTTCCGCCTCAAATTTCCTCTCTCTCCTCTTTATTATTCTTTTTGTTGCCCTATCATAATATACAGTGTTGAAATCAGGGATTTCCTTTCCCTTTTCCTGCACAAAAGGGACCAGCTTGAGTGTGGGGACCATGGGTATGCTGGTAGCAGGTATTTGAGAGGTCTGAACCTCGGGATTTTCCATCTCCTAGGTCTGACTTCCTGCTATTTTAGAAGCTGACTGCTGGGTCGACTTTATTCTTTCAGCTTCTTGCTTTTGGAGCTCCTCATCGAGCTTTCTCTTTGCTTCTTCTGCTTCTTTGGCTGCTTCCTTTGCTTTCTCAGATGCTTCCTGAGCAGCTCTTCTTTCTCCTTATGTATGCAGCCTTTTTGTAGCTTCTTTCGCTAACCTCTGGGATTCTTCATTTCTCCTTTTGGCTTCTTCCTCAACCTTAGCCTGTTCATCCCCTTTCCCACCTATGGTAGTGATTTTCCTCTTGAATCTTCTCTTCAGTGCTGTCATGTTCGGGGCATTCCGGAAGACAGATTCTTCCCTATCGAAATGGTGGGTATACCCAAAATGCACCTTATGCTCTTTACAGTGCTCAACTACTTTCTCGTGAGTATCATTTCTCCGGAAAGGCATCTCGCCAAAATGGAACTTCTACAACTCCTCTACGAATTCAGCAGCTTGTTTCACCTTGGTGAATTTGTAGCTTCCTAGCTTGAATGGAAAAGGAGGGTAGGTAGTCTTCTTATGTTCAAATAGAAAACTGCCTATTCCATCTATGAACACTTGTCTGACTGCCTCCTTGTGGACTATGTAATCTGTTGCATATTTGGGCAGCAGTGAAGGTGCTCTTGATCCTCCAAACATCCGGAAGTACATGCCATTTTCAGTTAAGTAATAATCCGCGTATTCTTCTATTACTTGCATGGCTTCTTCTGACATATAGTCACACTCCTTCCAGAAAATGAGTGTGTACAGTGGCATAATGAAGTGCTCACAGACCTCTCTGTAATGGCTATGGTACTGGTGAGCCCACAATGGTCTATAAGCGGCATAAACAGGCATTCTTTCCCTGTCCCAGATGCACCTGAGACCGGGGAAAGGCTGGTTGCACAATATGCAGTCTATCAATATTGAACTCATATATAATTCCGATCTTTTCCGGGAATCTCCCTCCAAGGCTGAGGTCAAGCAAGAAGAAAGACTGCTGGATACCATGCTGGCCCAATTGAAAATTGTCCCTTAGGTGGCCACATGGAAAATGATGGGTATCCACTCTAGCTTGAAGAGTCTGCCATGAGCTCTCCCAAAGACCCTATTAAGCATCAGAGCTATAAATCTGTAGGGAGCCCTCAAGCTCGCTGTATCATACTCACTTGTCAGCCTGTACCGGTAATGCTTTCCCTGCAACATCATTCTCTTAAGAGTTTCCACCAGGTCCATTATGATGCTGTTCAGCCAATCATCAGATAAGAAAACTTGGGCTTCTGGTAGGTGATAAGCCAACGCTACATATCCAGGGCTAAATGCAGCATAGCCCTGTCCTTCAACATTTCCCATAATCATTGTAGTTATATCTATTCGGGGCAGAATCCAGCCAATTAATTCAGATCATGGGAACAACTCTGGTCGAGTGGCAACCTTCATGAGAGAAGATTTCTCTATGTTAGCATAGATGGATTCTTCTTCGAGGCCCATGTCGGGAACCTCCCTGCGGGAAATCAGTCTATATATTTCACCTCATTTGTACTCGGGTTCAACACCAGAAACACATTGAGTGTCTTCATATATCTATTCGGTCTTCGTGACAACCTCTACTTCTGGTTCTTCTTCGACCACAGGGGCCTTCTTCTTCTGCCTCTCAGACATGGTGGATTCGAATTCTTCCTGCCATATATAACATTGTAACATTGAGAAATTCAAGGTGCAGACATTTATATGACAGTGTGCAGCGTTTTACTTCTCCTAGGTGTATCATGACAGCAATTTGTTAAAAATATGTGTGTATGGACTGAAATGTCCTGACTAACAAAATTATTAAACCCAATGGGCAGTGGAAAACAAGTTATATACAGTAAAAAATGTGCAATCTACCACTGCTGTAGGACACTACACAATTCTATCAATCATATCCAAGACAGAAAAAGATCTACATTAATATGCAACACATTTCTGCCTTCTATGCATGCCATTATCACGTCGCTGCGCGGGACCGACAAGGGACAAAACCTAGGCAATTTTTACAACGTCACCTTACAACGGATTGCACGCTCAATCTAATGGTCAACAGACTAAATGCGAGGATACATCACTCTTCCCCCCACTAGCTCGGGTTCAAAACACAAACAACAGTGCGCGGCATGGCACAGTGAACCGCCTGCTATTTGAAAGTGCGAGCTTCTATGGTGCGTTCAATTAAGATAAAAAAAAAACCCCTGTGTATACTATGGAAGATAACTATGTGTCATGATAAACCTCCTCCCCCGACCCGGGTTCGAAGCCGAGCACTAAAATGGTTTGCGCAGGACCGCATAGGTAAAATGGCTGGGGTTCGAAGATGTGCATGATATGAAAACCTCAACACAAATGGGAAACCAACCAATGCTTACAGAAAAACCACATAACCTCTCCTTGCAGACCCATCATCACACACAGGGAAGCTTGGTGCAGGCGGCGTAACGGCCGCCTGCACCAAACCCCCACCCACTATGCGCAAAGGTGCACACCAACGGCCGCGGGCAGAAAAAATACTCCGTGGGTCAAAACGCCCATGCTAACAGTCGAGATTAAAACCCCCCCCACCTATATAGGTGCGAAAAATAACGGAACAGGAACACAGTCGGGGAAAACAAACTACCGCAACCAAAACTGACCGCATAAAACCTTATCAAATGTCTCAACGGATGGGAGAAGGTGAGTAAAACCTACCTGGCATGGATGTATTCGACGTGGAGATGCTTGGCAGGCTTTGCAGTGGAGACACCTGTACTGAATGTACCGCAACGAGGGACCGGGCGAGCGCAACAGCACGACAACGACAGTTAGAAAAAATAACAATAGAATAATAACCTGCCTCCCCGCATATATAGAAATGGTCCACACATGTGACACATAACATATCGGATGGGAGCCTATTCTGGATCGGAAGGTGAAACACAAATCCTTCCGCAACGGTGGAAGGCCATAACCTAAATCCATCCGCAGTGATAGGCAAGGTGGGAAAAAAAACTAACGATCGGACGTCGGAGGTAAAACCAATCGAAAGGTGACAGCGCAAACTCTTCCGCAACGGCGGAGAGTCATAACAAAAATCCATCCGTGAAGCTCGAATCGGAAACAAAACGACTTTACGTCGGAAGGGCTAGCACTTTTCCCACCCACAACGTCGGAACTTTAAAGCGTACCCCTGCTCGCAACGGCGGGTCCTAAGTCGGAATCGAAAAACTTTTAGATCGGAGAGGTAAGAGTTTTAGCAGCCGCAACGGCGGAGGAAAAAAGATAAAAATTTCCAATGCCACAGCCGCCGAAGTAAAATAACGAAATCGGGAAAGATATCGAAGTCGAAACGAAAATCCATCCGCAACGGCGAAAGAAAAAGATGGTAAAAGGCTCCGATACAAAGCCAAAATACAGCCGAAACACATGAATCAGAAAGAAAGTGAAAACCCATCCGTAACGGCGGAGAAGAAGATCATAAAAGCTTCTGATGCCAAACGAAAAGCGTCCGACAGGAAAAACCCAACGGGTCGAAAATTGGAAGGTTTTCTTTCCGCAAAACAAAAAACCATCCGCAACTGCGAAAGACCAAAGCTAAGATCCACCCGCAACGGTGGAAAATCAAAACAAATCATCTTCCGATTCCAGCATGCTTTCAAATGCGCTTAAGGGCAGCGATAGAACTTGATCGAATAGTGGATGACTTAAGGCATCAGAGGAAGAAATCAAAACAATGGGTAGCTCAATCCAAGCACAAGAAAAGTCTTTCTGAAAGTTCTTAGACCAATTTCAAGTAGAAAATCAAACTAATCCAAGCAAAGGAGGGTCCAAATTTTTTTTAGAATTTTGGGAAGTGGTTGCAGCTGCAACAATTGGCGACTACCTGGTGAACCCCAGATTTCTGAATTAACTCCTTCCCATTGCAGGACCATCTGAATAAAAGTTGAAATCTTCTAAATGTCTTTATCCTTAGGCTGGCCAACTTAAGCATTTAAACCATTGAGAAGTAGTCTATTCTTTGGGAAATGGTAACATCAGAAATATTGCAAGTTTGAATAACTCTTTTGAGGCCAAATAAGTGAGGTTTATTTTGCCTGTCCTTAGGTAGTTTACAGCTTGGACACCACAAGATTGTAACAGAGAGTAAACAGTATTATCCTTTTGTTCCTCATTCCCATGCCAACTGCACTTTTGTGCCTTTTGAACTTTAGTTCTTTTGATATGAGTCCTCCTGCAAGCCTTTCTTACTGAATTTTAATTCAGGATCCTCTATCCCATAGTGTCCTTTTGTGTGAACAATGTACTTCATATTTCAATTCACGGACGGAGAGGATCTTGTGGCCATTTAGTACTTCATGCTTTGATATTTTGCTTTGATATCTATTGTTTTTCTTTAAGGAGTTTTGACTCTTGATAGATTTTTCTTTTCTTTTCTCTGAATATATATCATGGGATCATTTATATATGATATACTGTCTTACTCTGCTTCCTTTCTGTGGGTCTTTTGCTGTCACCCCCTTGGATATTTAAGATGTGACATGGATGGAGCCTCGAAATAGTATTCCAGACCTCTTTTACTTCTGAGCTATATACAGGGGTTAAGTAAGACTTCAATGAATGCATTGCTAGTTAGGAACACTGCGACTAGAAGACATTCTATACTTTAAAGCACAGTCTCTTGCTCAAAGTTTCAGTTAATAAAGAACCCTGATGTTTCCATTGCAACCAAAAGTTTGCCTCTTTATTCAAGACCAAAAGAAATGCTAGCAAAGCAATAATGGAAAACAACATCAAATCCAATAATAAAAAAGAAAAAAATCAAAGCATTAAAGAACACAAAACAATTTATTTATGTACAAAACAAAAAGAAAGTAAAAAAAATTATTTCCCACTCCTGAAAATCTTTAATCATGGGGAGTTAAGGGGTGGGCTGAATAATATAGATGAGTTGTTTAACCATGATCTAGCTGTGCTGTTTTTGAAATTGACTTCATGTCTACTATCCTACAATCGTCTCTTACAGCCTGAGGAAGTTGAAGGAGCTCAGGCTGAGTATCAGTCATAGAACTGACCTTTCTTGGAGTAAGATGTCTTAACTCAAACTCCGTCAGATAATTTCCCAGGACAGAATCAGCAGATTCGTTTCCCTCTCCTGGCTTAGTGACATTGTGCTTCATATAGGGCTCTCTTAATATCTTAATCAGGTTTGGGCTGCCCTTCTGAGGTAACCACAAGTGAGACCAATCTGAAGCAAAGTACCCATTTAGTCTTGCTGTCCAATCTCGGTTCAGGATCATTCCATACCCATCAGGTATGTCTGCTACTACAATGCCAATGTAATGACATATCCTTTTATTTGCAGACAATCGAATCAGAACGTTCTCCATCTCCCCTACTACTTTGACACTAGTTTTGTCAAGTTGAGTGACATCCCAAATAGTAGGTTTTAGTTGCCCATTAAGTTTTTTGCATACTTCCAGAGGCATAACATTCATGGATGATCCAGAGTCCACCAAACAATTATGCACCTTATGATTCAAAATTTCAAGAGTCACAAGGAAAGGTGGAGCGCTAGTTTTCATTGTCCTAGTTATTTCGATCTTTTTTTCCACAGGTTGGTTTGCGGGGGGTATTTCCTCTTTAACTTCCTTAAACTTTTTCAGTGCTTCCTTCCCAAATATCTTTCACAGGTTTGACAGTCTCATTGCTTGGTTCTGCCTCCTGGTTGAGGGTAGCTGCTTCAGGTGTTTTGTCCTCAACATTTACTTCTACCTGTCTTTTGACATTTTCCTGCAAATGTTTAATCTTTGAAAGTATTGCACTATCCTTAATTGCTAGGTTCTTATCTTTTGTGGATGTAAGTGTATATTGAGACTTGAGAGTATTTTCTTCTGTGTATAACAGCGAAACACCATTCCATAAGAATATTGTATCATCATCTTGCTTCTCTAGGGTCTGTTCTTTTCCTCCTTCTTCATCACTGTCTTCAGTCAATTTGGAGTTCAGCAGCTTATTCATTACCAAAGACATTGAATTCAACCATTGAGGGCATTTCTTCTCAGAGTGGGGTTGCTGGTGAAAGGTACATAAATTATCCCCCCTATTTCTGTTATATTTATTGAGGCTAAATTTGGGGAAGGAATTTTCCATTGGTTTTTATCCTCTCTTTTCGGATAGTAGGGCTTATAATTTTTCTGAATGTCCCTTTCCTTTTCCAGATCCATTATTCGGTTGGAAAGCTTCTGCATCGTTTTCATCATTCCCTCAAGATCATGTGGGTGATCCTCTTCAGGTTTAGATAGTGGTACCGCTCTTCTCCTGGTATTCTTCTCTTTAGGTAAGTCAGGGTAATATTCTACACTTTCCATTTCAGCTTCGACCCTTCCTGCCTCTTCATAAGTCTCTACCAATGTAGGCTTGGCTTTCATTTTAGCGAACATAGCCAACTCAGGTCCTAAGGCAGATGTATAATACTCAATTAAGACCTTGTCTGAGGGTCTGTCAGCTTCAAAAAAATTCTTTAGGTACAATGAAAATCTTTGAGTGAACTTATGTACCTTTTCATTCTTATCTTTTCTTAACAAACCAAGACCTTTCATTAATGAGGCATGCATTTTTTGGGCTGTATATTTACTCCTGAAAACCTTTTCGAAAGAGTTCCAGTCTGGGATCGAGTTTGCGGGCAGGGCAAAGTACCATGAAGCAGCTGCCCCTTTCAGGGTATGAGGGAATAATCTACAGACAACATCTTCATACTCCCCAGCCCTTAACCCTTCTACTGCTAAATAAAAACTCTACAAGTGATCATCTATAGCGGTCTTTTCTTCAGGGTCAAAATTAGGCAGCAGCTTCTCAAAACCTTGAGGTAAGTTATGCAATGGAGGCGTAAGGCTCAAAGGTGATCTAGCTCTCCAAGTAGGTAATCGGTTGGGCTGGTTCACAATCACACATGCCATGAGTATAGGCAAAAGAACAAAATCTGAGCAAAGAGCAACGTGGGGTGAGAACAGGCTTTCTTACTTCAAAGCATAATCGAAACCTATAAGTACTTTGGTCAGGTTGAAAGCTTCAAATATCTGCTGGTAAGGTAATCTTGGGAAAACTAAGTTTCCACGGCCAGCCATTCACTGGCGGCCCTCCTTCTAGCGCCAAGACTGTTGAGGCCTAGAAATTTGCAGGCGACAACAGAAAGGGATTCTGCCCAGTCAACGTTCCCAACTAGCCCATTGACTGTTTGGTATAGGGAATCCATCCGGTTTGCGGTCCGGCTACCGTAGGTCAAGTAACAAAACAAAGGTTTTACCAGTTGCGGCCTGGTCGACCGAGTTTTTGTAATTTTGACTTAATGTATGAAATGCAGATGCCTAATTAACCATGCAGGGTGGTGAGGCTGCAAGGAGCGTCACAATGTGATGCGCAGGTTCTTACCTCTCGTCTTAGGCTCCCAAGCCTCCCAATCACATATGCAGTCATGAAATAAACTAACTACCTATCTATCTATCCCTGGGGAGCAAACTGAATTAAATTATGAGTAATGGAAAGCGTGCATGTAACATAAGAGAAACTACAGTTCGCTGATATTTCTTTCCATATCGCATGAACAATTAAAGATATTTCACAACCAGATAGCCAATTGTTTATGAGCAACATTCGTTACTCCTAGTGGAAATATTCATAAAATAAACCGGAAAACATTCATACAAGAACATAGGTTCAATGAGTTAGAACGGTCTCACAGTTAATGGACACAAAGCTGAAAACGAAATAGTTCCTCTTCAACAAATCCATAGTACAACATTTGAATATTCCACCAAGCTTTCTCCAATAGGAAAACTGTAATTTTTTATTGAAAAAGGAAATAGTTCTTCTTACAATATGTCTTCACCAGTCTCGCTGGGAAAAAGTCCCCTTTTCCTTCTAAGTCTTTTACATTTATACAAAAAAAAGGGTCAGACTGTTGGGCTGCCCAAAGTGACCTTTGGGCTTCCCAACCTCTCGTCTCCCAACGTTCTACTTTCCTCAAATGTTTTACAAAATAGTTACAAATTACAATAATGACCGATCCTTCATGAGGAGGGGCCCACTTGACTATCTAGAAACTTCCTCCACATTGCAGCTTCATTAGCGATGCCTTCAAAAGCACAAGGCTCTAAAAACTGAATATTTATCTCAAACTTCTCAGCTTGATTCTTGATAGCCTTGACCTTGGATGTACTCAATCGGAGCTGATCTTCCAGAAGCTGTACACTGAAAGCTGGATGAGCTACTTGGCTTCTCAAGATCAGATCATCCAGGGCTTTGATATCCTGTACCTTAGCTTCTTCCTCCTGGAATCTCTTCTGCAATAGCTCCATAAAGGCATCGTGATCTGGGAAAGCTTCAAGCCTCTCTTCTGCTTTTATCTGGCACCGGTTATATGTAATGAGAAGTCTTCTGAAAAACTCGGTGCATAATCCCTTTGTCTTCTTTACTGCCTTCTTGAAGTCTTCAGCGGTGTTAATAGCAAACTCCACTAGGTTATAGTCCCGTTTGAGGGCCTGCTGGTCTTTTGCCGGTAGATCCGCTGGGGTTTCTTCGTTGTTCTCCAACCTTTCCATTCTTGCAGTTAGGACCACTAGGACGTCCTGGGATCGGTCCATAAAGTAGGATGCAGTTTCTAGGATCTCCTCCAACCGGCCATCGATTTGCAGCACTCTACATCTTTCTTCTTCAACAGCAGTCTGCAGCTGCAACATCTTGGTTTTCTGGGTCAATACATGCTCCTTGAAAGGTTGGAGATTAACCTACTATTCTCTTGCCACTTCCAAAGCAGTGGTCAAAGAAGAAATCTGCTCCTGATGTTCCTTTATCAGTTCTTGGGTGTGCAGATCATTTGCCTACAACAGGATCTTCAACTGCTCTTCTAGCTCCTCCACCTTTGCTAGTAGCTGTCCCTTCTCACTCTTTAGATCTTGGCATTCCTTCTGCACTTTCTCTAGGGCCTCCTGTGCTATTTCCTTGACTTGCATTTCTACTTGGAGGGCCTATACTTCAGCTCTTGAGGACTTCATTTCCCACTGCACATCTTCATATTTCCTTTTGAGCATGTTGCTCTCTTCCCTCTTATGCCTCAATGTATCTTTCAATTGAGCAGAAGATGTTGAAATCAGGGATTTCCTTTCCCTTTTCCTACATAAAAGGGACTAGCTTGAGTGTGGGGACCATGGGTATGCTGGTAGCAGGTATTTGACAGGTCTAAACCTCAGGATTTTCCACCTCCTGGGTCTGCCCTGCTGCTGTTTCAGAAGCTGACTGCTGGGTCGACTTTATTCTTTCAGCTTCTTGCTTTTGGAGCTCCTCATCGAGCTTTCTCTTTGCTTCTTCCGCTTCTTTGGCTGCTTCCTTTGCTTTCTCAGCTGCTTCCTGAGCAACTCTTCTTTCTCCTTCTGTATGCAGCCTTTCTGCAGCTTCTTTCACTAACCTCTGGGCTTCTTCATTTCTCCTTTTGGCTTCTTCCTCAGCCTTAGCCTGTTCATCCCCTTTCCCACCTATGGTAGTGATTTTCCTCTTGAATCTTCTCTTCAGTGCTGTCATGTTCAGGGCGTTCTGGAAGACAGATTCTTCCCTATCGAAATGGTGGGTATACTCAAAATGCACCTTATGCTCTTTACAGTGCTCAACTACTTTTCCATGAGTATCATTTCTCCGGAAAGGCATCTCGCCAAAATGGAACTTCTCCAACTCCTCTACGAATTCAGCGGCTTGTTCCACCTTGGTGAATTTGTAGCTTCCTAGCTTGAATGGAAAAGGAGGGTAGGCAGTCTTCTTATGTTCGAACAGAAAACTGCCTATTCCATCTATGAACACTTGTCTGACTGCCTCCTTGTGGACTATGTAATCTGTTGCATATTTGGGCAGCAGTGAAGGTGCTCTTGATCCTCCAAACATCTGGAAGTACATGCCATTTTTAGTTAAGTAATAATCCGCGTATTCTTCTATTACTTGCATGGATTCTTTCGACATACAGTCACACTCCTTTCGGAAAATGAGTGTGTACAGTGGCGTAATGAAGTGCTCATAGACCTCTCTGTAATGGCTATGGTACTGGTGAGCCCACAATTGTCTATAAGCGGCATAAATAGGCATTATTTCCCTGTCCCAGATGCACCTGAGACCGGGGAAAGGCTGGTTGCACAATATGTAGTATATCAATATTGAACTCATATAGAATTCCGATCTTTTCCAGGAGTCTCCCTCCAAGGCTGAGGTCAAGCAAGAAGAAAGACTGCTGGATACCATGCTGGCCCAATTGAAAATTGTCCCTTGGGTGGCCACATGGAAAATGATGGGTATCCACTCTAGCTTGAAGAGTCTGCCATGAGCTCTCCCAAAGACCCTATCAAGCATCAGAGCTATAAATCTGTAGGGAGCCCTCAAGCTCGCTGTATCATACTCACTTGTCGGCCTGTACCGGTAATGCTTTCCCTGCAACAACATTCTCTTAAGAGTTTCCTCCAGGTCCATTCTGATGCTGTTTAGCCAATCATCAGATAAGAAAACTTGGGCTTTTGGTAGGTGATAATCCAACGCTACATATCTAGGGCTAAATGCAGCATAGCCCTGTCCTTCAACATTTCCCATAATCATTGTAGTTATATCTATTCGGGGCAGAATCCAGCTAATTAATTCAGAGCACGGGAACAACTCTGGTCGAGTGGCAACCTTCATGAGAGAAGATTTCTCTATGTTAGCATAGATGGATTCTTCTTCGAGGCCCATGTCGGGAACCTCCCTGCGGGAAATCAATCTATATATTTCACCCCATTTGTACTCGGGTTCAACACCAGAAACACATTGAGTGTTTTCATATATGTATTCGGTCTTCGTGACAACCTCTACTTCTGGTTCTTCTTCGATCACAGGGGCCTTCTTCTTCTGCCTCTTGGACATGGTGGATTCGAATTCTTCCTACCATATATAACATTGTAACATTGAGAAATTCAAGGTGCAAACATTTATATGACAGTGTGCAGTGTTTTACTTCTCCTAGGTGTATCATGACAACAATTTGTTAAAAATATGTGTGTATGGACTGAAATGTCCTGACTAACAAAATTATTAAACCCAATGGGCAGTGGAAAACAAGTTATATACAGTAAAAAATGTGCAATCTACCACTGCTGTAGGACACTAAACAATTCTATCAATCATATCCAAGACAGAAAAAGATCTACATTAAGATGTAACACATTTATGCTTTCTATGCATGCCATTATCACATCGCTGCGCGGGACCGACAAGGGACAAAACCCAGGCAATTTTTACAATGGCACCTTACAACGGACTGCACACTCAATCTAATGGTCAACAGACTAAATGCGAGGATACATCACTCTTCCCCCCATTGGCTCGGGTTCAAAACACAAACAACAGTGCGCAGCATGGCACAGTGAACCACCCGCTATTCGAAAGTGCGAGCTTCTATGGCACGTTCAATTAAGAAAAAAAACAAACCCCTGTGCATACTATGGCAGATAACTACATGTCGTGATAAACCTCCTCCCCCGACCCGGGTTCGAAGCCGAGCACTAAAATGGTTTGCGCAGGACCACATAGGTAAAATGGCTGGGGTTCGAAGATGCGCAAGATATGAAAACCTCAACACAAAGGGGAAACCAACCAATGCTTATAGAAAAACCACATAACCTCCCCTTGCAAACCCATCATCACACACAGGGAAGCTTGGTGCAGGTGCACACCAACGACCGCGGGTAGAAAAAATACTCCGTGGGTCAAAACGCCCATGCTAACAGTCGAGATTAAAACCCCCCCCACCTATATAGGCGCGAAAAATAATGAAACATGAACACAGCCGGGGAAAACAAACTACCGCAACCAAAACTGACCGCATAAAACCTTATCAAATGTCTCAACGGATAGGAGAAGGTGAGTAAAACCTACATGGCAAGGACGTATCCGACGTGGAGATGCTTGGCAGGCTTCGTGGTGGAGACACCTGTACTGAATGTACTGCAACGAGGGACCGGGCGAGCGCGATAGCATGACAATGACAGTTAGAAAAAATAACAATAGAATAATAACCTGCCTCCTCGCATATATAGAAATTGTCCACACGTGTGACACGTAACATATCGGACGGGAGCCTATTCTGGATCGGAAGGTGAAACGCAAATCCTTCCGCAACGGCGGAAGGCCATAACCTAAATCCGTCTGTAGTGATAGGCAAGGCGGGAAAAAAAACTAACGATCGGACGTCGGAGTTAAAACCAATCGGAAGGTGACAGCGCAAACTCTTTCGCAACGGCGGAGAGTCATAACAAAAATCCATCCGTGAAGCTCGAATCGGAAACAAAACGACTTTACGTCGGAAGGGCTAGCACTTTTCCCACCCGCAACGTCGGAACTTTAAAGCGTACCCCTGCCCGCAACGGCGGGTCCTAAGTCGGAATCGAAAAACTTTTAGATCGGAGAGGTAAGAGTTTTAGCAGCCGCAACGGCGGAGGAAAAAAGATAAAAATTTCCAATGCCATAGCTGCCGAAGTAAAATAACGAAACCAGGAAAGATATCGAAGTCGAAACAGAAATCCATCCACAATGGCG
Organism: Pseudotsuga menziesii; assembly: GCA_001517045.1. Lineage (NCBI taxonomy): Eukaryota > Viridiplantae > Streptophyta > Pinopsida > Pinales > Pinaceae > Pseudotsuga > Pseudotsuga menziesii. Next base: position 89,693 of record LPNX010915903.1, on the reverse strand, counting down.
AAAGAAAAAGATGGTAAAAGGCTCCGATACAAAGCCAAAATACAGCCAAAACACATGAATCGGAAAGAAAGTGAAAACCCATTCGTAACGGCGGAGAAGAAGATCATAAAAGCTTCCGATGCCAAACGAAAAGCGTTCGACGGGAAAAACCCAACGGGTCAAAAATCGGAAGGTTTTCTTTCCGCAAAACAAAAAACCATCCGCAACTGCGGAAGACCAAAGCTAAGATCCACCCGCAACGCTGGAAAATCAAAACAAATCATCTTTCGATTCCAGCATGCTTTCAAATGCGCTTAAGGGTAGCGATAGAACTTGATCGAATAGTGGATGACTTAAGGCATCAGAGGAAGAAATCAAAACAATGGGTAGCTCAATCCAAGCACAAGCAACGTCTTTCTGAAAGTTCTTAGACCAATTTCAAGCAGAAAATCAAACTAATCCAAGCAAAGGAGGGTCCTAAATTTTTTTAGAATTTCGGGAAGTGGTTGCAGCTATAACACATTGGTATATAAATAAAATAATATTCTTATTCCTTCATAATAAATACTAAGTAAATATAATTTCTGTACTTAAAGATGTAACTATCAGTTACATAAGTACAACTCGAAGAATATGAAATTAGTTATATTCTGAAGGTTAATAAAACAATATTTAAAACTTCATTAGAATGGAGTAAATTAAAGCAAGATAATCTAAAACAAAATACAGTTATACTAAATAATTTATAGGGTAAAAATTAAATATAATAACTTGCAGGAATCAAATTAATAGAACACAGACATGCTCGATTCACCGAGCTTAAATAACCATTTACAGAATATAAGTAATAACCAAATAAATTACAGTAGCACATTGTAATTAAAAGATAATTTAAAGAAACAGTAAATACTTTTTCATATCGCCAAGTTAGGGTAAAACCCTAATATCTCAAAATTTACAACAGAGGTGTAAAACCAAAGAGTTTAAGCTCTTCTAATTCCTCTCGGCTTCAAACAAAATTAACAGAGTAAGGCTTTACCAGCCTTCTTTCATTTTTACATATATACACAAGTAAACAGATCAAAAATCAAAATTTACAGACACGGCCTAAGCAAGAAACCCCGCATAAAGCAAGGGTTTTAACTTCATCGAAAAACAGCGAACCAAGTAACCCAAGTAAACCAAAACCACAAGGGTTTTGCATGCCATGGCAACCAACCATCAAATGTCCCATAAGGGACTGAACAAGGACGAACTGCCATGGAGTGTCCAAGGCTTACCCGTGAGCTAGCAGTTGTCCCAGCCTTGCACCAACTACGCAGAAGGACGAGCCGTCACCTGTATCAACAACACCCATGATTTTATCAGTGTCTTGCATTTATGAAAGCAAAGTTGTAACGAAATAGAAGAATAAAAAATTAAAAAAAAATCAGTAATAAAATCTTACTTAGAACTTCAAGGTAACGTAACCACCCATGAGCAGAAACGTTGCCACCAGCGTGAAGAGAAATAAACCCTTCATCAGCTGCAAGAAAGAAGGTATTACTAACACAGTGTCGACCAACAACGATTGAGAGTAAGAGAAGCAAGCCAAGCAAGAAAAACACTTGAGCAGTCACTGTATTTCCAGCCACAAAACCACTTTACAGTGAAACCCTAAGACCCCATAAATCTTAAGATATGAAGCCACGACTCCCATTACCGAGCCAAAGAAGAAAGGGACCTTACAGACTGATAGACTCCGAACTGAGCAAGTGGGGAAGGATAAACCTTGGAGGAAAACAACTAACCCAATTTCAACAACAGTCAAAATGTTTACAACTCTTCTCCATTGAACGTGCAGGGAAAGCCCACAACTTGTAGGAACAAGGAAGCAAACCGGGAGACTACCAGCGATGACTTGCAGAGCGAGAATGTAGTCAAACAAACTCAGTAGCAGAGCGACCGGAGGCTGAAAACAGTGGAAGAAATGACAAGTCTAGGGTTTTCCAATACCCTTTTAACTACACAACACTTGGCTGTGATGATGCCACGTTCACCAAACAAATTATTTGCATGCAGTGGGTAAATCCCTATAGTCCCGGTGTGTAATCATCAAGAAGATTTTTATTCCAATCATTTTTGCTGTTTCGAAGTTCCACCATAATCTTACTCCAAATGTCAACCTAGCATGCATGTCTCATGGTAAACATAAGAATCATTACTATAAAAACTTTTCCATAAAAATCATCAAAGGCGTGGGGAATAATACGACCCATCATTATACAATTGGCTTACATTTCAATCAAACGATTATAAATATTGTCAAAAGGTTAAACCATAAACTCATCATGGGTGTGGTCTGTTCTATGACCCCCTTTCATTATACATTACAAGGTATATGTTCAACAAACAACTATAACCCTATCAAGGTTATGCCTTTTAATATTTGTAAAAGGAGTTCATGAAACCTTCATATGATAAGATACCCATCTTGTTAGATTTATTCTAGTCATGCATTGGAGTATTTACATATTTATAAACTATTAAGTTTACAAATAAAATGTTAAGCCTTATCGTGTTTATCAGGCTTGTCAATAGGTAACTTTGATGACTTAATAACATTAACTGAACAAAATCTTCCAAATAAGTTAGGTGTAAAAGAGTTAAGTTCTTCGACACTAACTTAATCCCTTTTGATAGCAGTATGTAATAGTTTAGTTCCTTCAAACTTCAAAGCTTGGAAGTTGGAATAATGGTACAAAAACTCATTTATCAATACGCATTACTTTCACATCACAAGGAGTAACCAAATTTTATCATGACGTAAAGGGATTATGTTCACTTTTTAAGATAGATCCTTAGCGTAATAAACCTGCCATCTTTGTTCTATGTGTAGGGAAAGATCAAAGGCGTTTACACATACGACTTTTTGGTAAACATTGATAAACATCGAAGAATTTATTATGCAATAAAAACTGTAAATTACAACTAGAGCGAGAAAGCAACTGTCACCAATACTGATAGGATTGAATCTCGTTTCCATGACGTCTTTAAAAAGAATAACGATTTAATGATTTTACCTCATAAAAGCATTTGAAATTGAATAACATTTATATTCTTTTACTGAGCTATTATTTTTGCAACAAACATATATCTGTATGCTTTAGGATTATTGACAAGCAGCACCGGATCTTTCTTACCTGTAAATCTATAAGAGCAGGTAAACTTTCTGCGTTAGCTCAAAGCTAAGTAAGCCCCAAAACACCAAGATAGATCCACCTTGTAGTCGCAAAGAAAAACAAGTCATTAAACTGAAAAAGAATTATTCTATAAGATAAACATAATCAAGTAGATAATTCAGTTTATGAAATCATTAACATACAACTAATTAAAACAATTAGTTGACCGCATTAATGAAAATTATCTGTATTTTCAAAATTTTAAATTTTTCGGAAATTTTGGGATTTTGACAAGAACTAAGTAAGCCCAGAATTGTAGGATTTCCTTACCTCTCCGAGTGAGTCATTAGGGAAAAATCCTGCCACTCCTCCCCTTTAAATACATAGGTAAGTTAGCCTCATCGCTGATCAAAATAAGAACTAGATAACGCAATATGAAATCAAACATGAACGAAATAATATCATAGCATCAATAAACTAGATAACATGTACATAACTACAAAGTACATTAGAACATAGAATAAATGACATTTAAACATCATCGTCCCACAGGAATCACATAGAATGGAAACAAAACCATAACTTAGGCATAGTTCTTTATCAAGTTTATAATTCTGCAGTAAAGAAAAGATGTCCATTAAGATCTTACCAATATTATTAGACCTACGAATTTATTTATTTATTTATGGATTTTAGGGACATTACACCTAGTAATGATAACCCTTGCAACCTATATAATTCATGACAATCTAGCGAGCTTGATTTCTCCAAGGGTAGCTAGGTGGTATATAGCCTAATATGGGGGAGACTTTGTAACTTGTCATAACTTTATGTGATGTTACCAAAAATAGAAAGTAGTTAAAAAGGTCATGTCAACTCATAAAATAATTATTAGAAACCATAAAAATAATTAGAAAATCCATGCAGACTCATAAAATAATAATTAGAAACAATAAAAATTAATTAATAAAACCCTATGGACTCATAAAATAAAAACTAAACCCACATATATCACTCTTAAACTTAGATCTATCAAGCACCAAGACGATCAATTTTTTTGAGGTGTAAAATTTTTCAGAAAAATGTACAAGATTTAAGATAAAAATTTTACACTTGAAGAAATTATATCCCTCTCAATGGTTGATAGATCGAGCTTTAAGATGGATCTATGTTGGTGTTTATAACATCTGAGGTCTCTTGGTCATGTCGGGATTGGTTATATTTTTAGTATTCTTGCTTTAGATGGTGACATGGAAATGGAAGGATTCTATAATACCGAAACTATTGCTCTCCTCGCCTCATCTATCCATGGGAGAGGATCGAAAATGTGAAAAATATTTCAATTAACCAGGAGAACAAAATCACTGTATTGAAGGATTCCATAAATCATAATCAGTGTATTGAAGGATTTCCATAAATCATAATGGATTTAGAATTTTAATTTTCTATTGTGTGTAATTTTATATAAGTCTCCATGTTGTGAGAGAAAGTTATATACTTTCGACTTATCAAATAATTAATTAATTTAAAAATAATTAATTTTTTCGTTTTAAATATTTAGTTTCAAATGTAGTACATTATAGTGGTGGTTTTGTTTGACTTGAAATATTGTGTCTTTTATATTGAATCACATTTTATGTTTGTACTATATATTGTTTTGTTGTTATAAATTTTATATAACATAATTTATAATTGATAATTTTAATAAAATTATTCTCTAATGTTTTTTTAAAACTTCAATATTGTTGTTCTTAATTGTTATAGTATTATTTAGTTGTTAATCTTATTTGTTCTAATATTAATTTGTTATGGTTGATCACTATTGATCTCTAATGATTGGATAGTCTAAGCACTATCCATATTATATAGATTAATTCTTGTTTCATTGAAAATATATGCAATATTGTTGTTCTTAATTGTTATAGTATTATTTAGTTGTTAATCTTATTTGTTCTAATATTAATTTGTTACATGGTTGATCACTATTGATCTCTAATGATTGGATAGTTTAAGCACTATCCATATTATATAGATTAATTCTTGTTTCATTGAAAATATATGAGAACTTGTCAAATGGCTTATCGACTTATGCACAAAAGCACTCCTTTCACCTACAAGAAATTGAAGAATAAGAATGATATTATTAGTGTTAGGACTACATTGAAGAGAGATTTAACTACAAATTACAAGAAATTGAAGAATAAGAATGATATTATTAGTGTTAGGACTACATTGAAGAGAGATTTAACTACAAATTAAATTGATCAACTTATGTTTTTTCAAAATTGTGTAAGTCTTGGAGCTATGGAAAAATTTCTATCTTCATTCTTTCTTTTCTTTTGTCCATTATTTTATTTCACTATTAGGGATTCAATGATGACATAAATCTAGACTTCAATGCACCAACTATCTATTCTTTCCAGACCTCTTCTATTTATGCCCATATGTGCTACAAACTGAAGGTGAACACACTCGTATTTAAGTTATGTGTTAAATAAATAACACAAATAACTTTTGGATATATGCCTTATGAGATCAATGAGACAATTTTGATATTGTATCACATGTAGTCATGTTATTGCATCTCGATGAATAGTATAGGAAATCTCCACCACATGAGACATGTTTAATTTCATGAAATACTAAACCAATGTAACGTACTTATATGGATCCTATTTAGGAACTTATTTCACTCGCTAATAAATACAAGCCGGCTGGTTGAGATGAATTTGTTATTATATTTTATCACCCCCTCGCTGCTGCCCTTCCCTCCTTGGGCATCATCTATCTCAGCAGGCCTTTACCCACTTCCTGCTCGTTGATTTTTCTTATATATCTCTACCCACTTCCTGCTCGCTGATTTTTCTTATATATCTCTACCCACTTCCTGCTCATCTATCTATCATCTATCTCAGCAGGCCTTGGCTATCTACGATTTTTCTTATATATCTCTACCCATCAAAATCTCTCTTTCCTTCTATCCATAGCTAGTCCGTCGTGGTCCTCGGCAGGTGCAATGAAATCCTCCCATACCCTTCCTTACTACTTATTTATATATATTTCCTTATTAGTATTATCTTCCTTCGTTTTCTAGCAGCAGGAGGTAGCGGGAGCGATAGATTTATAACCAGAGCATCAATGTCCATGGAATAATTCCACATGGAAGGCAATATTATTGGTACAATTTGCCTTTTCCTGCCTGTCATTGTTTTAAATGTATTACACATTTAAATAAAGGGTAATAAAAAAGAAGAAGGGTAATTTGAATAAAGGGAAATAAAAAAACAGTTTAATATAAAAAAATTATAAATTTCTTTGTTTTGGTTCTTTCTTATAAGAACATTGATTCCTCTTAATTGTTGAAACACCATCAAATAAATTAGCATCTATAAATGCAACTTTAATAATGGTTAAGATAATTTTGATAAATCATGGATCATCTAATTTGAAAACTGTATTTTTAAAAAACAATAACCATAACGGAATGTGCATGTCTTAATTGGAACAAGTTCATTATTCTTGTGTCAACTGTTTATGGTATTAGTATCCAAAGATGAATGACCACTCTTAAAATCTCCACTCTCAATATCCCAATATCTCAAGATGAACTAACTTGTGTGAAATTAACAACCTCTATTCTTACTCCATGACCACATGCTTCAAAAAAGACTAGTGTACTTTTTGATGGATTTTTATGGTGATTAACACACAATTTAAATATGTAACAACTAAATAAGAAGTAAGCACTATCATCTTAGTTCCTACACCAAAACCACCACAATGTACTTGGTAAGAATTTGCATTTTTCCTAATTCAAATATAATGCATGTGTATAACAAGGCTTAGAACATATCTATTCTATCTAGGTATTCAACCTACCCTATTTCCTATATAGATATATTTTAATGATACTTACTATGATTAATCAAATGAGAAATGAAATAATTGTACAATGACCTAGTAGCAATCTAAAAATTTATGAAAATATTTAAATAATTTTTATTTTGACTATCTCACATGCCAACATGGGATGGAAAAATTGTACCATGTCCAACTTGCAATTTAAGTATTTTTAGAAATATTAAAATATTTGATTATAATATTTTCAAACTTTTCTTGTGGATGTGGTTGAGAATATATTTCCAATATGCTACTGTTGGCTCTTGTGCATCACACATGATTAAACCAAAATGGGTTCTTCTATTGCTACTACAACCCCTTCTCCCTTAATCACCACCTACCATACCGTAACAAAAGAACACAAATCCATTGTACTTTACCAGAAAAGGAAGGAACCATGCCCCAAAGGATTTGCAAATTTAAAGGGAAGCAAGATCTGAAAAGAGTGGGAAAATTGAATTGTTATAAGGATGTTTCCCATGTCTGTGATATTGTAGTCACTTAAGTCCCCAACTTTCATCATGGTGTTAATGGTATTCATACCTCAAAGTGTCTTTCCCTCTCACATCATTTAAGTCACCATTACAAGGATTATTTCTCCATGCATGTTCAACTTGTTCTATCTCATCACCACCTCTAACATGGCATGCATTAGAGAGTTGTGATGTTACAAATTTATAGACTATTCAAACATACCCATGTTTAGAACCAAGATTTAATGGCATCAACAATGTGTTGGAAATGAAAGACATATAAATTGGAATTTATAATGGATCCTTCGTTAATAGCTATTTGTCAGAGAACTTAGGAATTGATAATGGGACCCTAATAATCCTAAACAAAAAAATATTATTAGTATACATATTTGTAATAGTAGCGAGGTAGGTTTCACCATACACTTACTTCCATATATGTTATCCCTCATGAAAAATCATTGCAATAAAATGACATTCCTTGGGCAAACGTTCACCACCTATAACTGGGGATTTGTAAGTAATTTATATATTATCATGTGATTTGATTTCAATTTAAAAAGCCAACTGTCATTGAAATGAAGTATCAATGACGCTTTTATTTCTTTTATTTGTGTATCAATGACACTTTTGTTTCTTTTATTTATGTTTTTTTTCAATCTTTTTTATACCGATGGACTGGTTTCTTTGTAACCTTGTCTTATCCCATCTATGATCAACTAGTGAAAGAAATGTCTAAAAGAATACTCAATATATTAGAAAATGGTAGGGCCAACAACATTTCAAAATATTTTTTCCTAGTTATGATAACTATTGCAACAAATACAATTCGTGAGGATCTATCCAACTTGATTGACTGAGGGTAACAAGGTGCTATATAGCCTAGTATGGTGGAGACTTTGTCACATAACAGAAGGTTATGTAATGCTACCAAATATAAAACTAAATTAAAAAATGATGTCAACTCATAAAATAATAATTAGAAAAAGTAAAAATAATTAAAAAATCCATGTCTACTCATAAAGTAATACTTAGAAAACCATTCACTCATAAAATAAAAAAAAATTAAACCCACATATATCAATCTTAAGTTGAGATCTATCAAGTTTATCAATGCTTTATAAGGGGAATTAGTCTTTACAAGGAGTTTCAAGTTACAGAAAAAAGAAAATAATTTAAAGATTATATATCCTAAGAGGAATGACGAGTCTTAAGATCCCCACTCTCAATATCCCAATATCCTAAGATGAATAAACTTGTGTGAAGTTAACAACCTCTATGCTTAGTGCATGACCACATGCTTTAATCAAGACTAGTAAACTTTTTGATCAATTTTTATGGTTATTAACACACAATTTATATATGTAACAACTAAAGAAGAAATAAGCACCCTCATTTTAGTTCCTTCAACAAAAACATGACAATTGTTTAAAACCAATGTTCCTTCAAACTCTTTGTTCCTCGCAATGTTTTCCTACAACATTTGGTCCAATATTGTAAGCATAAACATAATGATGAATTGGAATACTTTTTCATATGATCCATTATATGCATCATCATGCATTCATTGGTTCTATGCTATTTGCAGTTTACTCGATAAATTCGTATACTTTTTGTGTCTCCATGTATTTCATTACACACATAGTACATGCTCCATTTAAAATGTAACATTAAATTCAATAAAGACCATACAAAATAAATAATCCTAGGTAGTGTTTCGCAATTAATTTTACATTATTGCTTCCCAAGATGTAAAATGCAAAATGACCTTAATCATCAATCATTAAGGTGAATTTGGAGTAAAGAAGAGACCCAATACCAAAAGAACACATGGGAAATTCCTCTAGTGCAAGTGAAATATAAGTTCACAATTTTTCTTTTGAATAGTCATGACCATTTTCTTAATATCTAAAAGAAAATAGACTATGTGCATTAGAGATTCCTTGAGGGTGCAACCTAGGTCTCTTAGAGATCCTTCCTTGTACCATATACATTATTTCATAGGAAGGAGATGTTCAAGTTTTCTACCCACGATTGCAAGAATAAACCATCCAACTAGTATTGTGAGAAAACATATAACTAAAGTTCCTATTGGTGTATAAAATTGTTGTGTAGCATGGGTACCCGTGCAGTAGGGTACATGTACCCATAGTAGGTAGGGTACACATACCCATACTAGGTATGCATATCGACAACTTGGTTACATGTAATCTAGGTTTCTTGTCGTACCCTCCCATACCTCATTTCGAGTACCCAAGAATCTATTATAAAAAAAGGGAGTTTATAGGCTAAATGGTATGACGTACCTGAGGTTTGGGTACTCAGTTTTACAACCAACTCAGCAAAATTCGAATCTAGTTGGGAAAATGTAATGCCCCCCAACCAAATATAAACTAAATTTTAACTAAATGTGTATGGAGTGTAGTTCAGTTATTATGTCAAACACTTCACGACACTGTTCAAATCCCACTTAATATTCTCCAAATTTGGTAGACTTATTTTGCATTAATTTACAAGGAATTTTCTTATTGTTTTTTTTTAACACCAATGGAACATAATTTGATTACCAAATGTGCACATAAAAATATACATATGTAATTAATATTGAGAAATACACTCACATCAACTTAGGAATACATTTGCAACTTCTTAATGCCTTAAACAATAATAGAAATAGGTGTTTAAAATCATATTTCAAGTGTACACTCAAATCTCAATCACATTGTTTGTTACAGCTCTCTTGTATAGAGATTTATCAAATTTTATGTAACACCCAGTCTTTCATTTGATATCTACTATGGCTATGATTTATCAAATTTTAAGTGAAAAATTTTCAATGTGAATATTCATTGTTCAATGACTCATTAAACTTAGAGTTATCAATCATGATTCATAACTAATAAAGAAATATGAAATATGGATGTATGACATGTTGATGTATTTGTAACTTCAGAATGTATTCACTTGTATATTTTATGTATTGTACCCCGATGTTTATTCCAGGAAGTATCTGTAATGTAATTGAGTCATGTCATACCCTGATGTTCCTATCGGGAGATTCAATAATGTAAACAAGTCATGTAAAGTCATTGTGGGTAACCCTCCTTATTGATCAAGGGTTAAAGACCTCACAGTTGCGGGGCCCTAGGGTTATTAGACTCTCCTAGAGAATTCGGCCCTAGTGAGTTATTGTCAAGTCGAGAATTAGTATAAATAGAGAGTGAGCATCTCTATTTATCGCACATTCACTCACACTTAGTTGTAGTGCATAACTGAGAGAGAAGAAGAAGCTGGGACAAGAGAGAGAGAGACTACTACTGTCGGGAGATCATCTTACTATTTTTGGGTTTTACTTTTGGTGATGATTCTATCTCTGAGGAAGTTGCGGGGTTTTCTCCTTTATGGTTTCCCCGAGCAAAATCTTTGTGTCCATTGTCTCTTATGTTTGATTGTTGTGCTTGTTATTCTCTCAGTTAAAGATCCTAAGATAATGCTAGCTTGAATGATAAAAATATAACATGGTATCAAAGCTAACCTGAGAAGAAGACACTGTGTAGCTGTGGAAGCTAGGGATTCTTACTTTTTGGATCTCTCTCCACAAATTTTTAGCAAAAGGAGGTTGGGTTGACTCTCTCCTCTCTAGGGCGCATCTTTCTGTCGAAGTAGAATCTGATTATGAGCATTTTCAGTTTTTGACCCTACACTACTGCCAGAAATTAGGGCTTTCCATAGAAGTGGAATTTTTGAATGAGCCCAGGCCTATATTGATCTCCTCCTCAAAATCAAAGTTTAGAGACAAGAATCGAGTTTTTTGGTTGGGTAGAACTCTGGGAAAGTCAAACCCTAATTTGCTCCTGAACGAGAGAAACAACCCTACAGAAATTCGGCTCTAGATCTAGTTCCAACATCTTGATCTGGTAAGATCAAAATATTTTGTGTTTCCATTTGATGTTCTCTGTTAAGATGTCTCATCATACCAAGCTTGGTGAAAAGCTAGAGGGAGCTGATAACTTCCGAGCCTCGAAGTATAGGATATCCCTGGTCCTGGAAGAAAATGAGTTGGACCCTTACATCACTGAAGAGTTTCCAGTTCCAGAGGGAGATGAGGGTAAGGCCTTACACAAGAAGAAATTGGTCATGGGTAAGAGAATTATTTCTAATTCAATCAAGGCTCACCTCATACCATAGGTGTCCTCCCTAAAGACACCTAAAGTTGTGTTTGGTACTCTGACCAAACTGTTTGAAGGGAAGAACATAATCCAGAAGATGACTTTGAGGAACCAGTTGAAGAATGTAAAGATCAAGAATGAGGAGACCATACAGTCATACTTTACAAGGGTCTCCCAGATCAAAGAACAACTTGAAGCAGTGGATGAAGAAGTGGAGAATGCAGAGATTGTGATGAACACCTTGAATGGCCTCCCTAGGTCATGGGATTCTTTCATCCAAGGAATTTGTGCTAGAAAGAATCTAATAAAGTTCAGTAGACTATGGGAGGAATCCTCACAAGAAGAAGCTTGGATAGTAGCTCGAGAAGAAAAGATGGGAAGTGAAGATCAAGCTCTTAGAGTACACTCCAAGAAAAGAAGAAGGGACAATCATCATCAGCAAGGTAAGCATTCTCACCAGAAAGATAATTCTATAAGAACAAACAAGGATCTATCCAAACTTAAATTCTATACATGTGATGAAAGATGACACTTTGCTAGAAATTGTCCCATGAATAAGAGTGGTTCTAAAAAGAAGAAGAAATCCAAAAGAAGACATCATGCTCACACTGTTGAGGATGATGATCCTCCCAGAAAAATAGTCAAACAAGAAAGCGAACACTGTTCAAGTGATGAAGAATATTTTCTAATCTCTACCCTCACAGGAACTGTCACACATGGAAGCAAAGATTAGCTTATTGATAGTGGGGCTTCCAAGCACATGACGGGATTCAAGGAATATTTTGAGAAACTATCCAAAAATAATTCACCCCATAAGGTAAAACTTGGGGATGACTACCAATATCCCATAAAAGGTAGTGGTGAATCCTCCTACAAGCTAGAATCTGGAAAGTCTATGAAAATGAAGGATGTCTTGTTTGTACCAAGACTGAAAGAATAATTTTCTCTCCATATCGGCATTGGATGCAAAAGGCATGAGGGTTGCATTCGTAGATGGACAAGTCCTTATGTGGCCAAAAGGAAAGACTATTGACGATGCAATAGTAATTGGAGAGCAAGAGGGAGGATTATAAAAATTGAAGGGCCAACTAGAACAAGATTTGGTTCATGACTCAGTAGAGCCAAATGAACTTTGGCATATAAGGCTTGCACATGTACACTACAGAGCACTACCACTTGCAAGCAAAGATGTTGAAGGACTTCCAGAAATGCAGACAAAACATGAAGGAGTTTGCAAAGGATGTGCGAAAGGAAAGAACACAAAGAAGAGATTTCCAAGCAGTGAAAGCAAAGCAAAAGGAATCTTGGAAATCATTCACTCCAATGTACGCGGTCCGATGTCATCTAGCTCATTAAGCGGGTATGTATACTATGTTTCTTTCATTGATGATTTTTATAGGAAGACATGGATATACTTCATTGAAAATAAGGATGAAGTGTTCAGCAAGTTCAAAGAGTTCAAATGTTTGATCAAGATTCATACAGAAAAGAAAATCAAGACCTTTCGATCAGACAATGGCAGAGAATTCACATCAAATGAATTCAAAGAATTATGCAGATATTCAAGGATTAAGAGGGAGTTAACCACTCCATATAATCCACAACAGAATGGGGTTGCAGAAAGAAAGAATAGAACGATTATGGAAGCTGCAAGGGCAATGATTCATGATCAAGATCTTCCTATGCATCTATGGGCAGAAGCTGCTAGAACAACTGTGTATGTAAAGAATTGTACTCCGCATAAAGTACTCAAGAACAAGACACTTGAAGAAGTCTTCTCCGACAAGAAACCAGAAGTTAGCCATCTCAAAATATTCGGCTGTCCAGTGTACATACATATTCCAAAAGAAAAGAGGTCAAAGTTAGATCCTTCAAGAAAGAAGGGTATATCTGTGGGATACTCTAAAAGCTTGAAAGCTTACAAAATATATTTCCCAGGATTCAAGAAGATCGACATAAGCATAGATGTAACATTTGACGAAGATTTAGCCTACAATAAATCCAGAAAGAGACCAGTTGAAGAATATGAAGAAACAGAACTACCCAGAATTCAATATAAAACTATGAACGATGCAAATCAAGATGAATATAGAGAAATAGAAGAACCCCAGGAACCTGTAGATCCACCCCAAGAGAAGAATACTCACAAGAGGAAACCTGCATAGGTACAAAAGGATATCCAAGGTGCGAAAAGATATGGGGCTCCAGGGGAAGTTGTGAGGCAGTATGGCTGAGGAAGCTACTGTCTGATTTATTTGATCCCCAGTTGGATGCTACTTGTATATATCGTGACAACCATAGTTGTGTGAAGTTGTTTGATAACATGTTGTTCCATGAAAAGTCAAAGCATATCGAGATCAAATATCACTATATCGAGGATATGGTGTAGATAGGAGCAGTGAAGCTCTAGTATGTTGTGATGGATGAACATATAGCTGATGTGTTGACCAAGCCATTAGCCAGATTAAAGTTTGAGTACTTCAAGGAGAATCTTGGTGTCCTCCAGATCGAGGTTCCCTCCAAAGGGAAGTGATGAGTTCGAGAACCTTTCTAACATGGTAGGATTGGTTCCTTCCATGGTAATATGTAAGTGTAGGAGCCATTTTGATGTGAATGTGGGATGTGTTCCCACATGATCAGAAATAAGTGCAGGAGCCATTCTGATGTGACTGTGGGATGTGTTCCCACATGATTAGATGTAAGTACAGAGCCCTTTTGACATGTATGCTAGATTGGTTCCTTGCATGGGCAGATGTAAGTGCAGAGCCCTTCTAACATGTATGCTGTATTGGTTCCTCGCATGGGAAGATGTAAGTGCAGATCCCTTTCGACATATATGTTGGATTGGTTCCTCACATGGTCGAATGTAAGTGAATATCCCTTTCGACATGTATGTTGGATTGGTTCCTCACATGGTCGAATGTAAGTGCAGATCCTTTTTGACATGAATGCTGGATTGGTTCCTCTCATGGTAAGATGTGAGTGCTAGGCCTTTCTGACATGGACTTAGGATGTGTTCCTCCCATGGTCAGATGTGAGTGCTGGGCGTGCCTTTCTGACATGTATGTTGGATTTGTTCTTGGCATGGTCAGATGTAAGTGCTAGGTGGGCCATTTTGACTTAGGGTCGGATGTAAGCACTGAAGAAGACCTACATGGAGGCTAGGCCTACAACCAACATGAAAAAGCGCTGGATTTCTAGAAATTCCTATGACGAGAAGAATCAAGAGATAACACTTGTGACGATGATCCAGTAGAGATGATCCAGATCCAGTGATGATCCAGATCTAGTGATGTTCCAGATCCAGTGATGATCCAGATCTAGTGATGATATAGATTCAGAAATGAAGATGACTTGAATATGAAGATAACTTGATGATGATCTAGATGATATAGAGAATAAGACTTATGCTGATAAATTGTGTCGAGAGAATACCTTCCTAGTTAAGAGGGAGTGTTGATGTATTTGTAACTTTAGAATGTATTCACTTGTATATTTTATGTATTGTACCCCGATGTTTATTCCGGGAAGTATCTGTAATGTAATTGAGTCATGTCATACCCTGATGTTCCTATCGGAAGATTCAATAATGTAAACAAGTCATGTAAATTCATTGTGGGTAACCCTCCTTATTGATCAAGGGTTAAAGTCCCCGCAGTTGTGGGGACCTAGGGTTATTAGACTCTCCTAGAGAAGTCAGCCCTAGTGAGTTATTGTCAAGTCAGGAACTAGTATAAATAGAGAGCGAGCCTCTCTATTTATCACACATTCACTCACACTCAGTTGTAGTGCATAGCTGAGAGAGAAGAAGAAGTTGGGACAAGAGAGAGAGAGACTACTGCTATCGGGAGATCATCTTACTGTTTTTGGGTTTTACTTTTGGTGTTGATTCTATCTCTGAGGAAGTTGTGGGGTTTTCTCCTTTATGGTTTCCCCGAGGAAAATATTTGTGTCCATTGTCTCTTATGTTTGATTGTTGTCCTTGTTATTCTCTCAGTTAAAGATCCTCAGATAATGCTAGCTTGAATGATAAAAGTCTAACATGACCTGACTTATATATATAGTACACCGACTTAACCAAGTACCATGTTTCAAGAACTGGCATTTAAGTCCCCTTCCCCATCCCCGTACCCAAGTTTCCTAGCAACTTCAGAAAATTGTCATAAAAGAGGAAAATAATTTATCACTTTAGCCATTTTCCATATCCAAATTACTGCTCACAAAGTAATTTCCATTTTGATAATTTTTGGGCCTCTAAAAAACGGAGAAAAGTGGATAAAAAGTTCAAAATTTATTTGTTATTGTCAGCCCTCCCTTCAAGTTCTTGATGGATATTTTAACTATGATCCTTGAACATATATGAATATTATAAAAGTAATGAGCCATGATCTATGTCGAAAATGTAATCATGTTTCATACTATGAGAATACAATGCATCTAACGAGGGAGAATACACAATAAAGGAAGTAAGACCAACACCATATCCCACAAGTAGTTTAATGGGACTGCATCCTTCACCATAGTAGAATATGATACATTATATTAGTTTTCGAACTATATTTACAAAGGGAAAACAATAGTCCTAATTTCCATGTTGCCAAGGTATCCTACAATTTAAGGCATACTCTTATTCTTCTAGGGAAAAAAGCTAAAACCTTTTTCTTGTTGTGAAGCAATCTTACTATATGATATAATGAACGAAATACCCTTGATTTTCAGATGCGTTAGATTCATTTCCTTCAAGATTTCCATTTTTTAAGTAATTTTTTATTGATGTAGTTTCCCTTTCTCTCTATAGTCTTTCCATACATTTATTTCATTCATCTTCTAGATAAACCGTCGGTTAATGCTTTAGTGATGATTGTAGCAGGAAAATCAATAGGTTAGGGTTTGCATACACTCCATCTCTTCGACACTATAGGTATCAAATGTTTATCCTAACCAGAAACAAGGTTGATTTTTTCGCATTGGCATTCTTTGAGTCCAATTTATGTACTCAATTTTCTCTGAAATTGAAGGAATTGTATTTAGTTTAGACTTTCCATTCACTTGATGTCTTCGACACTAGAGGTATCAAATGCTTAGCCTAACCACAAGCAAGGTTGATTTTGTCGCACATGAATTTTGTATGGTTGTTCTTCTAGTCCTATACTTAATCTAGTCTAAGAGTCCAATTTATGTACTTAAATTTCTCTATCATTGAATGCATTGTATTTAGGTATTGTTAATGTAAATGCAATAATAGTTACCTAATACTGGTTATCCATGAGAAATTGTGATCAAGAAAATATTATTTTGGAAAACAAACAAACAAAAAAACATGATTATATCTATTGCAACTAAAGATTTAATTGGGAATTTGTTTGTTATGGGGTATGATTTCTATAGTGGTGAAATTGACTATGCTATTTTGTCTATCTCATTGATCGCTAGAGTCCTATCCTTTTATAGAAATCCATGAGGATAATTCCAACCATAGACCCTTACCTAAGCATAGAGTTACATAGCAAATCACCAAATTAATTTGCAATAATGCAAACCACACAATTAGGTTTCCTATTCTCCTTTACTAATAATAGTATTTCCTACTTGTAGGTTGTAGCATAGATTCTACTAATTGAAATCGAGTTGGCAAGAACTTGGTATCGTGAGTCCAAAATTGCATTAAAAAAATATTAGAGTTTCTTTGATAAATCTATGAAAATGATCAACCTAACAAGAGTCAATAATTTTGCATAACTCTTGTTAAACTAAAGAGGATAACTATTGATAAGCTACAGAGATTTTCCAAGTAGGAATTATACTTAACATTCAAATAAAATATTACAACAAACTTAGTTATCCTATTGCATAGTTGGGATATTTCCTAATATGTTTTTACAACTTTGGGAAATAAAAGAAACATATGGATGACAAACATGGATTTTAAAAGAACCAAGGATGAATTGAAACTTAGGAAGAACCAAGGATTAATTGAAATAGCACTTTAAGAGAACCAAGGTAGAGTTGGAATAAACCCATACTCATCCTAAACGGGTTCTCCTTATACCAAGACTTGGCTAGAATATACTCAATTTTTTTTTTGTTATTGATATAGAACAACACCAAAATGAGATGGAAGAGCACTAACATTGAGCTAAAACACAATTGTAATCTCCTACCAAACCTTGATCAATGCCAAGTCTAATAAAATATTTATATAAATTTCAATTACCCTGTGAGGGACAAAGCCTTCCACTGAATTTATTGACATAATCTTGATTCAAAGTTTTCTAGGTTCCTATTGTAGGCCTACGCAAAGGGAGCATCGAAATTTTGGTTGAATTCATTGAAAATGTGGGGGAATTAGTTATATGGACGATGGCATTCCCTCGTTGCGAGGTCAGGTAAATTAACATGAGCATTCGTGTCAAAATTATGGTAATGAACATGATGTCTAGTGATGAATACTTTCCCCATAAATCCTTTCAATCCTTGAAAAATGGTTTATCTATAATGAACGAGAATGTTTGTCCTCAGCAAGGAAAAGCATGGTTGGTTGCCGCTAGCAAAGTTTTCCTCTAAGATTAGATCATGGAAAAGCTCTAAGATTGGATCATAGAAACCTCTCCATGGTGTTTCAATTGAAGGTGTGGAGATGGATTCTCCCTTTGGTCACTGCATTAACTTGAAGTCGTGGTCTACATATGGAATAATGGCTGATCGAATTGAATTATTTTTGGATTTTTCCAGGTGTTTCATGGGAAAAGGCTACAAGAGGCTTAGCGTCCAATTTTTTCTATAGTTAATACTATTTTATTCCCCATTTTTATGTTGGTATTCATGTAGATGGCTTGGTCGTGAAATCACCTTTACATGGAACCTAAACCACATCATAGGTTTAGAGGTTAGCGAGGGAGGCTAATGTGGGAGCCTCCCTTTAGCGTGGGAAGAGTGGCAGGGGTAGAATTAATGACCCTTTTATTTATTTTATTTTTGTTTTTATTTTTATAATCTTTTTGATACTATTGGGATTGTTTTTTAAGGTGTTTGATCCAATTTATGGTCAACTAGTGAAAGGCATTTTTAAAAGAATACTAAATAGATCCGAAAATTGCATTGTTAATAACATTTTAAAAGTTTTTTTTCTTAGTAATGATAATGCTTGCAACCGATAAAACTCATGAGGATCTAGCCAACTTGATTGCAAGGAGGCTAGTGAGGTGGTATATAGCCTAACATGGTGGAAACTTTCTAATGTACCATAACTTTATGTAATGTTACCAAATATAAAAAATAGTTAAAAATTCATGTGAGGTCATAAAATGATAATTAGAAACTATAAGCAAACTCATCAAATAATAACATAATAAGTAGAAACAATAAAAAACAATTAAGAAGAACCATGTCCACTCATAAAAAAAATTAAAGCCACATATATAAATTTTAAACTCATACCTATCAAGCACGAAGACGATCAAATTGCTTGAGGTGTAATTTTTTCCGAATATGTACAAAATTTAACATAAAAATGCTTACACCTGAAGAAATTATATCCCTCTTGATGATTGATAGATCCAGTTTTAAGATGGATCTATACTGGTGTTTACAACATTTGAATTCTCTTGGTCATGCCAGGATTGGCTATATTTATAGTATTCTTGCTTTAGATGATGACATGGAAATGTAAGGATTATATAATATTGAAACTCCTCCTCGCATATCGTCATCCAGCCATGGAAACTGTGAAAAAGTTTTCAATTGACCAAGAGAACAAAATCACTTAATCCAAGTGAGCGACCGCACGACTGTTATATCCCTTGCACAAGTATTGAAGGATTCAATAAATCATAGTTGATTTAGAATTTTAATTTGATATTGTGTGTAAGTTTAAATAATTTTTCCATGTTGCGGTTGAAAGTCATCTACTTTCGACTTATGAAACAATTTTATAGCCTACGTGATTGCTTACTTTAAAAATAATTGATTTTTCATTTTAAATATCCAGTTTCAAATGTAGTAGATAATAGTAGTGGTTTTGTTTGACTTGACATATTGTGTCTTTTATATTGAATTATATTTTATATTTGTACTATACATTTTTTTGTTGTGATAAATTTTATATAACATAATTTGTAACTAGTAATTTTAATAAAACTATTTTCTAATGTTTGTTTTAAACTTCAATATTGTTGGCCTTAGTTGTTATAGTATTATTTGGTAGTTGATCTTATTTTTTATAATGTTAATTGGTTATCGTTGATCACTGTTGATCTCTAATGATTTGATAGTCCAAGCATATTCATTGAAAATATATGAAAAACTGTCAAATGGCTTATTGACTTTCTCAATAATGTTTTTTTGCAGGAAAACACCTATTTCTCCTACATGAAAGTGAAGAAGGAGAACGAGATTAGTGTTAGGACTACCTTGAATAGAGATTAAACTACATAATGAATTTAGCAACTTATGTTTTTGACATAGAACATGGATAAATCTCAACAATAGCAACTAAGATTATAAGTAGTTAAAAAATAAAAACTCCTCAAAATTGTGTAAGTCTTGGAGCTATGGAAAATTTTCTATCTTCATTCTTTTCTTTTATCCTTTATTTTATTTCACTAGTTGGATTCACCAGTGACATAAATCTATACTTCAATGCACTAACTATATATTCTTGCCAAGCACTCTTGTATTAATTTCCATATGTGCCTCATACCATCTTTTGAAAGCAAACACGTTCATATATAAGTTGTGTGTTAAATAACAGAAATAACTTTTGCATATGCCTTATGCACAATGATTTTTTTTTGATATTGTATCACATGTAGTCATGTTATTGTATCTCTATAAATGCTATAGGAACTACCCTCAATTTACTTGGTGGTTGAGCTCAGACTATAATGAAAATTTGGATCAATACTTAGGATTTTGTAATAATACTTCTTAATTTGTATATGGTCATTACATTAATAAATGAAAATACTATATTTATTGTTTGATGTATGAATGGTCAAATTTGAGATATTTAGTTAGTCAACATAGCCAAGAAAACATCTCCAAAAAAGTGAAATTTCCATGTATGCTCTTTTCTATATGGAACAAAAAAATTGCTTAAAAAATTTAAAACAAAAAATATTTATATGATGATATACATGGTGATCTACAATTTAGTATCATTCAAAACGGTTGTCCATGCATAGATAAACATATGTAAGTGACAACATATAAAAAAATTAAATAAGCACATATCTATAACAAGGAGAAGTCCTTAGGATTTGTTTGTTTGGAGTTTTCCTTGGATGCTAGTTATGCTAGCATGATTGCCTTTCTCAAATGTTATTGCCAAAATATTCATACATTATGAGGAAATCAATAGGGCATTTGGCATTGCCTCCCAATAAGACAATTTTTTTTAAACTATCATGAAGCAATGCAAAAGGGCTATGAAACAAACTTTTATTAAACATTGAATCATAAATGTGTGGTGCATCATTATCACTTTGAGACTTTTTCCTAACACACTTTTCACACCACTAATATTGTTCCATAAAAACATTAATATTGTTCCATGTTTTTATGGAAGTGCAACCAATCACATGAAAATTGACATAGATGGCAATCATAGTGGACTTTGTTTTATTATCTAATAGAAAATTATTAAGAAGTTAAATTTCTACTCAAACTTAGTAAAAAATACAGTTTTTTTACGTATTAATTAAATGAAGAATTATAGGAAATTCAGTTTTTAAGTTTACACCCATTGAATGAAAATTTCTTAAAAAATTCTAAATTTTTTAAAACTAATGACAGAGTTTCTCCAATGCCATGTTTTCATCATCCCACAATTTTCTAACATAGTTCCACATGTAATCACATATCTAACAACCTTCTGATCCATTATTCCAGGAGTCCAGTAGCAGTGGTTACAAATGATTCCTTGTGTTAGGTATTGTTCTACAACGATAACATCCATAGGATAATTAGGCTCTGGTTCCAGAAGAAAAGATTCCAAATAATGCAAGGTTGTATTCAATGTTAGTGCTGCTCTCTAGTTATCTTTGAGAGTGTCCAAGCATATTGTACCATTTGTAGCACCGATATTAGGATAGTTCTGAGGAACACAAATGTAAATTGGAAATGTTCCCTCTTGGTAAGGAGTACCCTACGACCCTACAATAGTCATGAATAGGTCTAACAAGTCATTGTCTTTGCACAGTTTAATGATTACCCCCCTTAAATGCTTATTTTTCTGAATCATATTTATCTCCTTATGTACCCGTGAACACCCAACGCCGCCATTATTCCCTGTAAAACCCGGAACGAGATGAGCGTGCACAACTTTTAAATTCCCCTCTTTAAACTTTAAGTTCTCCGGATACAGAGATTACTAAAGGCAATTTGAACAGGCGTTCTCCAAAGCATCAATGTCCATGGAATAAGTGCTAGCAACACATGTAAAGTAATATTATTGGTACAAATTTCCTTTTCCTGGTTGTCATTGTTTTAAATGTATTCAATATTTAAACAAAGGGTAACTTGATCTATAAATCAAATTCCAAATTTCAAGTACAAAGGTTTAATATACAAAAAAAGCTATGAATTTCTTTGTATTTGTTTCTTTCTTATAATGTAACAACATTGATTCCTCCTAATTGTTGAAACACGATGAAACCAATTCCAATCTATAAATGAAAAGTTCATAATGGTTAAGAAAAATTTGATAAATCATGAATCACAGAATTTGAAAACTATATTTTAAAAAAACAATAACAATAACATAATGTGCATGTCTTAATTGCAACAAGTTCATTATTCATGTCTCAAGGCTTTGTGGTATCGATATCCCAAGAGGAATGACCAGTATTTAGATCCCAGCTCTCAATATCCCAATATCCAAAGATGAATTAACTTTGTGAAATTAACAACCTGTATTCCTACTCCATGACCACATGCTTCAATCAAGACTAGTGTACTTTTTGATGGATTTTTATGGTGATTGACACACAATTTATATATGTAACAACTAAAGAAGGAGTAAGCACTCTCATTTTAGTTCCTACATAAAAAACACTACAATTTACCTCATAAGATTTGCATTTTCCCTAATTCAAATCTAATCCATATGTATAACAATGCTTAGAACATATCTATTCTATCTAGGAGTTCAACCTATACTATTTCTTATATAGATATATGTTAATGATACACATTATGATTAATCAAATTAGAAATGAAATAGTTGTACCATGACCAAGTAGCAAGCTAAGAATTTCTGAAAATACTTAAATATTTAATTTAATTTAATTTAATTTTTTTTACAATTTGAGGTCCCACCAAGGGATGAAAAATTTGTACCATGTCCAAGTTGCAATTTAAGAAAATTTTGAAATAGTAAAATATTTGATTGTATTCTTTTCAAACTTTTCTTGTGGATGTGGTTAAGAATATCTTTCTAGTATGCTACAGTTGGCTCTTGTGCATTTGATTCAACCACAAGGGGTTCTTCTATTGCTACTACAATCCCTTCTCCCTTGAACGCCACCTACCATACCATAACCAAAGAACACAAATCCATGGAAATTTACGAGAAATAGAAGAAACCATGCCCCAAAGGATTTGGAAATCAAAAGGGAATCAAGATCTGAAAACAATGGGCGAATTGAATTGTTATATGGATGTTTCCCATGTTTGTGATATTGTATTCACTTAATTCCCCAACTTTCATCATGGTTTTGATGGTATTCATACCTAAAATTGTATTGTCCTCACACATCATTTAATTCCACATTACGAGGAGTATTTCTCCATCCATGTTGAACTTGTCCTATATGACCACCAGGTGTAACATCACATGCATTAGAGAGCTATGATGTTACACATTTATAGACTATTCTTGGAGACCCATGTTTAGAACTAACCTTTAATGGAATCAACAATGTGATGGAAATGAAATACATAAAAAAAGAAATCCATAATGTATCCTTAGTTAATAGCGATTTGAGAGAGAACTTGGGAATTGATAATGGGAGACTAATAATCTTAAACAAAAAATATGATTATTATACATATTATTTTATAGTGAGGTATGTTCCATCATACACTTAAATCCATATATGTTATCCCTCATGAAAAATCATTGCAATAACATGAGATTGCTTGGGAAAACATTCACCACCTATAACTAGATATTTGTAGGTAATTCATATACTACCATGTAATTTTATTTCAATTTAAAAAATAACTGTTAGTGAAAAGAACTATCAATGACCATTTTATTTCTTATATTTATCTTTTTAAATCTTTTTTATACTCATGGATTGTTTCTTTGTGGGTGTGTGATCCCATCTATGATTAACTAATGAACTTAATTTCTATAAGAATACTCAACATATCCAAAAATGGCACAGTCAATAACATTTTAAAACATTTTTTTCCTAGTTATAATAATGATNAGTTGTCATGTAACATAAGGTTATGTATTGTTAGAAAATATAAAACTAAATTAAAAAAATGATGACATCTCATAAAATAATAATTAGAAAGAGTAAAAAATAATTAAAAAAACCATGTTGACTCATGAAATAATAATTAGAAACAATAAAAAAAAACAATCCACTCATAAAATAAAATAAAAATTTAAACCCACAAATATCAATATTAAATTGAGATCAATCAAGTTTATCAATGTGTTATAAAGGGAATTAGTTTTTACAAGGAGTTTCATGTTATAGAAGTAAAAATTCAAATATTATATATTCCAAGAGGAATGACCAATATTAAGATCCCCACTCTCAATATCCCAATATCCCAATATCCTAAGATGAATGAATTTGTGTGAAATTAACAACCTCTATTCTTACTTGATGACCACATGCTTCAATCAAGACTAGTAAACTTTTTGATGAATTTTTATGGTGATTAACAAATAATTTATATATGTAACAACTAAACAAGAAGTAAGCACCCTCATTTTAGTTCCCTTAGCAAAAATATGACAATTGTTTGCACCGATGTTCCTTCAAACTGTTTGTTCCTCCAAACGTTTGACTACAACATCTAGTGCAATAATCTAAGCATAAACATAATGATGAATTTGAATACTTTATCATATGATCCATTTTATGCATCATCATGCATTGATTGGTTCTATTCTATTTGTAGTTTACTCAATACATTTGTATACTTTTCATGTTTCCATGTATTTCATTACACACAGAATACATATTACTTTTCAAATGGAACATTAATTTCAGTAAATACCATACAAAATAAATAATCCTAGATAGTGTTTGGCAATTAATTTTACATTATTTCCTCCCAATATGTACCATACAAGAAGACATTAATCATCAACCATTGAGGCAGATTTGGAGTAAAGAAGAGACCCAATAACAAAAGAACACATGGGCCATTCCTCTAGTACAAGTCAAATATAATTACACAAATTTTCTTTTGAATAGCCACGACCACTTTTTTAATATCTAAAAGAACATAAACTATGTGCATTAGAGATTCGATTAGGGTGCAACCTAGATATCGTAGAGATCATTCCTTGCACAATATATATTATTTGATAGGAAGGAGATGTTCAAGTTTTCTAAACACGATAAAAAGAATACACCATCCAACTAGTGTCCTAAGATAATATATAATGAAATTTCCTATGGGTGTATAAAGTTGTTGAGTAGCATGGGTATGAGTACCCGAGGATGGGATACACGTATCCATACTTAGGTACATGTAAGCTAGGTTTCTTGCCGTACCCTCCCATACCCCGTATTGATTTCAACTTTCCAAGATTCTGCTATAAAAAGGGGGTGTTTATAGGCTAAATAGTATGACATACTTGAGGTTTGGGTACTTTGGGTTACAAGGAACTCAGAAAAACACAAATCTGCTGGGGAAAATGTATTGCCCCCAACCAAATCAGAACTAACTTTTAACTAACTGGGTATCGAGTGTGGTTCAAGTCCTATGTCAAACACTTCACGACAATGTTCAAATCCCATTGAGTATTCTCCAAATCTCATAGACTAATTTTGCATTGATTTACAAGGAATGATCTTATGGTTTTTTGTTCAACACTAACGGAGCAGAATATGAATACCAAACGTGCACATAAGAATATACATATGCATTTAATATTGAGAAATGGACTCACATCAACCTAGGAATACATTTGCAACTTCTTAATGCCTGTAACATCCTTAGAAATAGGTGTTTAAAATCATATTTCAAGTGTTCCTTCAAATTTAAATATCAGAGTTTGTTACGGCTAAACCAAGAAGATCAACTTTCTTGAGGTGTAATTTTTTTCTTAAAATGTACAAATTTAGGATAATTTTTTTTTGCACCTCAAGAAATTGTAGCCCTCTAGATGGTTGATAGATCAAGGTTTAATATGGATCGGTGCTGGTGTTTACAACACATGAGGTCTCTTCGTCATGTCAGGATTTATTATATTTATAGTATTATTTATTTAGACGATGACATGGAGATGGAAGGCTTCTATAATACTGACACTCTCCGCCTAGGCTCGTCTAGAAATGGTAGAGGATTGAAACCGTGAAAAATATTTCAATTGCTTAGGATAACAAAATCACTTAATCCAAGTGAATGACACATGATTGTTGTATCCCTTGCATGAGTTAATTCACTATTGAAGGATTCCATAGGATTTAGAGTTTTAATTTGCTATTATGTGTAAGTTTATAGAAGTTTTCCATGTTGTGAGAGAAAACAAAATACTTTCGACTTATGAAACTCTTTTAAATTGTATATCATTACTTGGTTTCAAAATAGTTAATTTTTCGTTTTCAATATTCAATTTCAAGTGTAGTACACCAGCATAGATCCTTCCTAAAGTAGGATCTACCAAGCACCAAAAGGCATCCAATTTTTTGGGATGTTCCCTTTTTAATAACATTTTATTTGGATTTACATTTTTAATTAATGAGTGAATATGATTTTTTTAGTTATTTTTTATTTGGTTTATTTTTATTTTATTTTTTGAGCTCACATAAAAAAATTAATTACTTTTTGTTTTTGGCACATAACGTGAGTTCGTTACGTGTAACCTTTCACACCTCCGCTATACTCGGTTGTAAGCACCTCTCTACTCTTGGTGCACATAACGTTAGTTCCTTACATGGGTTGTATAGCACCTCACTACTCTTGGTGCAATTATACTCGTGTTTTTTTTACTTGAAATATTGTCTTTTATTTTAGATCACATTTTATGTTTGTACTACATATTGGTTTTTTGTTTTATAACTTCAATATTGTTGGTCTTAGTTGTTATAGTATTATTTCGATGTTAATATTATTTGTTAGAATATTAATTGGTTATCATTGACCTCTAGTCATTCTATAGTCCAACACTATCCAAATTATCTAGATTAATTCTTGTTTCATTGAAAATATACGAAAACTTGTCAATGGCTTACTTTGTCAATAGTTATTTTTTGCATAAAGCACTCATTTTTCCTACATGAAATTGAAACATACTAATGAGATTAGTGTTAGGACTACCTCAAAGAGATATTTAAAACTACAAAATGAATTGATCAACTTGTGTTTTTGACATAGAACATGGATAAAACTCAACAATAACAACTAGGATTGTATTTAGTAAAAAAATAAAGAACTCTTCAAAATTGTGTAAGTCTTGGGGCTATGAAATTTTTTATATCTTCATTATTTCCTTTCTTTTGTACTTTATTTTATTTCACTAGTTCAATTTAGTGATGACATAAATCTAGACTTCAATGCACTAACTACCTATTGTTCCCATGACCTCTTGTATTTATGTCCATATGTGCTTGGACTAATGTGTTGTTCATGTAGGTTATGGGAATTCCATATGATGAGGTACGCATGTCCCTATATCTTTATTTTGTGTATGGAAATCCTCTATCATGTGATTATGTGTTATATACTTGTGTGGCTTTATGGCCTAGCCCTTTGTCTTGAATAATGTATGACGTTTGTACTAATTGGGTAATGGCATGACAGGTAGATTAAGAGCTTTATACGGATCAATGTGGCCTCACAGTCATGTGTATTATGTGTGGTGACGCTTATATTCCATGATGATAAAGTATATTTCCTTGTGATGGTTAAATTGTTAATGTAAATATTAGTTCCCTGATTATAACTAAGCATCACTAGAGGTTATTAACACTTATGCAGAAGTTGTGCTGGTGGCAATGTTTGATGGAGAATTTAAAAAAAAAGTATTGCCTTTTTTTCAAAAGGTTAAATGGGTGCATGAAAACCACCACATACCATACTATAAAAAAATAACGTAAATCGATGGTTCCTTTACGAGCGAAGGAACGAGTAGGGCCCCAAAGGATTCACAAACTGAAAGGGAAGTAAGTTCTGAAAACAATAAGAAATTTCGATTGTTATACGGATGTTTCCCATGTCCACCATAGTGTAGTTACTTAAATCCCCAACTTTCATCATGGTGTTGATGGTCTTGATACTTCACAGTGTAATGTCCTCACAAACCATTGATGTCGTCGTTACTGGGATTATTTCTCCATGCATGTTGAACATGTTCTATCTCACCACCACATGTTGAAGATGTTATGAATTTGTCTACCATTCTAACATCCCCGTCATTAGAGCCAACCTTTAATGGCATCAACAATGTGCTCGAAAGGAAACACATAGAAAATGGAATCCATAATGGATCCTTCGTCAATGGCTATTTAACAAAAAAAAATAAAAATAAAAAAGGTTAGGAATGGATACTTCGTTAATAGCTATTTGACAAAAAAAAAAAACTTAGGAATTGATAATGGGAGACAAATAACCCTAAACAAAAAGGATGATTAGTATACATGTCTTTGTTTAGTAGTGAGGTAGGTTACATCATACACATAAATCCATACATGTTATCCCTCATGGAAAATAATTACAATAACATCACATTCCTTGGGAAAATTTTCACCACCTATAATTGGGGATTTCTAAGCAATTCATGTAAGGCCATGTGATTTGATTTTAATTTAAAGAGTCAACGACGAGTGAAAGCTAGTATTAATGGCCCTTTTATTTCTTGTTTTTTTAAATCTTTTTAATACTAATGGATTGCTTCTTTGTAGGTGTTGGATCCCATTTTTGGTTGACTAGTGAAATGCATTTCTAAAAGAATACTTAATATATCCGAAAATGGCACAGTCAATAACATTTTAAAAGAGATTTTTCCTAGTAACGATAATGCTTGCAACACATATAATTTGTTGAGATCTATCCAACCTGATTGCACTGAGGGTAGCGAGGTTCCATATAGCCTAGTATGGGGGAGACATTGTCATGTAACATAATGCTATGCAATGTTACCAAATATGAAAATTAGTTAAAAGAGGTGATGTTAGCTCATAAAATAATAATTATAAACAAAAAATAATAATTAGAAAAGCCATGTCTACTCATAAAATAATAATTAGAAACAATATAAATAATTAAGAAAACACGTGAATGGCAGTATTATGACCCTTTTATTTCTTTTATTTATGTTTTTTTATAATCTTTTTGATACTCATGGATTGCTTCTTTGTAGGTGTTTGATCCAATCTATGGTCAACTAGTCAAAGGTATGTCTAAAAGAATACTTAATATATCCAAAAATGGCATGGCCAATAACATTTTAAAGGAATTTTTTCCCTAGTAATGATAACGCTTGCAACCGATATAATTCATGACGATCTAGCCAACTTGATTGCACCAAGGGTAGCGAAGAGGTATATATACTAATATGGGGAATACATTGCAACATAACATAATGTTATGTAATGTTACCAAGTATAAAAAATAGTTAAAAAATATTACGTGAGCTCATAAGTTAATAATTAGAAACTGCAAAAAATAATTAGAAAAGCCATGTATACTAATATAATAATAATTAGAAACTATAAAAATAATTTAGAAAAGCCATGTAGACTAAACCAAGAGGATCAAATTTCTTGAGGTGTAATTTTTTTCTTAAAATGTACAAAATTTAAGATAATTTTATTTTGCACCTCAAGAAATTGTATCCCTCTCGATGGTTGGTAGATCAAGATTTAAGATGGATTGGTAGATCAAGGTTTAAGGTCTCTTTGTCATGTCAAGATTTATTATATTTATAGTATTATTTCTTTAGACGGTGACATGGAGATGGAAGGCTTCTATAATATCGACACTCCTCCTTGCCTAGCCTCATCTAGCAATTGAGGAGGATTGAAACTATGAAAAAAATTTCAATTGTTGAGGATAATAAAATCACTTAATCCAAGTGAATGACACATGATTGTTGTATCTCCTGCGTGAGTTACTTTAGTGTTGAAGGATTCCATAAATCATAGTGTCTTTAGAATTTTAATTTCATATTATGTGTAGGTTTATAGAAGTTTTCCATGTTGTGAGAGAAAGTGAAATACTTTCGACTGATGAAACTCTTTTATAGCATATATCATTTCTTGGTTTACAAATAATTAATTTTTCATTTTAATATTCAATTTCAAGTGTAGTACACCATCATAGATCCATCCTAAACTAGGATCTATCAAGGACCGAGAGGCATATAATTTTTTGGGGTGTTTTTTTTTTAATGACATTTTATTTGGTTTTACATTTTTATTTTAAGAGTGAATATTAATTTTTTTAGTTATTTTTTGTTTGGTTTTATTTTATTTTATTTTATGAGCTGGCATAAAAAAATAATTACTTTTTGTTTTTGGTACATAACGTGAGTTCGTTACGTGTAATCTTACACACCTCCACTATACTGGGTTGTAAGCACCTTTCTACTCTCAGTGCACATAACGTTAGTTCGTTACATGGGATGTAGAGCACATCACTACTCTTGGTGTGGTTATAGACGAGTTTTTTTTTACTTGAAATACTGTCTTACTGTCTTTTATATTAGATCACATTTTATATCTTTACTATACATTGTTTTGTTGTGATATATTTTATATACCATAATCTGTAATTGGTAATTTTAATAAAACTATTTTTCTAATGTTTGTTTTAAAACTTCAATATTGTTGGTCGTAGTTATTATAGTATTATTTGAATGCTAATATTATTTGTTATTTAATTGGTTATTGTTGACCTTTAATAATTCTATGGTCGAAACACTATCCAAATTATCTAGATTAATTCTTGTTTCATTGAAATCCTAGCCCATTGTCTTGAATAATGTATGACGATTGTACTAATTGGGTAATGGCATGACATGTATATGAATAGATTTATACGGCTCAATGTGGCATGCTAGTCAGGTGTATTATGTGTGGTGAGGCTTAGCCACCATGATGATGAAGTATTTGTCCTTATGATGGTTAAAGTGTCAATGTAAATATTAGTTCCCTGATTATAACTAATCATCACTAGAGGTTATTAACACTTATGCAGAAGTTGTGCTGGTGGGAAGCAAGATCTGAAAACACTCAGAAATTTGGATTGTTATAAGGATGTTTCTGATGTCCATCATACCGCAGTCACCTAAATCCCCAAATTTCATCATGGTTTTAATGGTCTTCATACCTCACACTGTAATGTCCTCACAAACCATCGATGTCGCCATTACTAGGATTATTTTACCATGCATGTTGAACATGTTCTATCTCACCCCCACACGTAACATGTTGAAGATGTTACGAATTTGTCTACCATTCTAACATACCCATATTTAGAACCAACCTTTAATGGCATAAAAAATGTGTTGGAAAGGAAAGACATAGAAAATGGAATCCATAATGGATCCTTCGTTAATAGCTATTTGACACAGAACTTAGGAATTGATAATGGGAGACAAATAACCGTAATAAAAAAGGATGATTAGTATACATATTTGTTTAGTAGTGAGTTAGGGTCCATCATACACATACATACATACATGTTATCCCTTATGGAAAATCATTACAATAAAATCACATTCCTTGGGAAAATGTTCACCACCTATAACTCGAGATTTGTAAGCAATTCATATAAGGCCGTGTGATATGATTTCAATTTAAAGAGTCAACGACGAGTGAAAGCTAGTATTAATGACCATTTTATTTCTTTTTTTTTCTTGTTTTTATAATCTTTTTATACTCATGGATTGTTTGTTTGTAGGTATTTCATCCCATTTCTGGTCGACTAGTGAAATGTATTTCTAAAAGAATACTCAATATATCCGAAAAAGGCATAGTCAATAACATTTTAAAAGTGATTTTTCTAGTAATGATAATGATTGCAACACATATAATTTGTGGAGATATATCCAACCTGATTGCACCAAGGGTAGAGAGGTTCCATATAGCCTAGTATAGGGGAGACATTATCATGTAACATAATGCTATGCAATGTTACCACATATGAAAAATAGTTAAAAGAGATGATGTCAGCTCATAAAATAATAATTAGAAAGAAAAAATAATAATTAGAAAAGCCATGTCTACTCATAAAATAATAATTAAAAACAATAGAAAATAATTAATAAAAAACATGTGAATGGTAGTATTAATCACCCTTCTATTTCTGTTTTAAAAAAAATAATCTTTTTGATACTCATGGATTTCTTCTTTATAGGGGTTTGATCCAATCTATGGTCAACTCATGAAAGGTATTTCTAAAAGAATACTGAATATATCTGAAAATGGCACAATCAATAACATTTTAAGGGAATTTTTTTCCTAGTAATGATAACGCTTGCAACTGATATAATTCATGAGGATCTAGCCAACTTGATTGCACCATGGGTAGCGAGGTCATATATATACTAATATGGGGAAGACATTGTAACGTAACATAATGTTATGTAAGGTTACGAAATATAAAAAATAGTTAAAAAAATATACTATGAGCTCATAAATAATAATTAGAAATTGTAAAAAAAATTAGAAAAGCCATGTACACTAATATAATAATTATTAGAAACTATAAAAAGAAATTAGAAAAGACATGTAGACTCATAAAATAATAATTAGGAAGAATAAAAAATAATTAAGAAAAACCTTCTCCACTCATAAAATAAAATAAAATTAAACCCACATATATCAATCTTATACTGAGCTCTATCAACCACCAAGACGATCAAATTTCTTGAGATGTAATTTTTTTAATCAAAATGCAATAAATTTAAGATAAAAAATTTTACACAAGAAATTATATCCCTCTCGATGGTTTATAGATCAAGGCTTAAGATGTGTCTATGTTGGTGTTTACAATGTCTAAGGTCTCTTCGTCATGTTAGGATTGCCTTTAATTATAGTATTCTTGCTTTAGACAGTGACATGGAAATGGAAGGATTCTGTAATATCGAAAATCCTCCTCCCTTAGCCTCATCTAGCCATGTCAAAGGATTGAAACTGTGAAAAATATTTCAATTGATGAGGAGAACAAAATCACTTAATCCAAGTGAACAAAGCACAATTGTTATATCCCGTGCACGAGTTACTTTAGTACATTGAAGAATTCCATAAATCATAGTGTATTTAGAATCTTAATTTGCTATTGTGTGTAAGTTTATATAAGTTTTCCATGTTGTGAGAGAAAGATAGATACTTTCAACTTATGAAACTATTCTATAGCCTATGTGATTACTTGGTTTCAAAATAATTAATTTTTGGTTTTAAATATTAAATTTCAAGTGTAGTACATTATAGTCATGGTTTTGTTTGAATTGGAATATTGTGTCTTTTATATTGAATCACATTTTACGTTTGTACTGATATATTATGTATAACATAATAGGGCACTTGACATTGTGTGGCCATAAGGCAAACATAAATTTACCTATCAAGGAACAATGCAAAAGGGCTATGAAACAAAATTTTACTAAACATCGAGTCTTAAATATGTGGGCCGGCCACCATTGTTGTCACTTTGAGACACTTTCCTAACACAGTTTTCACACCATTAGTATTGTTCCATGTGTTTTACTAATCCATGTTCTTATGGAAGTGCAACCAATCACATGAAAATTGACATATATTTTAATCATAGTAGACTCTGCTTTATTAGCTAAGAGGAAACCATTAAGAAATTAAAATTCCACTCAAACTTAGTCAAAACTACAATTTTTGATGTTTACACCGTTTAAATGAAGCCCGTTTAAATGAAATTTCTAAGAAATTCATTTTTTTTTACTTTTACAGTGATTAAATGAATTTTTCTTAAAAATTTCTAAGAAATTTAAACTAAGGACAGAGTTTCTCCAGTGCCATGTTTTCATCACAACCACAATTTTCCAATAGAGTTCTTACTAAATACACAGGAAATCCCATATCTACCAATATTTGAACATTCTGTTGGATTATTCCAGGATCATTCGCCTTGGCAAAAGTTTGATTCTAGTAAGGAGCAGTTCTTACAAATGCGTCCTTGTCTTTAAGGTATTGTTCAGCAACGACATCATCCAAAGGATCATTAGGATTTGGTGCCGAAAGCAAGGCTTGCAAAGAAAGTAAGGTTGTATTCAATTTTAGTGATGCACTCCACTTATGATTCAGAGTTCCCAAGCATATTGTACCATTTGCATTACTGATGCTGCACCTTGGTAATAAATTGCATTTTTTGGGGTACAAACGGATAGTTCTGAGGCACACGAATGTCCATTTGAAATGTTCACTCTTTGTAAGGAGTATCCACAGGGCCTCCAATAGTCACACATAGGTTAAACGAGTCATTGTCTTCACACAGCTTAATGCTTAGCCCTGTTAAATGCTTATTTTTCTCAATCTGATTTATCTCCTTCTGTACCCTTGAAACACCCAATGCCATTGTTCCTTGTAAAGCCATAACCTAGATGAAAACCTACAGATTTTAAATTCCTTGCCTTTAAACTTGAAGTTCCTTGTATACAATGATTACTCAAGGTAATCTGAATGAGAGTTCTATGAGATGTTTAATTTCATGAAATACCAAACCAATGAAACATACTTATATGGAGCCTTTTTAGGAACTTATTTTAGTAGCTAATAAATACAAGTCGGCTGTTTTTTTAAAGTTGAGGAGCTAATCTATTGAATACAAGTAGTGTTAGATTTTTATCATTTAGACAATATGATCTTAGGATATTATCTGAGAGAATAACATGCACAACAATCAATCACAAGAGACAATAGAAACAAAGATTTTCCTCGGGGAAACGATAAAGGAGAAAACCCCGCAACTTCCTCAGAGATAGAATGAGCACCAATGGCATTAGTAAAACCCAAAGACAGAAAGATGATCTCCAACAGTTGTTCTCTCTCTCACCTATGCGCTATAGCTGGGTGAGTGTGTGTCTCAAATAGAGAGGCTCACTCTCTATTTATACTAGTGTTTGAATTGACAATTACTTACCAGGGTTGACTTCTCTAGGAGAGTCTAATAACCCTAGTGCCCCTCAACTATGGGGACTTTCCCCCTCGATCAACAAGGAGGGTTAACCTCAACTCAATTGTGGGGACTATTGCCCCGACTTATAATGGAGGGTTAACCTCAA
This sequence comes from Pseudotsuga menziesii, assembly GCA_001517045.1. Lineage (NCBI taxonomy): Eukaryota > Viridiplantae > Streptophyta > Pinopsida > Pinales > Pinaceae > Pseudotsuga > Pseudotsuga menziesii. Next base: position 54,559 of record LPNX010915903.1, on the reverse strand, counting down.
TGACTTTACATGACTTTATTATATTAATGACTTTCCTAATAGGAACATCGGGGTGCAATGAAATACAAATGATTCTCCCAATACGAACATCGTGGTAAAATATAAGATATACAAGTGAATAGATTTCGAAGTTACAAATACATCAACACTCCTTCTTAACTAGGAAGGTATTCTCTTGACACAATTCATCAGCACAAGTCTTCGTCACTAGATCATCATCAAAGTTGGATCATCACTGTATCATCATCATCATCATTGCTCCAGCTGTCTCGATCAAATGGCGATATCTCTCAATTCTACTTGTCACAGGAATTTCTACAAAGCCAACCCTTTTTCATGTTGGTTGTAGGCCTAGCCTCCATGTAGGTATTCATCTTCTTCAGTACTTATATCTGACCATGGGAGGAACACATCCAGCATCCGTGTCAGAAAGGACCGCCCAACACTTATATCTGACCATGGGAAGAACACATCTGACATCCATGTCAGAAAGGCACACCCAACACTTATATCTGACCATGGGAGGAACACATCCAACATCCATGTCAGAAAGACCCAGCACTCACATCTGACCATGGGAGGCCCAACTTGACACCATGTCAGAAAGGCTTAGCACTCACATATGACCATAGGAGGCCCAGCCTACCACCATGTCAGAAAGGCTCAGCACTTACATTCGACCATGGGAGGCCCGACCTACCACCATGTCGGAAAGGATCAACACTTACATTCGACCATGGGAGGCCTGACCTACCACCATGTTGAAAAGGCTTAGTACTTACATTTGACCATAGGAGGATCAGCCTACCACCATGTCAGAAAGGCTCAACACTTACATTCGACCATGGGAGGCTCAACTTGCCACCATGTCGGAAAGGCTCAACACTTACATTCGATCATGGGAGGCCCGACCCGCCACCATGTTGGAAAGGCTCAGCACTTACATTTGACCATGGAAGGAACACATCCAACATCCATTTTAGAAAGGGTTAGCACTTATATTTGACCATGGGAGGAACACATCCAACATCCATGTCAGAAAGGATCAACACTTATATATGACCATGGGAGGAACACATCCAACATCCATGTCATAAAGGCTTTGCACTTACATCTGACCATGGGAGGAACCAATCCTACCACCATGTCAGAAGGGCTCTGCACTTACATCTGACCATGGAAGGAACCAATCCTACCACCATGCTAGAAAGGCTCTGCACTTACATCTGACCATGGGAGGAACCAATCCTACCACCATGTCAGAAGGGCTCTGCACTTACATCTAACCATGGGAGGAACCAATCCTACCACCATGTTAGAAAGGCACATGGAATCATCACTTCCCCTTGGAGGGAACCTCAATTTGGAGAACACCAAGCTTCTCCCTGAAGTACTCATGCTTCACTCTGGAATGAGCTTCGCTAGGATTTTATGCTCAGACAACCTGCCTCACCGTCTATGCTAGAACTCATCACTCCCTCTTTCGAGAGATCTCGATATGGATCACAAACTAGATATTCACTGCTCCTTTTATTCTTTGGTTGTACTTAGTGCCACGCATGACTACATCCTGCTAAACTAAGAGATCACACCTGATCCCATACTGAAGCATCACCCTGAAGTGATCTTCCTCTCAATGGCATTTCCTGCCCAATCTAAATCCACATAACCCTCCTGTTTAATGTTCTGATTTGCCTTATACTTGAGCCCATAATCAACTGTACCCTTTAGGTACCTCACTGCATGCTTTGCAACCATCAGGTGAACATGTCTCAGATCCGTCAGGAACTTGCTCAATGTGTTCATAGCAAAGAAAATATCTGGTCTCATATTTGTTAGGTACATCAAGGACCCAATCATTTGATGATACATCATGGAATCAACTGAATCTGACAAAGCATCACTCAATAGCTTCATGTTCGATGCCATAGGTGTGGTCATGGCCTTGCAGTTCATCCACCCGAATCTCTTCAGGATCTCCACTGCATACTTCCCTTGTCCAAGGGATATTCCATATGTATTCTACCACACCTCCTTTCCTAGAAAGTAGTGCATCATATCCAAGTCCTTCATCTCAAACTTGGCTGCAAGTCTCCTTCTTGCAACTTTAATGAGTTCCTATTTTCTATCGGGAACAAGTCATCAACATATAACATAAGCATCACTGGTCTTCCACCTTCAACCTTGAAGTAAAGGTTGGAATCTACTTTACTCTTAGTAAATCCTAAAGCCACTAGTAATCTGTCCATCATGTCATACCATGTCAAACCTCGAGATCTTCTGCAGTCACTCCCTCTGAAGTAGAGCACCATTCTCCCTTTTCCATTCGTACCATATGTATTGAAACATTATGTACTAGAGTGACAAGCAGCTTCTTCTGCTACTAATATTCTATGTATCCATCTAGGGTCACTGGATACCAAGATCCTCTATCTTGAACCTTTTCAAAAGTTCTTCTTGCAGCCATTTGTGAGCTTGTCATCCTCTATAGGATTTGATCTTCAATCTTGTAGCAAAGGTTAAGATCTTCATTTATTTGGGTGATCTCCAAGCTCCTCATGTATGTGTTATCCCATGGGTGTCTTCTGAGATTGTACAAGGCCTTCTTTTGTACACACATGAGTCTTCCTGTCAAACGTCCAGTGGCTGCAAATGTCTCTTCATAGTCTATGACTTCTTTCTGTGAGAATCCTCGTGCTACGAATCTTGCCTTGTATCCTATTGCATACTGGATCTTTTAGATCCATATAGAATATACTATGGAATTCCCTTCAGGTCTTTGACATTGCATTCTAGTCATCATTCTTCATTTTGGATTACTTCTTGAACTGTCGCCACTTGTTCTTCGGAACAAGTCTCACCCTTCTTTTCTTGTAGGATATTGTACGCGATCTTTCCTACAAGTCAAATGCATTAGTTGTATGGTTAGAAACATTTCATAGGCATATTCATAATGGAAAATTCTTATGCATAAAGATATAATTATGTAACTATTTTAGCCAATACAACATTCATCCATATCTCACAGAAAATTTCTAGATTCCTTCCATCTCTACCATGACATCATTGATATTGTGCACTAATCCAATATGTCATCAAATAGGTTTCATTCTAGATAAGTAGCAATGGAGCATTGTATGGAATCATGAGCTACTTACCCATCACATGCATATTAGTAGTATACTGTCATTAATGCAAACATTCTATCATGCATAACACATCAACTGAATATAAACAAATGCATAACAAAACAATATTATGGAATGACAATTGGATACTTATATTTATTTGTTTTGTGGGTAGACTCCTTATTTCATATTCATCATCTTCTTCATTCATAACAACACCATTTATGTTGTTCAGGATTAAGCACCCTTGTAACCTAGGGTCTGGGGTTACCAACTTACTACTAACTTGCATACAATCAGATTTACCAGAGAATAGAAAGGGAATAGGAAGAAAGTATTGACTTACCCGATTACCGACGGTTGATCCAAGCTTGATATTCTCCCGCTCCTCTTCTCTCCAAAGCTTCTAGGGATGCACCTCTTTCACTTGTAAAGAGCAAATCCTTCAAGTAGTATCTCATGCATATATATATCTGAGGTTAGATAAACAATATATCAAACATATAATCAAATACATTCATTAACCACAATACATGAAATAGAATCAACACAAGGTTGGAAGAATAATTCTCTTTATTAACAATCAGTGAATGAGATAAGAGTAAAACCCAACTTTTGAGACAATGACTCCTCTGCAACCAAAGGACTCTGAGTTCTGCTGCTCCAAGATTTCTGAAGATATACCACCAGCATAACTTTGCTCTCCAAAATTGATTGATTAGTCCCCACCCCAAGGCCTCTATTTATACTTTGGGAAATAGAGTGGTTTCGAAGGCTGGGGTGGTTGAAACAGCTGGGATAGTTATGGATTAGGGCCCAACTAATCTCATATAGTCACGTTTTATATTTTTTAAAGACAAACTAATATGTACGCGACTATTAATATAGGAAACCCACGTATGACACGTGAGTTGCTCGAAGGAAACTCGCGTACACTGGTGTATGCGGGTTGCAATGCAAATAGTTGCGTACAGTACACGAGTTACAATGAAGATAGTCGTGTACGCAACTCAACACTTAGAAAAAATATATAGCAAGCTGCTTTAAGGGTAAATGCATCCCAAGTCATGCCCATCTATAGTGTTTTGGCAAACTTCAATCCTAATTTGTCCTTTTGTGTACCAACATGAAGAATGTTGGCACTCGAATGGAGAAGTGCCATTTGGGTTGATAACAGATGCCCCCTAGTGTGTGAGGTCATAGGGAAGTGATGGCCGAAATACATTATAATAATTATCTTTGGAGAACTCAGAGGTCTAATGGAGCAGAGGAAGTACCCGAAACAAATACATAGAAATGTCATATACAAAGTCATATCTGAGGATGCCATGTTCAATAGACTGGAACACTAGATCCTTTACAATATTTGAGTACATCATATGATACGGGTTCAAGACCATGTATATTACAAAGGTGGATCGAAGCCACAATATACAATAATGATGAGTCTTCAAAGATCTGGAAACTGTGTAAGTGAACACAACATAATCTTGCGCAACTTAGGTCATAGATATGAACCTAAGGTCTTTGTAAAAAATCCAAAAGAACCAGTACAATCCAAGCTATGTGAATAAATGTTGTTGAAGTTGAACATGGATAGGATTCAACAGATTGTCAACCAATAGGTGATAATTGACAACTGAAGCAAAGGAATTCACCAATAGTGAAAGTGAATCCCGAGGTACTATCATAAAAAACTCTAGGTCTTTGTAGTCAGGAAGTACTGATGAGAAACCATACTGTGATGAGGAAGGAAATAGATCCTACAATGGATCACAAGAGTGACTAGGAACTAGATAAAGAACGATAGACACAAGTAATATCAGATAGGACAATGATGGGATCAGGATAAAAATTAGATGCAGGGATAAATCCTTGAATAGTGAGCACGGCACAGAGATGACCCAAGGCATCTTTTAACTTTGTAGATAATACAACTAGACTTATCTGTCATGTAGGAGACATGATTAGATTCCCTAGGTATAACGGACAAGTGGAGGAGTAAGAAACTCGGAGTGATCGCTGAACTGAAAGTGAACACTGAGAGATGAGTATCGAAAAGTACAGAGAGTGCTATGTTAAAGAATGACATATTGCCATCGACTGAGAATCAAAAGAAAAATTCTTCCTTATCTTTCCTGTTAAATTTTAATGAGTCCAAGAAAGTCAACTCAAGTCTCTCTTCATTTTTGACAAGCTTGAAGAGAAGAATAAATAATGGTTGATAATGATACTGATTCGTGGATTTTATGAGCCCAAATTAGTACATTCTCACTTGGTGTTTTCATGTTTAGAGAGTCTGAAAACTCCAAAGAAGACTCCAGGGGGTCCTTTTTCATCCAATTTAGTCTCCTGAGGCCGAAAAAGTATAAAACATACCACAGAAGAACTCTCTTAACTTCTGTAGAAGAAAAGGTGAACCTTTTTCGTACTTATTCAGGGAGGTCCAAAAAAGGTTAAATTACCACATACCCAATGCTCCTTCGAGAGTAGCATATAGCTTGAGTTTTACGAGTGTGAAGGAAATCAAGATCACTCGGAAATATCCATTTCACTACGAGAAATGGGGCTTACAACAGTAAACTCGATGTTTTGTTCTTGTTGTTTAATGAGCATGACAAAGACATAAAGTACACTCGAAATATTTTTCATGTTTAGGTCCAGATCATGAAAAAGAGAAAACTAAGCTCATACTGAGTGTTCCTTTTCCGTAAATTTAGTCCCTTAGGTGTTGAAAAGTGATAAACCAATGCTTGAGAGTACTCTTTCAATTCCATAGAAACGAGAGTGATCATTTCTCGTATTATTCCACATGGTCCGAGAAAGAGATAACCTATCACCAATGTGAATTCCCATTCACATATTCTTAACGAGCTTGAATGGACAAGTTTACTCAGCAGTCAAGTCTATTTTGAGGAGTAAGACCTGGGCCTAAAGAAATTCCATAAGGGTGGGGAGTCTTTAAAAAGGATAGCTTGTAAAAAGAGACCAAAATGAGGCTCAATTTGGCGTGAAAAATAGCTAAGGAGACTCCCCTGAACCTATGACAAATGCGGCATGAGTACCAAAAGACAATAAGTGGGTTCTAATCTAGGATACTCATGTGAGGAAATCCCTATCCATGGAAGAACAATGGCACAGACAAGGTATTAAAGTTTAAAATACCATAGTCCATGGTCAAAGTGGTAATTCTAGGATTAAGATGGATTAGGTGTGAATGCAAAAATGCATGTGAATGACTTAAATCCTATCCTATATGAGAGAAAAACAACTTCAAGTGACCTTAGACCTGTTACATTGAAGAAAAAAGACATGGTATTAGTTTGATTTTTATAAAAAATATGAACTACAGGTTAAAACCCACTTTTGAAATAATATTTCTATAAATAGTTCAAAATAGAAATAAAAAACTCACCATTTGACATTTTTACCCAAAATAGACAAGTTTTACCTCTGCCTTTTTGCTCATTGTGGACAACTCGGTGGACAATTCTCAAAACTACAAGTGCCAGGTAAATATACTCTCTATGCTCTTTCATTTGATCCAAGCAAATTTTAATTTTTGGAAAAAATTTGATGTTTTCAACCATTCTGAAAGTACTATAGCACAGGTTTCCATTACAGGTGTTAAAAAGTACTATAGTGAGGGTTGCAGGATCGTCATTACTTCACCTTGCAACTCGAAACCAAATGAGACTTGCAATGGACTGTCTATAGGGAGCCTTATATGAATGGTGTTCGGGAGTAATCCCGATAATGAGGAAACAACTCTCTTACTATAAAAGAGGCCGACGGAAAAAGTTTGGTTATTCTAGCATATTGGTGGAATTTTTCTTTGAGAGGGTGCCCGGTTTGAGTATTGCAGTACCATTACCAGCTCGTTCTCCCCGTCAGCCTAGACTGAGTAGGTGGGGGAAAATATTCCTTCACCAGGGAGGCAGTGGATCGGTTCAAAGTGTATATGATGACGACTTCTACTTATGGTGGGAGCGACAACTACCAGCACTGGAACAGTTTCCATATGCTGGGATAAATTTCTGAGGTGACACCGACCTTGTCCTCCCTCTTGGAGGAGCATGGGGAGTGTCAGGTATTTTTGTTTTCAAGTTTTTAAATTTTCATGAATTTTAGTCATAGAGATATAAACATATGTATAAGAGTTTTTAATCCTAATAAAATGTTAAAATGCAGATATTGGACCAGTCCTCCCTGCTGGGCATCCACGTATGTATGTGTGTCCTGTGGTGGGAGAAGACCATGGCTTGATTAGGGTTCTTGAGGGAAAGCCGACCAGGCTTACCCAAAGAGTACCTACTTTGCGTATTGAGCATATCCCTACCATTATGCATGAGCTAGTGGTTGGTATACCACCTGTCTGGATACGCCTTATGAGGCGGGTAGCTAGAGCAGTACTTGTGTACATCGACGCCGTTGTGGCTATTACAGATGACGAAGCTGAAGAAGCCTGAGAGTAGGGTGATCGGGATGATTAGGGGGACCAGGGTGGTCCAGATGACCAGGGTGGCCATGATGACCAGGGTGGTCAAGCTTAGACCTAGGAGAATTTTATGTACTTTGATCCATTTTTTGTATATTTTTTGTATATTATATAGTTATGACTGGATCCGAGGATCAGAACTCGACCTATATATATGGACAGATATTCACACACACACACACACACACACACACACACATATATTGCCAGTTTTATTTACATGTGTTTTGTAATGTATCTGTTGTATATTTTTATGCAAAATGTGTTAAGTGCCAGTCCAAGATATAATTAGCATATGCATCAGTTAATGAATTTTGATTTCTTGGAATATGATTGAATATAATAAACTCAAAATTTCTTTCCAATAACCTAACTTGCATAAACTGACATAGCAAAATAGGGTTCCGCACTTGATAAGCTTGATTGAGCTGGGAAACCACTAGTTGAGAGTCAAGTTTGACTTCCAGCTGGGTGTTGCCACATGACAAAGCATCCCATAAAATCTCAATAACAGCTCTGTATTCGGCCACATTATTGGTAGCAGGACCTAGGCAAGTGTCTCCAGAGGCAACTAGTTGTCCTGAGGGTGAGTAAATAATCCATGCGGCTGAAGCCAGGTTACAAGTGTGGTGACTAGTGCCATATTCGAAACCTATGAACCACTTGGAAGACATCTGTAACAACCAATAGATGGTATAAGAGCACAAACCGACAAACTATTGTACATAAAAATTACATACAATAAAAATACAGGAAAAAGCGCTAAGCCTAAGCATAGTACTTTTTCAACTAGAGCCCATTTCTAGGATCAGGCAGCGTATTCCCCTCGAAATAAATTAATTCATATGCACATTTCTTCAAGAATTTTGACATTACATAAGGTATTAACCACATAGACCCAAATTTCCCTGCCCCCAAGGCTTCTTTGTCTTGATCCTAGAGCAAGACGAGTTCCCCTTCATAAAAAATCTAAGGTTTGACCGATTTGTTGTATTGATTTTTGACCCTATTTTTATGAGCCTTGTTTGCTGTCAGTGCATCTCTACACTGCTCATCTAGATGTTCTAAGTGTAACAAATGTTCTTCTAGCTCAGTCGTATCAGGTAAAACATGAATAGAAATATTTAAGGACGAGATTTCGCATTCAACCAGGGTTACTGCTTCCACTCTGTGAACGAGTTGGAAAGAAGAGAACCCTCTAGTAGTTTTCACATTGGTTCGATAAGCCCAAAGTGCAGGATACAACATGATGTGCCAATTGGAATGGGATGCATTAATAGTGCGCTTGAGAATAGTCTTAAAGGTTTTATTTACAGCCTCGACTTGACTGTTCACTTGAGGGTAGAAAGAAGATGAATGCTCTTGTATAAACCTTAGCATAGTGGTCAATTCAGTCATCATACTATTTTGAGAGTGACTGCCATGGTCAGTGACAATCTCTTTAGGGATATCGAACCATGCGATAATTTGGTTGAAAACAAAAAAAGCTGCAGCTTCCCTGTCATCTTTATAGGTGGGCATTGCCTCTGCCCATTTCATCAAATAATCTACAGCGACAATGATATGTTTGTGCCCTCTAGCCGAGATTGGGTTGCACGTCACGTAATCTATCCCTCACTTCGTGAAGGGGCCCACTAAGATGATGGTAAATAATGGAGTAGGATGTGACCACATCTTTTTGGTGTAAAGCTGACAAGGATGACAGCGCTTCATGGCTTCCACACAATCTTTAAATATTGTGGGCTAGAAATAATCGACACGTAATATATTCTGGGCCATTGCTAACCCAGATAAATGACCTCCAGATGCTCCATTATGGGCATCATTTAGGATAGTGTCTGCTTCTTCGTGGGTAAGACATCGACGCAAAATGGAATCTACCCCCTACGATATAAAGTATCTCTAATAATGAGGTAGTTTTTGGCATGTACGCGTAGTTTGTGCCGTTCTTCCCGTGAGAAGGTTGCAGGGTATTTCAAAGTCTGGAGATAGACAAGTATATCTCTGTACCAAGGGTCAGAGGTGGAAATAAAAAAGATATGCTCATCTGGGAATGAGTATTCTTCAATGGCTACATCTTTCTCTACCGGAAATTCTACAATGAGCTCAACAAAAACTAAGGATTTTTTGGATTTGGCGGATTGGAAATCTAAGTCAAACTCCTAAAGAATGACTATCCATTTGTTGAATTTTCCTCCAACTATTCGTCGGGACAAAAGATATTGGAAGGGATTAACATCCACCACTACCGTCATGGTCCTCAGTAAGATGTAGTGACGTAACCTCTGAAAAACATACACAGCTACCAAGGCGAACTTCTCGACGTGGGAATACGTAAGTTCAGGGCCAGATAAAGCACGACTGAGATAGTATACGACATGCTATTGGAGGTTATTGTCCTCCTGGACTAGTACTACCCATATGGTCGACTAAGATGTGGCCAGATATAATATAAAATCATGAGAGTAATCTGGCGGGCGTAATAACGGTGTCGACAACAAATCTTTCTTTAATGCCTCAAATGCAAGTTGTGCAATTTCATCCCATACAAATGGGGTGTCCTGCTTCAACATGCGCATGAAACGTTTAGTGATATTGGCACAATTTACAATAAAACATCAAAGAAAGTTGGACTTCCCTTGCAGGCTTTGAAGCTTCCTGATGGAACAAGAAGGAGGTAGATTTACTATGGCCTCAACTTTTAAAGGATCCACCTGAATACCTTTGTTGGAAATAATGAATCTGAGCAGTCTCCCTAACTTGACACATAAAAAACACTTGTGGGGATTCAAGTAAATTTTGTAGCATATACATCATTCAAAGATTAAACGCAAGTGATCTGGGTGATCGATCCTCTTACGAGAATGTGCTGGAAGATCATCAAGGTAGGGTTCGATAATGGCTTTAATGTCATGAAAGGAAAAATTCATTTCCCACTGAAAGGTAGCCCCTGCATTTTTCAATCCAAAGGGCATTTTCTTGTACGCAAATGTACCCCAAGGACAGATGAAAGCTGTTTTATATTGGTCTTCCAGTTTAATTTGGATTTGATTATATCTGGAGAAACCATCCATAAACGAAAAGAATTCACTCCCCGCACAGGCATCAATGATTTGATCTATGAATGGTGTGGGGTAATTATCCTTAGGACAGGCTTTGTTTAGATAGTGAAAGTTAGTACAAACGCGTATGGTCCCTTGTTTTTTGTCGACAGGAACGGGGTTGGATACCTATTCTATCAAAGCTATCGAGTAAATGAAATCGGCTTTCAGCAGTTTTTCAACTTCAGCCTTAACATCTACCACTTTACGCGGATTGATAGGTCTCAACTTTTGTTGAATGGGTCTGGCATCAGGGTATGTTTGGATTTCATGCTCGGCTATTGATGGATCTATGCCTGGCATCTCCTCATATTACCAGGCAAATATGTCGTGAAATTCCTTAAACAAGGATGTATAGATCGCAATCTCCTTCGAAGAGAAGTTTGCACCGATGTTTACATTTTCCACAATGTTTGGGTTTGTAGAGATGTTGATAGGAATAGTAGTGGAAATGTTTGCCATATTCCCTCAGCAAATATTACTTCCCTTGGTAAGGGATTAATAGGTGTATCAACATCACCTTCCAGTCTCATATGGAACTCCTGGTTCTCAATCTTGCTTAAATCTAAAAGAAAATAGGATTAACGGTGAAGATATTCACAGATCTTATCTTGTCTATACATAGCTTCCAGAATGGCTTCATCAGAAGGAAAAACCATATCTAAGCAGTATCTAGAATGCAAAGAGTTCTCTGCCCAAGCAGGCAAATAGGATTCTTCCAGCTCCTCTGAGACAGTGAGAGGGACTGGAATGGGGTCAACAACGGTGTGAATGATAGCATGATAAGCTAATTCCGCTGCCGATAAGGGAACTTCAGGTTCATGGCGGGAAGGAAGAACCCAAGGACTTGTTCTACCAACAACCGTGGCAATAAACTTCCCTACACTAGTAGAACCTAAATAATTAATCGGAGCTGGAAAATTGAATGTGCCCATCAATGATGCATACATTCCAGCCCCAAATCTCTCTGAAGCAGGTTTAACCTGATCAACCAATGGCATGATGGAATCGTTAGTTTCCATGCGGCCCTTTCGAGTAAAAATGAGTTGGTCTACAGTAACCAACTTCCCTTCATGTGGAAGTACGACCGATGCAATGGCGGATATAGAATAAGTCCAACTTCTCCTCAGGAGAAAGTTATAATCCAAAGGTGCATCAATCACCTCTACCTCAACAGACACTGCCTTCCCTGCCAAATTTATTTCGAAAGCCGGTAGGATACCATGTGGACGAAATGACCTTCCATCGAAAGCAATAAGTAGGGTGTTCAATGGAACTATCTCTGGAGATCCAAGAGCTTTCTAGCAAGACAAGGACATGACACATGTAGAAGTACCCTCATCGACAACTTCCCTTCCAATGGTTTTTCCTCCATGGATGACATCTATCGATAAGTCCACATGATAAGGTAGGCGGATTTTGACATTAGACAAATTAAACTTCACCATGAGACTCGATGAATCCATGCTACCTAAGGCTACTAAGAGTGCATCTCGCTAGGTGAGACAACTCTGTAACACCTCTAAAGCTGACGTCGCACAAGGGGTTTGGGATAAATCTTCAACTACAAAGTAGTTGGTTACAACCCTATCATTGGGATTGTGCAAGGTTTTCTTGAAGACACCTTTCGGTATTTTGGGCATATGTTCGGCAGGTTTTTCAATCGTGAGAGGGTTGGAAGTTTCACCTATCGACTTACCCTTCTCCAAAGCCTCTGTATCATAGTTATTGTTCCTAGTCTGGAGTAAAGTATGGGATCGAACCATGTTTATATAATTAGGGTCAAGAGCATTCGGGGTGCCCCCCGCTACATTTGAAGCTGAAGCAAAATTCTATCCTTGGGGAAAAGGATCCTTCAAGACAGCTGGTTGTTGGCCTTTTAGCAGCTTCTAAGATTGTTCCATAAGGGGACATTGATGGGTTAGGTGATCTTCATGGCACAACTTACTTGGGATTTTCACCTTCTTCTTTTGTTTTTTCCCCCCATCAACATTGTTTGTGGGTTTTGGCTTGTTTTGGTTTCCCTCACCTTTCTCCCCTTTCTTTTTTTTCCCACTGGGCTGTTTTTTTCCCTTTTGAGAGGATTGTGCAAAAACATTTGCATTCTGGGGTGAGGGGGTCACATTTGTTGCCTCCACCATAGAATGTTTGATAGACAACTCATGGAGCTGTTTAGGCAAAGACTCTACAGTGGGAGATTTCACAGAACCAACCACACCATTGGCATGGGTTCTAGGCTTAGGTTTCTCTACATTATGCATTGGTCTCGGTGCATCAGGGATGATCTCATATAAAATCCTAGACTGAGAATATAGTAAATCTAGCTGTTGGGCCCTGAGGATAGCCTCATCCTCATTGGTCACTCCTGAAGTAGATACATCCTTAGATATATATGACAATAGGTATTTAAGGAACCATTCTAGTAAAAAATTGGGAGGAATAATGGCTTTAATAAGGCTCTTTCATCTTCTCCACTCTTGGATGTGATCCAAAATATGAGTGGCCTTGTCCTGCTGAAAGGTAGACAATAAGTCTATCCTGAAATCATATCGAACAGGAAGTTGAAAGTGACTAAGGAATACATTAGCCAAGTCCCAAAAGCTATAAAATGCAGCCGAAGATAGTTCAATGTACCATTTTGCTGCAGTACTGGTCAGATTTCTTTGGAACAATCTCAACTGAACTGTATCATCGTTCAGTGAGTTGGAGGAGCACCACAAGTGGAAAGTGGTGACATGAGATCCTGGGTCATCACCAAATTTGCCTTTGAATTTTGGAATGTCCGAGGGTAGCTTGGTGGCCTACGGGTGGCCAGGAGGAGTTATGTCTCACTGGGTTATTCATTAGCTTTGACAAGTCTGGCAAGTTTAAAGTTGCCAGGAAAGGGAGCTTGGGTATAACCGGAGCATTAAAATTACCAGCTTGGGGATTAGAGGGGCTTGCCCCCATGTTTCTGAATGTGAAGGTAGGGTTTCCCCCTGCTGCCGGTTGCGAAGTGGTCGGGCCGCTTTGGAGAGGATTCCACCCATAAGCAAGTGGATTGTTTATGTGTGGTGCAGGGTATGAGGTTCTAGCTACCCTAGTTGAAGCTGGGGTTTGGAACACAGTAGCAGGTATCCCTCCACTAAAAAGTGAGAAAGGAGAGCTCGTGAAAAGTGATGAAACTGGAGTTTGAAAACCTTGACCATAAGGATTAGGGTTTTCAAAATGCATCCCTACATATGTGAGTGTTGGACCTACATATGGAGTGGATGGGGGAATGTGCCCCCCATTCCAAGGAAAACCCTGGAAACATGACAAGGATCCTATATGACCACTCTGAGCAGTGTGTGCGAAGGAAGTAGGAACCAAAGGTACACTAGGAATCCCAGTGACCACTCCACCAGAAGTACCTGCTAAATTTGTGGGAGCCAGTGGTTGAACCACCCAGCTAGCTGGAGTTAAAGTTATAGTAGGTATACTTGTTCTACGGGCACCAACCGAGGGAGGTGGCACCCCTTCAGCCGGAGCGACTAAGGTGGAAGTAGAAGAACTTTCTCCTGTAGTAGACATTAGTCTTCCCAGAGGGACACCAATCACGGTTGAATTGAAAGGACGAACTTGAATGATCATAGGATCATTTAAGTCAGTTAGGGGTGAATTAAAGTTCCTTGCAAACTCGTCAGCCTGCAAGTATTTTATCTCAACTGTAGTTAAATCAAACTGGTTTATCCTAAGTTTTGCTTCACCCAGAACTTCACTAACTCCTATCGGTTTTAAAAAATCGTCCGTGTCCAATCTCCGCCTTTAAGGGGGAGGTGGAGGTTCCAATGTAATAAGCAGAGGAAGGTTTTGCAACCTTCTTGACCTTATGACAGATTGGTCCTCCACGATTGTAAATTTGGCTCTTCACACCCTAAGGTCGGCTAAACACAGACAAACCACAGAGCAATCACTAAAAAATTTCCTAAAGTCTCAACAATCACAAGGGGTATAAGATATGCTTTCCCGAAGAAATATGAGAGACAGTTTATTGGCATCCTTGAAGAGGTTCTTAGGCACACGCAGAGGAATCACCCACTGCCCTTCTACACTTTCAACAAGAGTTACCTTCCAAGCCCATCCAAGTTGAACCAGAAATATCCTTCTGGTTTACCTGTGTATAAACCCTAGATGTCAAAGAGACTAAAGTCTACCTTAACTATATCAATAGTCTGGGGTAGGGTAGCAAAGCCCGAAACTCTATCTAGAATAGAATCCCAGATGCGAAAAAACCTTGGCCTATGTTTTGACAAGGAATTGGAGGGATATCTCCTCAGTCCAAGCCTCCACGTGGCCTCGTGCTTAACTCCCATTTGAGAGGAGCTTCCCAGATACTACCAACATAGAGAAGGATTTACCTATCGATTGGCCAACTACGTCTGAATTTAAGCACTTGTGGAGAGTTTGCACTTCCTATCCCACAAGTCTAGCCTAAGCTAGTAGGCGTATGACCCTATAAAACAAAACATACTAATAAATTTTAAATTATAACGTTCATTTTAAGGGTTGTTCTTAGTCAGAGGGTAAGTGGCATGAATGACTATGATATTATAGACTCAAAAAGAAAAGTAAAAAGGTGTATAAAATGAATTCCAAAAAAAATTACAACTACTTAAAACAAGCTTATTTTATTTTTGTAAATACGAGCTAATGAAATTACAACTAAGTATGAGAAGACTAAGACTTATTTTTGTAATTTTTGAAATTTTATTCGAAAATACTGAAAATAAAACTACAATATGCAATTAAAATGCAAATGTTTCAAATGTTTTTCTTCACTTTTCAAATTCTTCAAAAATTACCATGCACCTAAATGCAAAACTTGTTGAGTATGTTTGAATAATCAGACCATAAAGCAAGAAATATGAAGTATAGTGGACTTGCAAGAATCAAATTTAACCACTTAAGGAGGAGACTTGGAAAACACCTAACTTGGGAAGAATCAATGAATAAAATCCACTGAAATCACTAAAGGACAAGTGACAAACTAACACTACTCGAAAGTAGTACAGAGTACAAGGTATCTAAAATCCTGATCATTGACTCAAATACACAGCACTGAACCTATCGCCCAAACAGGAGAACCTACCTCAAATTGCTAAGTGAAAGAAGACTCAAACAATAAAACTCAAAGGCTTACTGAAATGCACAAAACATGGTGTACAAGACTTTCAGACTTACAAGAAGATGCCAGCAACAGAAGACCTTCAAATAGAGAAAAATCCAAACAAGATAGGGACAAGCAACCCTCCCTAAAATGTTGTGCTGCTAAAAGATGTACGCGACTGTCTTATAGAGAAACCCGCATACTATACGCAACTGTCGTATAGAGCAACCCACGTATACAAGTTTCTGTACGCGATTGTGTAGCACAACAACCCGCGTACACAAGAAATTTTTTTCAAAAATAAAAAATAACAAAGGTATAAAACACACTACTGCAAATCAAAGTCAAGATAGACAACCACACACTGAATCATAGCAAAGACTAGGCAAGTATCTACAGGACTAACCCACAACAGGTTGGACTCCCCAGCGGAGTCGCCAGTTCTGTTGTTTAGGATTAAGCACCCTTGTAACCTAGGGTCTGGGGTTACCAACTTACTACTAACTTGCAGACAATCAACTTTACCAGAGAATGGAAAGGGAATAGGAAGAAAGTCTTGACTTACTCGATTACCGACAGTTGATCCAAGCTTGATCTTCTCCCGCTCCTCTTCTCTCGAAAGCTTCTAGGGATGCACCTCTTTCACCTGTAAAGAGAAAGTCCTTCAAGTAGTATCTCATGCATATATATCTCTGAGGTTAGATAAAAAATATATCAAACAAATAATGAAATATATTCATTAACCACAATACATGAAATAGACTCAACACAAAGTTGGAAGAAGAATTCTCTTTATTAACAATCAGTGAATGAGATAAGAGTACAACCCAGATTCTGAGACAAGGACTCCTCTGCAACCAAAGGACTCTGATTTCTATTGCTCCAATATTTCTGAAGATATACCACTAGCATAAGTTTGCTCTCCAAAATTGATTGATTAGTCCCCACCCCAAGGCCTCTATTTATACTTTGGGAAATAGAGTGGTTTCGAAGGCTGGGGTGGTTGAAATAGTTGGGATAGTTATGGATTAGGGCCCAAATAATCTCATATAATCGTATTTTATATTTTTTAAATCCAAACTAAGATGTATGCGATTAATATAGGCAACTCGCGTATGGCACGCGAGTTGCTCGAAGGAAACCCACATATGCTGGTGTACGCGGGTTGCAATGCAAATAGTCATGTACAGTACGCAAGTTGCAATGAAGATAGTCACGTACACAAATCAACACTTAGAAAAAATATATAACAAGCTGGTTTAAGGGTAAATGCATCCCAAGTCATGCCCATCTATAGTGTTTTGGCAAACTTCAATCCTAATTTGTCCTTTTGTGTACCAACATAAAGAATGTCGGCACTCAGACGGAGAAGTGCCATTTGGGTTGATAACAATTTCTTATCCAAATGCTAAGATGGATAAGAGGTTCTTCAAGAATTGAGTTTTTCATATTCCTCATCACTTGAGGTATCTTCTTTGAATCGTGAGAGCTTGATATTCAGTTGCTCCCATCTTCTCTTCTCTTATTATGAGTTGATCTTCTTCTTGTGTGCACTCTTTCCAGAGTCTGTTGAAGGTAATCACTTCCTTCTAGCACACATTCCTTGAATGAATGAATCTTATGATGCTGGGAGGCCATTCAAGTTGGTTATCACAATTTCTGCATTATCTACTTCTTCATCCACTGCTTCAAGTTGTTCTTTGATTTGAGAGACCCTTGTAAAGTATGATTGTATGGTCTCTGCATTCTGGATCTTTACATTCTTCAACTGGTTTCTCAAAGTCATCTTCCGATTTATGTTCTTCCCTTCAAATAGCTTGGTTGAGGAACCAAACATATCTTTAGGTGTTTTTAGGGAAGACACCTGTGGTATAAAGTGATCCTTGATAGAATCAGAAATAATCCTCTTGGCCTTGACCAAGTTCTTCTTGTGTAAGGCCTTAGCCTCATCTCCCTCTGGAACTGGGACCTCTCCACTTATGTAGGTGTCCAATTCATTTTATTCAAGAACCAATGAAATCCTATACTTCCATGCTTGAAATTTTTCATCTTCACCAAGCTTGTCATCAATCTGGTGTGATAGGTCATTTTGAAATGAGAACCTCAAATGTAAATAGAAAAAGATTAGATCTTACCGATTTGAGGTGCCCGTCCTGGTTCCGGATCTGGCTGATCTAGGGTTTGTCAGAGAAACCCTAAATTTCAAAACCTGGAATATTTTAGATCTAATTAGATAGAAATATGTGCCTCCTTAAGGCGAGCTGGCAAGCATACTCATTTCCCCAAAACTGTGATCAGAACAACAAAATATCTGATGCCCTAGTTTTCTTCAATTTGTTCTCCAGAATGCCTGATATTTCTTCTACAATATATCAGAAATTACTGCTCCTATATGACTGAAAATTTACATTGAGGTATCCTCGTCTGTCCTATTTCCATCACCGCAGGTTTGAGCAGAATTGGTTTCACCAATTGGGACTTATGAGTGTTTTCCCACAGTGATTTATTTCAGGACTGTTTAGAATAGCGAACTTGTACAGACTGCCACATGTCACTGTGTCACCGTAGGGGTCGGAAACATTTCCCACATAAATTAATGTCTGTTTTCTATCTTGAACATCTTGGAAAATTTCATTTGGACCTTCGTAGCTTGAGATATAGCAATTCTCCCTAGATGTCCTGTTTAGGGATGAATCCTGGAAGAGGCTGGAACCCTAATTTGGAGGAATCATATATCCCAGAATATAGAGAATCTAAAACTGAAATTTTTAGAGAGGGTACATCAGGAATTTATCTTCATCCTGTGAAAATTTAATCTCGTTATCCTTCTTCAATCTTCAGATATAGCGAATGTACCAAAACTACCAGTTTTAGTATTTTAGGGTTTTTTTCAGGCCCGAGGTCAAACTAGGGTTTGAATTTCCCGGAGCTTTACTCAAACAAAAAATTCAACCTTGGTATCTAAACTTCGATTTTAATGAGGAGAGAAATCCTATGCTTAGCTCACTCAAAAATTCCTCTCTTGTAGAAAGTCCTAATTTCCCGCAGCAGTGACGGGTCAAAAACTGAAAATGCCTGAAATCAAATTATGCTTCGACAGAAAGATGCGCCCTTCAGTGGAGAGTTAGCATATCATACTTTTGCTGATTTTCTCTAGAGAGAGACCCAAAAAGTAATAATCCCTAGCTTCTTTAGCTGCACAATGTCTTCTTCTCACGTTAGCTCTGATACCATGTTAGATTTTTATCATTTAGACAATATGATCTTAGGATATTATCTGAAAGAATAACATGTGCAACAATCAATCACAAGAGACAATAGAAACAAATATTCTCCTCGGGGAAACCATAAAGGAGAAAACCCCGCAAATTTCTCAGATATATAATGACCACCAATGGCAGTAGTAAAACCCAAAGACTAGAAAGATGATATCCAACAATTGTTCTCTCTCTCACTTGAGAGAGCTCCTCCTCTCTGACCTATGCGCTGTAGCTGGGTGAGTGTGTGTCTCAAATAGAGAGGCTCACTCTCTCTTTATACTAGTTTTTGACTTGACAATTACTTACCAGGGCCGACTTCTCTAGTAGAGTCTAATAACCCTAGTGCCCCTCAACTGTGGGGACTTTTCCCCCCCGATCAACAAGGAAGGTTAACCTCAACTCAATTGTGGGGACTATTGCCCCGACTTACAATGGAGGGTTAACCTCAATGACTTTACATGAATTTATTATATTAATGACTCTCCCGATAGGAACATTAGGGTACAATGGAATACAAATGATTCTCCCAATAGGAACACCGGGGTACAATATAAGATATACAAGTGAATACATTCCGAAGTTACAAATACTTTAACAAGTAGTAGTGTTACAAAAAAAGTTACAGTTTAGAGACACATTCTTGTTGAAAAAATACAGGTGTAGCAGTCCTAGAGAGTTTGCTGAACCCTCCCTCAGAGAGGGAAAATAGGTCCATATAAGAGAGTATGTTTTCGTTAACAAAAAACATTAATTTCAGACTATAAATTGAAATGAAAAACATGCAGACCTTATGATGAAACAAAAATAAGGCATAAAAAAACCTGTCTAAGGTTTGTGGAACGGTTCCTCGATAACGGGGCATCCAAAACTAGTCGACACTGGCTCACTTGGTGCATCCTTGACATCTAGAGAATCTTCATCACTGGAGGAGTCTGCCTCTTCATTGTTGGAGGAGTCTACATCATCATTGTTGCCTACTATAGGCTTCTTGACCGAGAGAGGAGATGTCTTCCTCACCATTTCCGGACTAGGCGACACACTTGCTGGAAGAGAAGGACTTCATTCGACTCCGAGGGGGGCGACCAGGGGGGGGGGGGGTTCACAGTTCATGGGTACTGCAGGGGAGATGGTAGAGGAGGAAGGTTTAGAGGAAGAAGTAGGGGGATCGACGGGGGCCAAAGGGACAACATGTGGAGGAGGTGGAGGGGGAAGAAGGAGGTCATCAGGGAAGGGCCAAGTGTGGAAACGGAGCAGAAGCTAAATGACGAGGTTTTTGATAATCCATTAATTTCAACAGTGCTCTGGTGTGCGACTAACAACATTGAGGGATCCAGAGAGTTCATCTTCCCAGTTGTTGAACATGCTCCTCACCACGTCATGAATTTCGATATCAAAACCGTCGCAGCTTGCATGAGCATTAAGAAAGGTGGGGCGATCATAAGGTGTGCCTCTCCCCACACATCCAAGGAGGGATTTCCTCTTTGACGACGAGACATGGTGGGACGACAAAATGAGGTAGTGGGAGAGTCGAGCTGGTAGGGTGCAGAGAGCAGAGGTGGGAGAGTGTAAAGAGCTGAACTGTGAGAGCGCTGAGAGCAAAGCTGAGTGTGAATGACAAAGGAGGCTAAGTGTGAATGACCAAGGTGGCGGGGAAGCCTGAGCATTGAACCTTTGGCGCGTTGGCTCATTAAGGAGGTCCGTGTCGAGGTGATGGCCTTGTACCATTTGTCACCTGAGGGATTTCCACATCCCATAGAATGTTTAATGTATGCAGATGTTAGAGTAGATGATGCAGGGGAGTCGTCAGGCCGATGAAGGGGTGGCAATGTTGTGTGCCCCGTCATTTTCCTCCGTGGCCTCGGTAGCTTTTTTGTCACCCGCATCTGGTTATACAAGTCGGCTGGTTAAGATGAATTTGTTATTATATTATATTACCCCTCACTTCTTCCCTTCTCTTGCTTCTTTAAGACATCATCCATCTCAGCAGGTCTTTACCCACTTCCTGCTCGCTGATGGAACCTATCGCTTGACTATCTACAATTTTTCTTATATATATTTACCCATCTCATCTCTCATTTCTTCTATCCATGGCTAGTCCCTCATGGTCCTCAGAAGTTCTAGTGAAATCCTCCCATACCCTGCCTTATTGCTTATTATGCCACCGCAAGTGATATATATGAATTAGTCATGAGTATTAATTCATTTTGATATGGGAAAAAATTTCAATTTTCTAAAGTTTGTAATATTTTTTATTAAATATAATTAAAATAAATACAATTATTTGAGTGCTATAGTTTTTGACGTTTACAATTTTCTAAAGTAAAAACTATAGTTTTTGACATTTACACGGGATTAAATGAAGATTTCTAAGAAATTCAGTTTTTGATGTTTACACCCATTAAATGAAACTTTGTTACTAAAAAAATTGAAACTAATGCCAAAGTTTCTCCAATGCCATGTTTTCGTCACCACCACAATTTTCTAATACAGTTCTCACTAAATCCACATGAAATCACATATCTACTAATATTTGAACCTTATGTTCCATTATTCCATTATCTTCCACCTTGGCAAAATTTTGAGTCCAGTAACGAGGAGTGCTTACAAATGATTTGAACACGTGTTATGAAAACATTTGTGTTGAGCATGAAGCTATGAAGCACATGAAAAGATAAATTGGAAGTGTTGGACATAAGCCCTGAAGCCTTCCAATTTGATGTTGAGCATAAGCTCTACAACATCGGATCCTTGGCCATTTTATCCCTAGGTATATCCTACAAATACATCCAAGCATTAATGTTGAGCGAGGAGCTTTGGAATTGCACTATGTTTGTAAATCCATGTTTTTAGCATTGAGTATGGGATTTAGATAAGCACTAGGAGTTACTGAAAAGAATTAATATGATTGAGTGAAAATGAATCTGATAAAACATTGATCTCATCGTACTTATTCTCAAGTGATTAAATGAAATTTTGAATTTCTGTATCTATGCATCAAGTATTGAAGAACTACAATGTTATATGAGGGAATCCAACATGCAAGGAGGTTTAGAGTTGCCTAACCTAGATGACCTAACCCATACATGAAGGCATTAT
>LPNX010915903.1:13435-32328 GCA_001517045.1 Pseudotsuga menziesii | reverse complement strand
ATATATATATATATATAATTTATACATGATATGTATAAAAAGTAAACATAGTAATAATACTAATAGCTATAAGTAATAAAGAAATGATCCCTATGTTATTATTATTTCTAATGATAATTAAATATTAAAATACCTACAAGAGTCAAAGTAGGAACTAGTCAAAAGTTCCTAAGTTAAATATAAAATTACCTAAATAAAATAAAAATGGTTATTACAAGAAATAAAATGATTCTTGATTTAACTGCCCCTTTGACTGAAAAGTCTGCCTATAAAAACCCAAACCAAAGAGAGGCTCGGGGACATCTTTTGATTACTCCATAATTTCACCTGATTATTTTCAAGAGAGTTCTTAGAGAACATTTTTCCTAAGAGGAAAAAAGGAGAACTGATATAGAACCTGATATCCCAGATAGGGAAGCCTTACCTTAGGAGCTCTAAGCTACTTGCATGTTGGAACCAGCTCGGGGGGATCCGGATTGAAACTAGGAACAGTTCTGAGTCATGGTTGGGAGGAACGTGGTAGTTCCCAAGTTATTTGGTTATCTAAAATATAGGTCAAATCTGTCTATGAATTTGTTAATGCTGGGCATTTGAGTGTGCAGGATTTTCAACCATTAAAACAACTTCACCTTGCAGGTATGAGGTTCTTGATTTTTCCATTGTAAACTACATAGGTTTCCTTATTAAAAGAGGATATTGAATCTTGAATGAATATTTAGGATTTTTCTGCTATAAGCTAGGCTATATTTTTTGCATTACTTCTTTCTTCATTTACAGGTTAAACTCATTGTTTATTAGCAGATGCATTTATTTTATCAAAGGTTAGGTTATCTTTTTCTATTCAACCAGGCAATTTTAATATATTTTATTCATGATGGATTAAACAAATTTAGTGTTATCTATAGGAGGGTTTTGTTTCTATTCATTTCTGCATTTTATTTCAAGTTCAAAACCTAGAAATACTTAAAAACAAAACCTATATCTTATCTCTGCTGGAAGATTTTATATTTCCAACATGCTTGTATTATTTATAATAACCTAAGATAATACCTACAACTTTGATATAAATTAAAATGCATAAAATTAGAACTTAATTATAATTGCTGAAACTTAGAACAAAATATTTATTATAAACAATAAATAAAACAGAGTCAACCTATCCATAAAACCTAGTAAACAAAGTACAAACTAATCATTTCCATTTTATAAACAACAACATCGAATGCCAAGCCAACGAAACCTATAAGGTCAAGAGGAACGATAAAATCATAAATAAAAAACCATATCATATACCATTAACATAAGAAATCATCCATACCCTAATACAAATTGCATTAACACATATCGTATCCATTAAGAGGTTAGAGGATCGAATTTTGTCAGCATTCGTGCCGTTACAAAATACACACAGACATCATTTAAAACCCACGCAGCCCTGGATCAAGTCATGTGGGATCACGACTTACAAACCAAGGTTACATAAACACCACGACATGCATCGAATCATGTAGGGTTCATTTGTAATGATTATTTCAACATTTTAATAGCTTACAAAATGTTCCACATAAACCTATGATAAACAACAGTAAAATTAAAGAAATATTAACCATGAAATGAAATTGTTTCTTGTAAACATTTCCACACAATAATACCAACAAATATATATGCTGTAATCATTTCGAGGCTCATGGCCGAGAAGCAAAAGAAACCCATTAAAATAAACCATAAGAAAATAACCATTGTCTATGCTATCACATCTAGGACATCCATTTTCACATCATTAAAACCAAGCTCATGACTATCCACAAGTTAATTCACAAAAAAGTAAAGAAAATCGTAATTTACCATTAAACAACGTTTCATGAAATTTTACACAGTCGCGAATTGGCAAGGGTGCCATTTCCAACAGTGGCACGACTGAGACCTAAATCCATATTTTAATACCAATACTAGAATGTAAGTACAGAGAGTGAATTACAATGAGTCATAGCTTTTCTAAGCTAGAGATAGTATCCACAATAAAACCCCAACTGCAAATGCCCACATTCATACCCACTATAATTTATAAATATAACCTACACAGTCGCGATTTCAAACAGAGGCACCATTGCAAGCAATGGTACAACCACCATAAACCCACAACCTTCATTAAACCAACAAAATCATATGCCTAAGCTATGAAACTTATATTATTACAGAGCAGAGTCGTGATAGTTATGGCTCGAAGGAGCCAAACCTAAACACCATAAAACGCTAATACTGCATATGCATCTCTGTATGCTTTTAAATACGAACAAACCTATACACAGTCACAACCCTTAACCAAACCACGTATTCATTCATCAAATGCTGACCTCAAAGCTCTATCAAAACACCCATACACAGAGGAACAATTTTAGGCTTGCTTATACAGGGCTTACTCGTGAAGGGTATGCGTCGGCAACCTGAGAGACACACAACCTGCACAATGGAAGCCTTGCCACCTGCAAACAAGGGAAAAAGAAATGTTAGAAGTACACCAATCCTCCAACCGAAACAACAAGTAACAATGCTGCAAACCCAGGTGAAGAGTATGCCTTCCTAGGGCGTAGAAGCGAGCCAGACCTCACACAGAGACCACAACCAGAGAGCAGAACAGAGCGAAACCATCATAGAGCCATAACTTGTTCTCCCACGACAGTCCAAGCTTAGGGCTTGAGCACACCATATCCCGAGGCGCATTTACTCTTCCAACCTGTCTACCACCCACGCCGAATTTTATCCCCATTCCTATAGCTTCACATCCACCAATGTGACTTGGTATTTGTAAAGCCTTGTACATTATAACCCCCATCATTGGCATCATTGAATTAGGATAAGCCAAGATTCATGGCATATGGAATATGCCATGAATGGCCCATTATTCCCATAACATATGGTATATAAACTTTAAAACATCATGGCTAAAGTCTTATGACTTAAATCCTTCCACATACAAGCAGGAAATTATTCAAATTATGTGAAATAAAAACTAAGCATAGGAACAAGTTCATAAGGTCTTAGAACCATAATAATAATGATAACCTATTAGATGTACGTATAGTTAAACCCAGCCATGTGTCAATGATAATGCTAACAATAGCAATAAGAATCGCTAAGATAGGACTGTGGTCCTTTTTTCGTCCAAAGCAGTGAAGTAGTTTAGCTTAGGTAGCATGTCATTGTTTAATTGTCATAGCAAGTTTCCGTCACCTAACAAACTTGCACAAAATGAAGAAGAGTTGCATTAGTTCAACATGAACTAAGTAAACCCTGTAAAATTAAGTAAAACCAGTTACCTCTCCAAGTGGCCCTATAAGGGATACAAGCCCTGCCACTCCATCTCTTGACAATTACAAGTTAAGTCAGGAATTTCCATAAACCAGTAAACAAAAATTGTAACCAGTAAGTAAGCTATAAACAAAACGCACATATATGCACACGCATTATAAGAAATAACTAATGAACATCATAAACATGAAAATTAGACCAAATAACTTAAACACATTATTTAGAATCACATTAACAACCACATCGGGAAAACATCTATAAAGAGTAAGAGCAGCTTACGACATTTCAGTTTCACAAGCAAAGTTCGACACATTTAGCAGAAGTTAAGTTAATGTCCAGTTCAAGTAGTATCTAACTAGCCTAATAAATTTTTTATTTTTACTTTCAAATTTTGGGGACATTACAAGTGGTATCAGAGCCTAGTTTCAACACTAAGAGACCTAATGGGAGTACCATACATTCGTTGCAGAAAATAAACTATGTTTTTATTTTTATTTTTAACTAACATAAATTTTTCCTATTATTAAAAATTTGCAAATTGCAGGATTAAAATAAACGGTTTAGATCAAACATAGAAGAGGACAACAACTGGCAAGGGAAGTTGAATACCCCCACCCAGGAAGCGAAACTAGTGGTGGAACTAAATTTTGATATATTGAAAACCATACAAAGTCTTCAAGTAGACTTACAGAGTTTCAAAGATGATAATTGGAATGAAAGAAAGGAACATCAAGCAATTAATGAAGCCTTGATATGAAACATGATGAGAGGAAGCCCATAGGAATAACCCACTCATTCAACCAACATGTTCAAGAAATAATTCTATCATAAGTGGGCCAATAGCCTGAGAGAAGAAGGAAAAAAAGAACATACCCCTGAACATCCAGAAAGAGATTGTCACAGTCCTTCTAGTGATGATTCTCTTTATCCTTGTAGAAAGAAACAAAGAAATGATGACAATCACCAGGGAGAGTTCAGAAAGATAAAATCCCCAACCTATGAAGGAGAGATGAATATAGCAGAAAAATATGAAGAATGACTTCTAGGTATGAACAAATATTTTCGAGTACATTACTACTCTAGCAAGATGAACGTCGTCTAGCCATCTATAATTTAAATGGAAAAGCAACTAGATGGTGGAGAGACCTAAAGCATACCAAGAAAGATGAGGTAAGAGAAATCAGATGGAGTAATTTCTGTAAAATGTTTTAGGAGAAATACATGTCAAAAAGGTTATTTGACAGAAAGGTGAAAGAATTTCATGAATTAAGGATGGGTTCCATGATTATGGATGATTTTATCAACCAATTTCTGGATCTATTACATTATGTGCCTTACATAAAGGATGAGAAGGTGAAAATACAATAGTTTTTAGGATGTCTTCCTCCCAAATTTTGGGAGAATATTGAATTTGACATGCGTAAAACATTGGACACCACCCTGCACAAAGCTAGATGTTGCTATGAGCATGGAAAACTGAGGCAAGAGAATATAAACAAAAGTAGAGACAGGTCTAGGACCTTCTCGGACAACTACAAACCTGGTTTCAACCCGCCACCTTTCAAAAAATAGAACAACATCTTTCCATCCAATAAGAACTTTAACAGAACTGGTACACAGCCATATGTACCAGCACCGAGTGCTAACAAACCAATAATAATTGGGGGAGCCAATGTTGCCCCGTTGCAAATCAAATGCTAGAAATTCCAAGGGCCCCATTATGTCCGAGACTGTAAGAACGGGCCCCAATGGAGTCTTGCACAACTTACAAGAATAACTAACAATAGGCGGCATAGAGGGAACACTGCGAATTTATGCAGCATTGGATGGCCGACATGCATACCATCAGGCTACCATGGTTGAGATAGAAGGTAAGGTTTCCAACACCTCTATTTCAATATTGATTGACCCCAGTGCTTGCTAGAGCTATGTATCTCCTAAAACTGTTGATGTATGTAAACTAGATAAAGTTAAACATGATAAACCCTGGCTGGTACAATTAGCCACGCGAACAAAATGAAAGGTTTCTAAAATAGTTAAAGATTGTGAGGTAAACCTAAATGGTTTTCCTACTAGAATAAATACGAACATCCTACCCTTAGGATCGTATGATATACTTATCGGCATGGACTAGTTGGAACAACACCATGACATACTTGATTTCTTACACAAGTCAATCTTGTGTATAGATAGCCAAGGAAATCCAGTAAGGATTCAAGGAATAACTAAGAAATTTTTTATAAGGTAGATACATGCTTTACAAGAGAAGAAGTGAATTAGGAAAGGATGCAATTTGTTTGCAGTAAACATCCAAGACGTGGAAGTTGAAAGAGAACAACACATCGAGGAATTTCTAGTTCTCATAGACTTCAAGGACATATTTCTTGAGGAGATCCAGGATTACCACCAAAATGAGACTTAGATTTTTCCATAGAACTAACCCCAGGATTAGTTCCGGATTCAAAATCCCCTTACCGCATGAGCGCACCAGAGTTGGTGGAACTCAAACTGTAGTTGCAGGAGTTGATTGAGAAGGGATATATCTGATCGAGTGTGTACCCTTCGTGAGCACCAATAGTTTTCGTAAAGAAGAAGGATGGTACGATGTGTTTGTGCATCAATTACCGCCAGCTTATCAAAATGGCCATCAAGAACCGATACCCACTCCCTAGGATCAATGTCTTGTTCGATCAAGTAGGAGGGGACAAGATATTTTTGAAGATTGACTTGTGATCTAGGTACCATCAGGTATGGATTCACGATGAAGATATTCACAAAACCACCTTTCGTATGAGGTACGGCCATTACAGGTTTATTGTAATGCCATTTGGGTTGATCAATCCACCCACGAAATTCAAGTGTATCATTGAAAAACATATTCAGTAGATACCTGGATAAATTTGGTTTGGTCTTTATAAACGATATCCTAGTTTACTCTAAGAGTAAAGAGGAACACGAGGAACATCTCCGCATAGTTCTATAGGTGTTATGGGAACACTAGCTCTACGCCAAGTTTAGTAAATGTGATTTTTACAAACCACAGATACAGTACTTGGGTCACATCGTCTTTGAGAAGGGGATAGTTGTGTACCTAGAAAATATTAAAGCCATATAAGATTGGCCTACCCCTACTAGTGTCACCAACATTAGATCCTTTTTGGGATTAGCCGGTTATTACCGGAAGTTCATTGAGAACTTCTCGAGGATAGCTTGTCCCATGACCACTTTGCAAAAGAAGGAAAACAAGTTCTTATGGACGACCAAGTGCGAGGAAAGTTTTCAAAAGATTAAACAACTTTTGAAAACTGCACCAATACTATGAATTGTGGATCCCGATGGGGATTTTGTTGTTTGCACGAATGCAAGCAAGGAAGGGCTCAGAGGAGTCCTCTTGCAGAAAGTTCACACGATCTGTTATGAATCGCAGAAGTTAAAAGAACATGAACATAACTACCCTACCCATGATCTTGAGTTAGCGGCCATCATCCACGCCTTGAAGATGTGAAGGAACTACCTCATGGGAAAGAAATTCCTTCTGAAGACAAACAATATGAGTCTGAAGTATTTATTTGAACAACGAGATCTAAATGCAAGGCAAACTAGATGGTTGGATTTCCTTAGTGACTACCATTTTGAGCTAAAGCATATAAAGGGTAAAGAGAACAAAATTGATGATGCTTTGAGCCGACGAGCTCATATGATATATGAGGTGACTTTAAGTCAAACTGATTTGGATTTACATTAGAGGATTAGAATGGCCAACAAAGTTGACCCTTTATATGTCGAAATCTTTAAGAAGGTCCAAGAGGATAGGTTGTTTCAGTAACAAAAAGAGTACAAGGTAGACAAAACAAGACTGCTATCGTCCAAAGAGAGATTGTACGTTCCGGAGGGAGGGGACATTAGGTTCAACATCCTCACGGAATTTCATCGGACACCCTACTCGAGGCATCTAGGATATCAAAAGATGATATCTGCAGTAAAGAAACGCTTTTTTTTTGGCTTAAGTTAAAGGCCGACATAGCATTGTTTATCGCAAAATGTCAAGAATGTCAGCTGGTCAAAGCTGAGCACCGGCATCCCTCGGGGTTGCTGCAAACATTACCCATTTTGGAATGGAAGTGGGAGGTCAATAGTATGGATTTTATCACGGGTCTACCTAAGGGTAAGAAGCAAAATTATTCTATCTTTGTAGTAGTTGAAAAATTGTCAAAAGCAACACAATTCATTCCATTGAAGTCAACCTACAAGGTAATACACATTACCGATATATTCTTAAAGGAGATATTTATATTGCACGGGATACCCAAGGCAATCATCTCGGATCGAGATAATATGTTTTCTAGGATCTTTTTGAGATCCTTATTCTCCAGTTTATAGACGTAGTTGAACTTTAGTATTGCTTACCACCCACCGACAGACGGGAAGACAGAACGGGTAATCCTTTTTATAGAGGGCATGCTTAAGATGTATGTCATGAACAACCCCATCAAGTGGGAAGATTACCTGCATCTTGCAGAGTTTGCATATAACAACGGATACCAGACTTCCACTAAGATGAGCCTTTTTGAGGTACTCTATGGAAGGAAGTTTAGAACACCAGTTACTTGGGATATCCCGGTGGATCGGCTCATGTTAGGGCCTCACTTACTAAAGGAATTGGAACAATTGGTTACCAAGGTCCAACTGAACCTTAAAGAAGCACAAGACCGCCAGAAAGGTTAAGCGGATAAGAAAACAAAAGATAAATATTATCATATAGGTGAGCATGTTTACTTGAAAGTAAAAGAAAAATGAAGCTCGTTGATCTTGTGGAGGTGTGGTAAGTTAGCACCTAGATTTTGTGGACTGTTGGGTGTTATATCGACTAGATTAATACCAAAATGTTTGGATGTGTTCTACTATCTTAAATACACCTAATATTTAATTATCGATTGGGGTTGGTAGGATTAGAGTTGATACAAAATATATGTGAAGGTAGATGGGTTACTAGGGCGTTGTAGAAATACTTAAATACACAAAAGATTGAAAAAAAATCTTCAAAATGAAAAACTGAGTCAAACTCCTAAATTAGTAATATGGTTGAACTAAAACAAAACATCAGACTAGGATAATATCAGACTATGTTATTTCAACTAACAAATGAGAATATAACAAAACCTATTAAATAACTTCAAGAGCTAACTATTCACAGAAAGGACATACAATCACAAGAACTAGATAATTTATAAGCAAATAATTTTTGACTGAAAAATATATTATCAACAACTACTTGAAAAGCTGGGGTTCAAGAAGGACTTAACTAATAAATGAATGGAAAACTGAATAAAGAAAATAAAGTAGAAAACTTAATAAAGAAAACTAAATAAAAAGCAAGTAGAAAACTATGATAAAGATAATTTTAAGTTCTTTTCTACAAGTCTTTTGAATAATCACAAAGTGAAAGGAATAGGTCTTATCACTATGATAAATTGACGAGATACTAGTATACTAGCAATTAAAACACCTAACCGTACAAATACATATACAAAGAAATAAATCAAACATAATTTCAAAACATTACAACAGTATTAAAGAAGAAAATCGGAAATTAAAAGGAACAAAATCACAACGCATAATTCAAAGCATGAGTTGGAAAGAGAAAACTAAAGATAAAACTTAGTAAATACTTTAAAACAATCTAATATATGGTTCAAATAAAAGCATAATCATTATCTAATGACTTGAAATCAAAGCATAATAAAAGAAGCCAAAGAAACAGAACTGAAAACAAGTTTAAAAATAAACTAAGGACACTAAAGGTCGGATGGAAGGCTGGACCACAATCTTGAAGGAAGGTCTGAATGACAGTCCAGACACACTGTCCGAATGAGAGGCTGTATACAGAAAATAATAAAAACAGACCTAAATGATTTAATTATCAGCTGATTTTGTGCATATGAAAACAAGATGCATAAAGACAGAATTTCAAACCTAATTAATCATTGTATTTAACAGTGAAACAAACAAAAACAAATACATGAAAATAATAAAATCATTGAATATTAATAAACAAACTGGAATTTAAATTGCATAAACTTATAAGAGGAATAAACAGAACTTAATCTATCTAAATTGATGAGAACAACCTATTCTATGTGCTTATTTAAAGTATGTCTAAATTGATAAAAACAACCTATTCTATATGCTTGTAAATAAGACTGAACAATAAGCTAAGAATGAAAGGATTAAAAGCAAACCTGAAAGCAAACTATACGTGACCGGCCATTTATAAACAAAAACTACATTAATAGCATGGTATGAATTTTATTAACTACAACAGATACATGCTACAGGAAACAGAGAAATAAATAATTGCAAGCAATTAACTACCTAAAAAAATTAGAAGTAAAACTACTTATTTGTAAGGATGAGATAACAAAAACTCGTACGAAAATAGAAACCATAGATTGTCAAGGGGCCCTCTCAGCAATCATGGATAATGCCTGGCGAATGCTTTCACACACAGTCATAAACAACAAAGAGTAGAGTTCTTATTAAAAAAAAAGAACATAGTTACAATATCCTTCCCTAAAAGCAAACTAACTATCTATCTAATGGATTGATTAATCCCTTATCTCTCTGTATGGAGGTGTTTATATACACACTATTTTCAAGAGGTTGAGTAAGTCGACCGTTTACTGGTCAACTGCTCTTCTAAATTTATTCAATCATAAAAGGCAATAATAGTTTACAGACTAGCACACAGGCATATCCCTTCTTTGGTGTAAGTATGGTTTTCTTCATTGTGAACGTGGCATGTAGGCTTCTCTTCATTTTGAACAGGGCGTTGTGGTGGTGTAACTACTCCTCTTTCCGCGTGACTGGTGGAGTGGTGGCGAGTGAAGGAAATTGCAAGCTGGTGTGCTATCTAGAACATGACTTTATTACCTGGGCACGCCGATAACAATTTATTTGCAGGTTGTTTTATATTTAATAGTGCGCATGTTGATGGGCGATTTGGATGGGAGGTGGAACAGCTAGCTGCATTGTGAGATGGATACGCTGAGCATTAATCTAGGGAAACATGGAAAACCATTAGCGAATTTCACACAATGGGTTGGATGATGAGGTAATAAGCAACAACATCATGACAGCGAGGATCCTCTAGAATGTTCCCTCCTTTGAATGCATGAGCAGTGAAAATAGAATGGAGAAATTATTGCACCCATGATCCTTCTAGATTGATGATTATGCTATCACCTTGGCATGTGGCCAAAAAAATGGTTTGGAGATTGCTTCAACGTTTAATGCCTGAAATCGATTATGGACAACGCGCAGCCTGATTAACGAGCTGGACGACGAGCTGGACAACGATTGCGCAGATCGGGCTGAATGGCAAGCTGAATGCACTTTATTTATAAGTTCGCCCAATCATACTACATAACCTACAAAGAAATACACATATTAATTAATATATCAAATATGATTTAAATAATATAGATTTGAGTTAATAAAATCATAAAAAATGATATTAATAACCAAGGTTAAATAAACATTAAACTTGTTATTACCTTGTGCTGAATAACGATCTGCATGACATAAAATACACGAAAGATAATTAAATATGCATTTAAATGTGTTATTTTAACACAAAAAATGATAACAAAATGAGGCTCAACATTCCCCCAAACCGGAGAAATGCCAGGTCCCACCGAGCAAAGAAAAAGATAAGAGATCATACTATCAAAGCGAACTTTAAAATGTGAGCCAACAATAGGCATATGCATAAATAAGTGATTTCATAAAGTTTATAATTCGTTCAACCATGTCCAAAGTAAAATTTTGGACAAGTTGAACATATGAAACAAAAAGGTATAAAATTAATCATTTGATAGTTTATATGCATGATTGGGTAAAAATATAGGATTACTAACAGTAAAATGATAAATAAAAACTTTTAAGGTCAAAGCATTCTCATGGAGGTAAAAACTATTTGCAAAAAACAAAATTTGGTTAGCAAATTTTAGTCGTAAGTGCTATAATATCACCAAGTTGAGATCATCATGTGATATTTCATTTGGATTATCCTTTGATCTTAATATAGTCCTCCATATTGATCTTCTGTAAAAATATACTTCATGTTATAACCAAGTTCCATTGCTATTTTATCCTGAAAAAAACTTATCATTTTTGTCAAAGAAAATAGATCTGTCATAAATAATAAAAAATAAAAACAACAGTCTAATTTTCCTAATCCTCCTTCCCCCAAACCAAAGGTATGGCGTGTCCTCAAGCCATGAGAAAGAGATTCGATTGTTCCATAAAAAGAGTCCTATCATGCTGTATTATTATTTCGTAAAAAGAAAAACTAACTAGTAAATGGAAATGATTCAGATATGTATATTCATGAAAAATAATAGTGTTGAGAAAGACCACTTAAATGTTGATAAAATAACTGAAAGCATGACAGAGGAAAAACTAGTCATCTAGGCCTTATTTAAGAGATATCTTGTCATCATAAGATATTTGGAGTTTACCTTGGAGAGTGTGATATTTTATAGCTATGGGTCCCATTTCTAAGATAATGACATCCTAGGTATGTGTTGAATTAGATGGCTAGGTCTAATTCCAACTTACAACGATTCTCAAATGACATTAAAAACAATCGGCCTTAAAATAAATTTTGAAAATTTTTCTTCATCATTATTCTCCGAATCATGTGCATAGTAGTGCATTAACCAGATCTCTTTTACCCGATATTGCCCCGCTACCAGCAGGCCTGTTCAGTACCCCGACGAGTTTATCTTGGTACCATGTAAGCATAGTCCTACTGCCAGTGAGCCTGTTCAGTACCCCGATGGGTTTACTTGCATTTATCGAGCTTCCTTGTTGTAAGTTTTTACTTAGCATTGACCCACTTCCAATAGGCCTTTTCAGTACCCCGACGAGTTTGCCTTGTATAATGATATTAAGTATATGGAAGCTGATTGGTACTAGAGCGTGTTAAGCCTTACTAAAACACATAATTCAATTTTGTAAAAACTTATAAGTAATTTTCATAACGTCCTTAATCATAAATCATGTCAAAAGAGAATAACTTAAAGTTGTTCTCTAACCTTATAACCCTTCTTCTTCATGAAAGATAAATAATGTTCCCCATAGGAAAAAATTCCACCTACTACCGAGTTATCACACAAAGATACTCAAGAGACAAGTTTTGATAATACAGATAGAATGAACTAGTAACCCATAGGTATAAAGTGAGATTCGAAAAATATGATAATAAAAGTAGGTCGTATCAAGAAACTGGTTGAAATAACGGATCATAAATATACATGTCTGAATCAAAATACCAAAAACTATATGAATAAAAAAAAGAACGGTTAAGAATGATACACACAGAATTACTAAAAGCTGCAATTTTTAAGAAAGGTTTAAGATATCTTACGATCATAAATTGCTTTTTAGATAATACTCCATGAGCTGCTTATAGATAAAATTCTTATAATCAGGTTGCAAAACCATTTGTTAGATGATTCATATTTATTTATAAAGACATATATAACATTATGGAAACAAAAAGCGTCACCTGTAGTAACTCGTATTTATTTAATAAAATGAAAATATATATACATAATATCCTATTCTACTAAAAAGAAAGAAAACAATTCAAGTATATGAATTCTTCCAATGTAACCATGTTCGAAGCAAAATTAGAAATATACCTTTATCCACATATAAGAAAAATATTACAATGGTTACCGGGATATGACGAATCAACCGAGCTCTTTGATTTAGCACTAATAAACATTGAAGAAGAGGATGGTACCGTGGCATAGTTCCCTCTTGGAACCATATTTCAATGTGACTTATGTATTCTATGTTTTCTTCTTCATTTGTTATTTCACGAGATCCTTCATTGAACTCTAAAATGCGTACATAATCTGAGTTTAATGACATGGAATATTCAGGTTCTAATGTCCCTTCCTCATCGAATGAGAGGCATTCCAGGTTTATCTTATCTTCTTGTGGAAAAGGCCAAATAGAAACTTTGCTTTCTTTCGTAGTCTTTACAATCCCTTGATCTATAACCTCTCCAAATCTCGTATGAATTTCTTGCAATAATGTTGTTGAGGTAGGTAAGGTAGATAAATGTTGTAGTTCAACACTGTAAGCATATTGTACCGCTTTATTGTTGTTAGAAGGTGGAATGGATTGAACAGGAATATGCGTAAGGCATGGAGGAGGTTTATGAGAAGGTAATTGTGGTAGGGGTAATTGATTAGCTTGTGTGATTGATCATGCCTAAAAAATTTGTTGAAAATCTTGTAGAGCAGGAAGTGTTGCATCATAAGACAAAATATCCCTATGATCATCAGACGTGACAGAAAATATCTGTGAACAAGGTTGACAGGGGTTAAGATAAGGCTAAGAATAGGGTATATTCTTACTAATCTTGAATTTTCCTCTTGAATACCATCTACATAATTCATAAACATTATCATATGATAACTGAGATACATCACCTGTTCTCATCATGTTTAAAATTTCTAAATATTCACTTTTTATGCCTTTGAGTAAAATTTTTTTTAAGGTATTTTTCCCTGACTGTCTTAGTTTTGATATTTGAAGGTTGTATTGAAAGCATTCGACATAGTTTTCCAAAGTTTCTTCTTCTCCCTGTGTTATTTCAAAGATGTCCTCGTTAACCCTGTAATACTCTTGGTATCGTTTCAAGAACATAAGTTTCATGTCTTCCCAAGTTTGAATGCAATTCCCACCTAAGATCATGAACCATCGGAGGGATGCCCCTTTCAAAGTAAGAGGAAAAAAATTCAGATTTTGAACATTATATGCCCCACAAAGCATTTCCAATTGAAATAAAAATTCATCGTGGTATTCATTCTCTAGTCTGTGAAAATTTGGAAAAATGGATGGAGGAACATACTGCATTTGTGCCATTCCTCCTGGATCTCTAATAGGGAATTCAAAGGTAACAAATTCTTCATCTTTATTTCCTACCATATCTTCCCACGACATAAATAGCTATTCATATATTATATTGGGGTTCCTCTTTCAAATGTTCCTGTCAATTTGTTAGCAGGATGGGTGGTACTTACAACACCACTAAGTGATTTAATTGTAAAATAAGTCCTACACTTGAACTCCAGTAAATTATACGAAAGTAAATTACCTAAAGGCATACATACATTAAATTGAACTTATGAAAAAGAAAACTATCTATGTCTGCGAAAAGAAAAGCATGCTTAAATGAAATAAATCAAACTTTGTGTAAAGTAAACATACTCGTGCGAAAAAGGAACAACAAGGCTTTGGGGAGACCCACTAAATTGGATGCGTCAAGAAGTCACACTATGGAAATTCCGTAGTGAGGTTGTCTTTGAGTCTTACCTTTTCCACTTCCCCTTGCTGTGTAATGTAAAGGAAACCTATCTATCCTTACCTATCTAGAATCTGTTTATGAGAAGGAGAACCTAGACTAGGACTATTCACTAAACAAATTTTATTTTTTCTACCTTGCAGAACAACTCCCCGGCAACGATGCCAAAATGTTGGGTGTTATCTCGACTAGATTAATAACAAAATGTTTGGATGTGTTCTACTATCTTAAATACACCTAATATTTAATTATCGACCGGGGTTGGTAGGATTAGAGTTGCTGCAAAATATATGCGAAGGTAGAAGGGTTCCTAGGGTGTTGTAGAAATACTTAAATAAACAAAAGATTGAAAAAAAATCTTCAAAATGAAAAACCGAGTCAAACTCCTAAATTAGTAATATGGTTGAACTAAAACAAAACATCAGACTAGGATAATATCAGACTATATTATTCCAACTAACAAATGAGAATATAAAAAAACCTATTAAATAACTTCAAGATCTAACTATTCACAGAAAGGAAATACAATCACAACAACTAGATAATTTATAAACAAAGAATTTTCGACTGAAAAATATATTATCAACAACTACTTGAAAAGTTGGGGTTCAAGGAAGACTTAACTAATAAGTGAATGGAAAACTGAATAGAGAAAAGCAAGTAGAAAACTTAATAACGAAAACTAAATAAAAAGCAAGTAGAAAACTTAATAAATATAATTTTAAGTTCTTTTCTACAAGTCTTTTCAATAATCACAAAGTGAAAGGAATAGGTCTTATCACTATGATAAATTGACGAGATACTAGTATACTAGCAATTAACACACCTAACCCTACAAATCCATATACAAAGAAATAAGTCAAACATAATTTCAAAACATTACAATAGTATTAAAGAAGAAAATCGAAAATCAAAAGGAACAAAATCACAACACATAATTCAAAGCATGAGTTGGAAAGAGAAAACTAAAGATAAAACTTAGTAAATACTTTAAAACAATCTAATCTATGGTTCAAATAAAAACATAATCATTATCTAATGACTTGCAATCAAAGCATAATAAAAAAATCCAAAGAAACAGAACTGAAAACAGGTTTAAAAAAAAACTAAGGACACTAAAGGTCGGATGGAAGGCTGGACAACAATCTGGAAGGAAGGTTCGAATGACATTCCAGACACACAGTCTGAATGAGAGGCTATATACATAAAATAATAAAAACAGACTAAAATGATTTAATTATCAGCTGATTTTGTGCATATGAAAACAAGATGCATAAAGACAGAATTCAAAACTAATTAATCATCGCATTTAACACTGAAATAAACAAAAACAAATACATGAAAATAAGAAAATCATTGCATATTAATAAACAAATTGGAATTTAAATTGCATAAACTTATAAGAGGAATAAACAGAACTTAATCTATCTAAATTGATGAGAACAACCTATTCTATGTGCTTATTTAAATTTTTATCTAAATTGATAAAAACAACCTATTCTATATGCTTGTAAAAAAGACTGAACAATAAGCTAAGAATGAAAGGATTAAAAGCAAACCTAAAAGCAAACTATACGTGACCGTCCATTTATAAACAAAAACTACATTAAGAGCATAGTATGAATTTTATTAACTACAACAGATACATGCTATAGGAAACAGAGAAATAAATAATTGCAAGCAATTAACTACCTAAAAAAATTAGAAGTAAAACTACTTATCTGTAAGGATGAGATAACAAAAACTCGTACGAAAATAGAAACCATAGATTGTCAAGGGGCCCTCTCAGCAATCATGGATAATGCCTAGCGAATGCTTGCACACATAGTCATAAACAACAAAGCGTAGAGTTCTTATTAAACAGAAGGAACATAGTTACAATATCCTTCCCTCAAAGAAAACTAACTATCTATCTAATGGATCGATCAATCCCTTATCTCTCTGTATGGAGGTGTTTATATACACACTGTTTTCAAGAGGTTGAGCAAGTCGACCCTTTAGTGGTTGACTTCTCTTCTAAATTTAGTCAATCATAAAAGGAGTAACCATTTTTAGGCCAACACATAGGCATATCCCTTCTTTGGTGTGAGTCTGGCTTTCTTCATTGTGAACGTGGAATGCAGGATTCTCTTCAGTGTGAACATGGCATTGTGGTGGTGTAACCACTCCTCTTTCTGTGTGACTGGTGGAGTGGTGGCGAATGAAGGAAATTGCAAGCTAGTGCACTATCTAGAACACGGCTTTATTACCCAAGCACACCAATAACAATTTATTTGTAGGCTGTTTTATATTTTACAGTGCGCAGGCTGATGGGCGATCTGGACAGGAGGTTGAACAACTAGCTGCATTGTGAGCTGGATACACTGAGCATTAATCTAGGGAAACATGGCAAAGCATCAGTGAATTTCTCACAATGGGATGGATGACAAGGTAATAAGCAACATCATCATGACAGCGATGATCCTATAGAATGTTCCCTCCTTTGAATGCGTGGGCAGTGAAAATAGAATGGAGAAATTAATGCACCCACGATCCTTCTAGATTGCTGATTATGCTATCACCTGGGCAAGTGGTCAACAGAATAGTTTGCAGATTGCTTCAACGTTTAATGCCTAAAATCGGTTATGGACAGTGCGTAGCCGGATTAACGAGCTGAACGACGAGCTGGATAGCGATTGCACAGATCGGGATGAATGGCAAGTTGAATGCATTTTATTTATAAATTCACCCAATCATACTACATAACATGCAAACAAATACACATATTAATTAATATATCAAATATGCTTTAAATAATATAGATTTGAGTTAATAAAATCATAAAAAATGATATTAATAACCAAGGTTAAATAAACATTAAATTTGTTCTTACCTTGTGCTAAATAACGATCTGCATGACATAAAATACATGAAAGATAATAAAATATGCATTGAAAGGTGTTATTTTAACACCAAAAATGATAAAAAAATGAGGCTCAACATGGACCCTTTGAGATACTGGCCAAGAGAGGGCCAGTGGCATATGAACTAGCTTTATCCTCTCACATAAGAGTACATAATGTTTTCCATGCATCTTTATCAAAGAAATATGTTTATGATACTAAACATGTGATTGGTTGGTCCTTATTACAGGTGGAACCTGAAGGGGAGTTTGCACATGAACCCCTTTATATATTGGACAAGAGAGAGGTGCAGCTCAGGAAGCACAACATAGTCCAGTTGAAAGTGCAATGGAAGCACTTCGAGGCCGATGAGGCTACTTGGGAGAATGAATCGACCATGAGAAAGGTTTACCTCGCCTTGTTTCATGATTTCATTTCGAGTCCCTAGAACACCAGGGATGGTGTTGTTCTAAGCGGGGAGGGATGTAATATCCTAAATTTTTACCTAACACTTATGGGCATAAGCCGCATTGTTTATGATGTTACTTTGATATTTTAATTGGTATATTCGGTTTAAGACCCACTGCACATGAACATGATGATTTTTTTGATATATTGGGCATAAGCCAATTGCATATGTTTTATATATGATTTCATGTGTTAGGCATGGACGCTGAAGCACATAATTGATGAGATGTTTTGTGTTGAGTGAGGAGCTCTAGAGCACATGAGTATTTGATGCTTTTGTTGAGCAAGAATCTCTGGAACACATGGATGTTTATATTTGTGTTGAGTGAGAATCTTTGGAGCACATGAGTGTTTATATTTGTGTTGAGTGATATGCTTTGGAACACACGAGTTGTGAAAACATTTGTGTTGAGCATGAAGCTTTGAAGCACATGAAAAGATAAATTGGAAGTGTTGGGCATAATCCCTGAAGCATTCCAAATTGATGTTGATCATAAGCTCTGGAACATCGGATCCTTGTCCATTGTATCCCTAGGTGTATCCTACAAAAACATCATAGCATTAGTGTTGAGCAAGGAGCTCTAGAATTGCACTATGCTTGTAACTCCCTGCTTTTAGCGTTGAGTATGGGCTTTGGATAAGCACTAGGAGTTACTGAAAATAATTAATATGATTGAGTGAAAATGACTTTGATAAAACATTGATCTCATAGTACTTATTTTAAGTGATTAAATGAAATTTCAAATTTCTGTATCTCATCAAGTACTTAATAAATGCCATTTTATACGAGGGAATCCAACATGCAAGGAGGTTTAGAGTTGCCTAACCTAGTTGGCCTAACCCCTACCTGA
>LPNX010915871.1:28387-76468 GCA_001517045.1 Pseudotsuga menziesii | reverse complement strand
GACTATAAATAGACTGGATGGACTCCCGATTTAGACATGACTCCCGATTTAGACATATGACCAAATTTGGACAAGGGAGGATTAATAATCCTAACAGTTACTATCCCCCCAGACTCGTGGTATAGTTAAGGTAGTCTCTAGTCTCTTGACATCTAGGGTTCATACATAGGTAAACCGAAAGGCTATTTTTGGTTCACCTTGGATGGGCTTGGAAGGTAACCCTTGTTGAAAGTGTAGGAGGGCGGTGGCTGATTCCTCCACTTGTGCCTAAGAACCTCTTCAAGGATGCCAAGTAACTGTTTTTTAGATTTCTTCAGGAAAGCATATCTTTTACCCTTGCTGGTTGTTGAGACTTTAGGATTTTTTCGTATTGATTGCTCTGTGGTTTGTCTATGTTTAGCCAACCTTAGGGTTTGAATTGTCAAATTTACAATTGTGGAGAACCAACCTATTAGAAGGTCATGAAGGTTGAAAAACCTTCCTCCTCTCATCACATTGGAACCTCCACCTCCACCTCAAAGGCATATATTGGACACAGACGATTCATTTGAACCGATAGGAGTAAGTGAAGTTTTGGGTGAACCATAACTTAGGGCAAACCATTTTGATTTTTACATAGTTGAGATAGAAGACTTATAGGCTGATGAGTTTGAAAGGAATTTTAATACACCCTTGACTGACTTAAACGATCCTGTGATTGTCCAGGTTCGGCCTTTTGATTCACCTGTGTTAGGTGTCCCTATGGGAAGGATAATGTCTATTGTAGGAGAAAGCTCTTTTTTTTCACCTCAGCCACTCTGGCTGAAGGGGTACTATCTACCCCGATAAGTGCCCCTATATATAGCATTCCTACTATGCCCTTAACTCCAGTGAGCCGGGAAGTACAACCACCAGTTCCCACAAGCCTGGTAAGTGCTTCTGGTGGCATGGTTACTGGGATTCCTAGTATACCTAATGTTCCTTCCTCCTTCACACACACTACCCAGAGTGGTTCGGTAGGATCCTCAGCTTTTTTACAAGGATTTCCTTGGAATGGGGGGCATATTCCCCCATCCACTCCATACGTAGGCCCATCACCCTATTATGTAGGAGTATAGTTTGGAAGCACTGCCTCTTATGGGAAAGGTTTCCAAACTCCGATCTCGGCCCCATTCACAAGCTCTCCCTTTTTGTTGTTTAGTGGAGGGATACCTGCTCCTATTTTTTAAACCTTAGTTTCGATTAGGGTGGCCAAAACCTCTTATACTGCACCTCCCACCCATAATCCTATGGCTTATGAATGGAATCCATTCCAAAGTAACCCATCCACTTTGCAACCGGTGGCAGGGGGCGAACCCCACCTTCACTTATGGGAATTTGGGGGCAAGTCCCTCTAATCCCCATTCTGTCACTTTTAGTGCTCAGGTTCAACCTAAGCTTCCGTTCCTGGCAACGTTAAACTTTCCAAATTTGTCTAAATTGATGACGACCCAATGAGGCATGATCCCTCTTGGCCACATGTCCCCACCAAATTTCCATTGAACATCCCAAAATTCGAAGGCAAAGTTGGTGAAGATCCTGGGGCTCATGCCACCACTTTTCATTTATGGTGTTCTTATAATTCGGTGAATGAAGATTCAGTTAGATTGAGGCTATTCCAAAGAACCTTAACGAGTATTGCAACAAAATGGTACATTGAGTTGCCTTCTATTGCGTTCAGTAGTTTTTGGGACTTGGCTAATGCATTCCTTAGCCACTTTCAGCTTCTGGTCCGATACAATTTTGGAACGGACTTGTTATCTACCTTCAAGCAGAACAAGGCTACCCACATATCGGATCACATCCAAGAGTGGAGGAGT
Source organism: Pseudotsuga menziesii (assembly GCA_001517045.1). Lineage (NCBI taxonomy): Eukaryota > Viridiplantae > Streptophyta > Pinopsida > Pinales > Pinaceae > Pseudotsuga > Pseudotsuga menziesii. The sequence goes on along the minus strand of LPNX010915871.1, from coordinate 74,630 downwards.
GGAAGAGACTTACTAAAGCCACTATTCCTCCTGATTTCTTACTAGAATGGTTCCTTAAATCATTATTGCCTTATATATCTAAGGATGCATCTACTTCAGCAGTGACAAATGAGGAAGAAGCTATCCTCAGGGCCCAACAATTGGATTTGATTTATTCTCAATCTAGGATCTTGTATGAGATTATTCCTAAGGCACCAAGGCCTACCCACGATGCAAAGAAACCTAAGCTTGGACCCTATGCCGATGGTGTGGTTGGGTTCGTAAACTCTCCCATTGTAGAATATTTGGCCAAACAACTCCATCAGCTATCCATCAAACATTCTATGGTGGAGGTAGCAAAGGCTTCCCCCTCACCCGAAAATGCAAATGTTTTTGCACAAACCTCTCAGAAGGGAAATCAGTAGCCTGGTGGGAAGAAGAAGAGAGGAAAGAAAGGGGAGGGAAATCAAAACAAGCAGATACCCGCAAATAGTGCTGATGGGGGCAAGAAAGAAAAGAAAAAGGTGAAATTACCGTGTAAGTTGTGCCATGAGGATCACCTCACCCATCTTTGTCCCCTTATGGAACAAGCCCAGAAGCTACTAAAAGCTCAACAACCGATTGTCCTCAAGGATCCATTTCCCCAAGGGAAGAATTTTGCTTTAGCTTCTAATGTAGCAGGGGGCACTCCAAATGCCCCTGACCCTAATTATATCAACATGGTTCGATATTCGACTTTGCTACAGACTAGGAATAAAAACTATGAAAAAGAGACTTCTGAGAAGGGTAAGTCTATAGGTGAAACTTCTAACCCTCTCGCAATTGAGAAGCTTGCTAAAACTATGCCTAAGATACTGAAAGGTGTCTTTAAGAATACCTTGCATAACTTTAATGCTAGATCTGCTTCAAACTACTCTGTGGTTGAAGACTTGGCCCAAACCCCTTATGCAATGTCAGCTTTAGAGGTGTTACAGAGCTGTCCCGCCCAGCAGGATGCACTCTTAGCAGTATGGACTCGTCAAGTCTCATGGCAAAATTTCACTTGTATGATGTTAAAATTCACCTACCTTACCATGTAGCCTTATCAATAGATGCCATCCATGGTGGAAATACCATTGGAAGGGCAGTTGTTGATGAGGGTGCTTCTACATGCGTTATGTCCTTGTCATGTTGGAAAGCTCTTGGATCCCCAAAGCTGGTCCCATCAAACACTCTGCTTACTGCTTTTGATGGAAGGTCATTCCGTCCGCATGGTATCCTACCAGCTTTTGAAATTAAGTTGGTAGGGAAAGTGGTGTCTGTTGAGGTGGAAGTGATTGATGCACCTTTGGACTATAATTTGCTTTTGGGAAGAAGCTGGAATTATGCCATGTCTTCTATTGAATTGGCTGTCTTTCGAGTGGTTGTGTTTCCACATGAAGGGAAGTTGGTTATTGTTGACCAACTCAATTTTACTCAGAAAGGACGCATGGAGTCTAATGAGTCCACTGTACCATTGGTTGATCAAGTGAAACCTGCTACTAAAATCTTGGGGGTTGGAATGTATGCATCATTGATGGGCACATTTGATATTCTAGCCCCGATTAACTATATAGGTTCTACTAGTGTGGGGAAGTCCATAGCCACGGTTGTTAATAGGACTGATCCTTGGGCTCTCCCTTCCCCCCATGAACTGGAAGTTCCCTTATCAGTAGTGGAAGTGGCTTACCAAGCTATCACTCAAACCACTTGTGATCCCGTTCCAGACCCTCTCACAGTCTTAGAGGACCTGGAAGAGGTCTATTTGCCTGCTTGGGAAGAAAACTGTTTGCATTCTACAGATTGTTTAGATATGGTTTTACCTTTTGATGAAGCCATTCTCGAATCCATGTGCAGACGTGATAAGATATGCGAAGATCTTCATCATCGATCATATTTTCTTCCATAGCTAAGCATGATAGAGAATCAAGAGTTTCATATGAGACTGACAGACGATGTTGATATACCCATCGATCCCTTACCAAGGGAAGGAATGTTTACTGAGGGGAATATGCAAATATTTCTGCTACTATCCCTATCAACATCTCTGTAAATCCCGACGTTGTGGAAAATATACATATTGGTGCAAACTGCTCTCTTGAGGATATTGCAATCTATACATCCTTGTTCAAGGAATTCCACGATATTTTTTCCTGTTCATATCAGGAGATGCCAGGAATTGATCCATTGATAGTTGAGCACAAGATCTAAACATACCCTAACACTAAACCTGTTCGGAAAAAGTTAAGATCTGTTAACCCGCGTAAAGCCGTGGCTGTGAAGGCTAAAGTTGAAAAATTGTTGAAAGTCGGTTTTATTTATCCCATAGACTTAATGGAATGGGTATCCAACATTGTTCCTGTTGATAAGAAGCAAGGGACCATACGCGTCTGTACTGACTTTTGAGATTTGAACAAAGCATGTCCTAAGGACAACTATCACATGCCATTTATAGATCAAATTATTGATGCTTGCATGGGAAGTGAATTTTTCTCGTTTATGGATGGTTTCTCCGGATATAATCAAATTCAAATAAAACCAGAAGACCAACATAAAAATGCTTTCATTTGTCCTTGGGGTACCTTCACATATAAAAAAATGCCCTTTGGATTTAAAAATGCCAGGGAAACCTTTCAGCAGGCAATGAATTTTTCCTTCCATGATGTCAAAGCCAATGTCGAACCTTACCTTGATGATCTACCTGCACATTCTCATAAGAGGATTGACCATCCAGATCACTTAAGGTTGATATTTGAGCAATGTAGATACTATAAGATCCACTTGAATCCCCACAAGTGGGTGTTTTGTGTCAAGTCAGGGAGACTAATCAAATTCATTGTTTCTAATAGAGCCATTCAAGTGGATCCGTTAAAAGTAGAGGCCATTGTAAATCTTCCTCCTTCTCGTTCTATCAAGAAACTTTAGAGCCTGCAGGGAAAGTCAAATTTTCTTCGACATTTCATTGTAAACTATGCCAAGATTACCAAGAGTTTCATGCGCATGCTAAAACAGGACACCCCATTTGTATGGGATGAAACTGTACAACTCACTTTCGAGGCATTGAAAAAATCTTTGTTGTCGGCACCTTTACTGCATCCGCCAGATTAATCTAGGGATTTTATAATGTATCTGGCCGCATACGAGTCAACCATTTGTTGAAATATTGTAACTTCAAAGAATATTCTATATGTATTTCTTTGTGGTCCCCGATGGTCCTACCGGGAGAACCACTTGTATTACTTTGTACCTCGATGCTCATAATCGGAAGAACTAATAAGAGTCATGAGGCAGTCCCCTCTAATTGTAAAGGTGGGTCATTAGCACCCCGGTGTGGTTACTTGAGCCTACATGTGTAACTCGAGCCTACATGATTAACTCGAGCCTACATGACAGATGAGTTACCTTAAGTGAACGGATGAATATAAATAGAGGTGTAGTGCTCCTCATTTGGAACACACACTCTCACTTGTGTAGCGCATTAGTGGAGAAGAGAAGTAGCTGGAGAAGGAGGAGGATCAGGCTTTGATCTCCTTGCTGGTTTTATCTTTTCTCTTTTATATTTTTGGGGCATCTATATTGAGGAAGCTTTTGCTGGGTTTTTCCCTTTAGGGTTTTCCCAGGATAAATCTTTGTGTTCCTTTCGTATGGTTGTGCTTGTCTATCTTTCAGTGATCCTGTTTATATGCTTTTGTTATGAAAATGAAATGAAGTACTGATGTCTTAGCTAAGCCTATGAAAATTTAACACCATTGGGCTAGTCCTGGTCCAGGAGGATGATAAGCTCCAGGAGCATTTCATTTATGATCTTAGCCATGCTTTAGCCAGACCTGAACTTAGGTACTCCCACATCGAGAAATTGGCCTTAGTAGCTGTCTATGCTGTTCAGAGGTTACGTCAATACATTTTACTGAGGACTACAACTGTAGTGGTGGATGTTAATCCTTTTCAGTATGTTTTGTCCCGATGGATTGTTGGGGGAAAATTTAACAAATGGATAGTCATTCTCCAAGAGTTTGACTTGGATTTCCAGTCCACTAAATCTAAAAAATCCTTAGTTTTTGTTGAGCTTATAGCAGAATTTCCAACAAAGGAAGATGTAGTCATTGGAGAAGACCCATTCCCAGATGAGCATATCTTCTTGATATCCTTCTATGATCCTTGGTACGGAGATATACTTATATATCTCTAGACTTTGAAGCATATTGCAGCTTCTTTGCGGGAGGAACAACGTAAACTAAGACTTCATGCTAAGAACTACCTCATCATAGGAGATACTCTATATCGTAGGGGGGTAGATTCCATTTTGCGTCGATGTCTTACTCATGAGGAAGCAGAGATTGTCCTGAATGATGATGCCCATAGTGGAGCATGTGGGGGTCATTTATCTGGGTTAGCAATGGACCGGAAGATACTACGTGTCGGTTATTTTTGGCCAACAATATTCAAGGATTGTGTGGAAGTCGTGAAGCATTTCCATCCTTGTCAGCTTTACACCAAGAAGATGCGGTCACATCCCACTCTATTATTTCCCGTTGTCTCGGTGGGCCCCTTCATGAAGTGGGGGATTGATTATGTGATGTGTAACCCAGCCTCGGCTGGGGGGCAAAAATATATCATTGTCGCTGTGGACTATTTTACGAAATGGGCAAAGGAAATGCCCACCTTTAAAGCCGATGGGGAAACCACAGCTTTTTTCGTGTTTAATCAAATTATAGCATGGTTTGGTATACCCAAGGTGATTGTCACTAACCATGGAAGTCATTTTCAAAATAGCATGATGATGGAACTGACCACTATGCTTGGATTCAGATAAGAACATTCATCTTCGTACTATCCTCAAGCAAATGGTCAGGTTGAGGCTGTTAATAAAACTTTGAAGACTATCCTCCAACGTACTATTGATGTAGCGCATTCTAACTGGAATATCATGCTATACCCCGCACTTTGGACGTATCGAACTAATGTAAAAACTGCTATGGGTTTCTCCCCCTTCCAACTTGTTCATGGAGTGGAAGCCATTACCCCGGTTGAATGTGAAATATCGTCCTTGAAAATAGCTATTCATGTGTTACCTGATATGACGGAGCTTAAGGAACGTCTTGTACATTTAGAACATCTTAATGAGAAACGTAGAGATGCGCTGACAAAAAATCAAGCTCACAAAAATAAGGTCAAAAGCCAATATGATAAATCGGTCAAGCCTTGAATTTGCTCTAAGGGAGAACTTGTTTTGCTCTGGGACCAAGACAAAGAACCCCTGGGGGTAGGAAAGTTCAGGTCTATGTGGTTAGGACCTTATACCGTGTTGAAAATATTAAAGAAAGGTGCTTATGAATTGATTGATTTTGATGGGAACAAGCTTCCTGAGCCTAGAAATGGGATCTACCTGAAAAAGTACTATGCTTAAGCTTATCACTTTTTCTTGTATTTTATTGTATGTATTTTTTATGTACACTAGTTTGTCGGTTTCTGTTTTTTATACCATCTGTTGGTTGTTTTATATGTCTTCTAAGAGGTTCGTAGGTTTCATTGATGGAGCCAGTTGCCACACTTTTAATCTAACTTTAGCTGCATGGGTCATTTATTCTCCCTTAGGACAGTTAGTTGCCTCAGGAGGCGCTTGCTTAGGTCCTGCTTCTAATAATGTTGATGAGTATAGGTATGTAATTGAGCTTCTATGGGATGCTTTGTCACGTGGTATCACTTAGCTGTAAGTATGACTGGACTCTCAACTGGTGGTTTCCCAGCTCAATTGAGCTTATTAGGTGTGGAACCCTATTCTATTACATCAGTTTATGCAAGTTAGTTTATTGGAAAGAAATTTTGAATTCATTACATTCAATCATATTCCAAGGAATCAAAATTCATTAACTGATGCATATGACAATTACATCTTGGATTGGCATTTAACACATTTTTCATAAAAAGATACAACATACACATAAAAAACATTTGTAAATAACCGACAATATATGTGTGTGTGTGTGTGTGAATATCTGTCCATAGATAGGTCGAGTCTCTGATCCTCAGATCCAGTCATAACTGTATAATATACAAAAATATACAAAATATGGATCAAATTCCATCAAATGCCATATATCTAAGCCGGAGCACCCTGGTCCCCCCAGTCTCCTTGTACTCTGGCTTCTTCAGCCTCTTCGGCTTCAGCAGCCTCAACAACATCTATGTATACTAAAACTGCTCTGGCTACCTGCCTCAAAAGGCATATCCAGACAGGTGGAACACCCACCACAAACTCCTGCATGATGGTTGGGATGTGCTCAATCCGTAAGGTGGGTACCCTCTAGGTAAGCCTGGCTAGCTTCCCCTCAAGAACCCTAATCAACCCCTGGTCTTCTCCCAAGACAGGACGCACATACACGCGTGGATTCCCTTTAGGGCGAACTAGTCCAATATCTACATTTTGACATGTTTATAGGATTAGAACTCTTATACATATGTATATATCTCTATATTTAAAATTCATAAAAATTTTAAAAACTTGAAAATAAAAATTACCTAAGTCTCCCCATGCTCCTCTTGGAGGGAGAACGAGGTCTGGATCACCATGGAAATCCATCCCAGCATATGGAAACTGGTCCAGTGCTGGCAACTGCTGCTCCCAACAAAAGTAGAAGTCATCATCATATACACTTTGCACTGAACCACCTCCTCCCTGGAGGAGGAAGATATCTCCCCATCTACTCAGCCTAGGATGATGAGGAGAACGAAATGGTAAGTGTACTGCAGGGCTCAATCCCAACACTCTCTCAAAGAAGAAGGCTACTATTATGCTAGAATATCCAAATTTCTTCCTCCTTCCTCTCTTGTAGTCAAAGAGCCTTTTTCTCAAAATTGGGATAACTCCTGAGCACCAATCATATAAGGCCCCCTGCATGAAATCCACTGCTAACCTCATATAGTTCCATGTAGCAAGATGAATAGAAGATGATCCCTCAACCCTCACTATGGTACTTGTCAATACTTGCAGAGGAATATCACGTATGTGTACAATAGGGATGCAACTCCCTCTCTTTTGGGTACTTGGTGCGCAGTATATGTCAATGTAGTTTTGGACACTTAGAGGGTCACCACCTCTGCTGGTGCCCTCCAAGTTGACTGGAGCTCCTCATCATGATAGACCAACAATGAAATAAATATCCTCTGAAGTAATCTACAAGGATTCACCTTGAAGGTCAAACATGCCCAAATCATGATCCCAGTAATTTATCGTGAACTCTAGCAGGCGGACATTGGCCCGCATAGGTGATGTACAAATTTTTTTTAACAATCCACTTGAACATAAAACATTCACAGTGGGGGCATCCTGGAGTGCTTCTTGATCCATATCTTCATGCTCACACTCCCTCCACTCAAGCACCATCTTCAAACCTAGTAAAACAAACATTGCAAACCTTTAGTTTCATGTAAAAATTCAAAATTTTGACCCTACATACTTCTTTTCCCCTTCACGCAATGTACACGACTGTCCTTCGGGAAACTCACATACAGAATGCGTGTATGCGACTTTCACTATAGTGAACCCGCGTACACAACGTTCCTTGCTTAAGGGCGCTCAAAAATATAAAATTTGGACTTAATTTTGAAATTTGCTAGGATCAAATTGAAGAGATTGGGGTGTAGTCTTACCTGACACTTGCGGAATTGGATTTGGTCCACCGAATTGTCCACACCGATCAACTAAATGTAGAGGTGAAAACTTGTCTTTTATGGCTAAAAATAAATATGGTGAGTTTTATTTATGTTTTTGAACTATTTATAGAAATTATATTTCTCAAGTGGGGTTTTTCCTATAGTTCATAATTCATTCAACTAATACCATATATTTTTTCCCTGTAACAGGTTTATCATCATTCTAAGGTGTTTTTTACTCATATAGGATGGTTTTTCGTCGTTTCACATGCATTTTGCATCTATACTTACTCCACCTTAAACTTAGCAATCAACATTTTAACCATGGACTATGGTATTTTTAACAATTAGCTCCGTGTCTTTACCATTGTTCTTCCGTGGATAGGGCCTTCCTCTCATGAGTATCCTCATTTAGAACCTATGTTGTATTTCGATACTCATGCTGCAGTTGTCTTAGGTACAGGGGAATCCTCTTAGCTAATTTTCATGCCAAATGGAGCCTCATTTTTTGTCTCTTTTTACAAGCTATCCCTTTATAGGACTCCCCTCCCTTATGGAGTTTCTTTAGGCCTAGGTCTGACTCCTTAAAACAGACTTAACTGCTGAGTTAACTTGTCTGTTCAAGCTCATTAAGAATATGTGAATGGGAATCCAAATTGGTGGTAGGTTATCTCTTTCTCGGACTATGCAGAATAATACGAGAAAGGATCACTCTCTTTTCTACGGAATTGAGAAGAGTATTCTCAGGCATAGGTTTATCACTTTTCTAGACCTGAGGGACTAAATTTATAGAAAAGGAACGCCCGGTATGAGCTTAGTTTTCTCTTTTTCGTACTCTGGACCTAAACAAGAAAAAGATTTCGAGTGTACTTTATGTCTTTGTCATGCTCGTTAAACACTAAGAACAAGGCATCAAGTTTATTGTTGTAAGCCCCGTTTCTTGTACTCAAATGGATCTTTCCGAGTGATATTGCTTTCCTTCACACTCATAAAACTCAAGCTATATGCTGCTCTCGAAGGAGTGTTGGGTAGGTGGTAATTTAACCTTTTTCGGACCTCCCTAACTAAGTATGAAAAAGGTTCACCTTTTCTTCTACGGAAGTTAAGAGAGTTCTTCTGTGGTACATTTTACACTTTTCTGGCCTCAGGAGACTAAATTGGATGAAAAAGGACCCCCGTGGAGTCTTCTTTGGAGTTTTCAGACTCTCTAAATGTGAAAACACCAATTGAGCATGTACTAGTTCGGGCTCATTAAATCCACGAATCAGTGACACTATCAATCAATATTCCCTCTTCTCTTCAAGCTTGTTAAAAAATGAAGAGAGTCTCGAGTTGACTTTCCTAGACTCGTTAAAATTTAACAGGGAGGGTAAGGAAGAAGCTTTCTCTTGGTTTTCAGTTAGTGGTAGCATGTCATCCTTGAACATAGCACTCTCTGTATTTTCTGATACCCATGTCTCAGTGTTCACTTTCAGTTTAGCTATTATTTCGAGTTTATTACTCCTCCTCTTGTTAGTTCTACCTGGGGAATCTGATCATGTCTCCTACATGACAGATAAGTCTAGTTTTTCTATCTATAAAGTTAAAAGATGCCTTGGGTCATCTCTGTGTCGTGCTCACTGTTCAAGGATTTAACTCAATGTATGATCTATATCTTGATCCCATCATTATCGTATATGTTATCACTTGTGTCTCCCTTCCTTTAACCAGTTCCTAGTCACTCTTGTGATCTATTGGAGGATTTATTTTCTTCCTTATCACAGTATGGTTCCACATCAACACTTCCTGACGATGAAGACCTAGAGTTTTGATGATCGTACCTCAGGATTCACTTTCATTATTGGTGAATTCCTTTGCTTCAGTTGTCAATTATCACCTATTGATTGACATTCTGTTGAATATGCTCCATGTTCGACTTCAACCTACATCTATTCACATGGCTTGGATTGTACTGGTTCTTTGGAATTGTTTATGAATACCTTAGTTTCCTATCTATGGACTAAGTTGCGCAAGAATATGTTCTACCTATTTACACAGCTTCCAGATCTTTGAAGACTCATCATTATTGTATATTGTGGCTTCGCTCCACCTTTGTAATATACGTGGTGTTTGTACCTATATTATATGATGTACTAAAACTTTGTAAAGGAGCTAGTGTTCCAGTATATTGAACATAGCATCCTCAGATATGACTTTGTATATGATATTATTATGTATTTGTTTCAGGTACTACCTCTGCTCCATTGGATTTCTGAGTTCTCCAAAGATAATGATTATAGTGTATTTCAGCCATCGCTTCCCTCTGACCTCACACATTAGGGGGCATCTGTTATCAACCCAAATGGCACTTCTCCATCTGAGTGCCGACACTTCATATGTTGGTACACAAAAGGACACTTATGGATTGAAGGTTGCCTAAACACTATAGATGGGCACGACATGAGATGCATTCACTATCCAACCAGATTTCCATTTTACCTTTCTATATGTTGATTGTCATATGCGACTATCTCCATAGAAATTCGTGTACATACGCGACTATTTTCTTTGACAACCCATGTACTGTACGCGACTATTATCATTGCAACCCGCGTACAGATCTGTACGCGGGTTTCCCTTATAGAAACTCGTGTGTCATACGTGGGTTGCCAATATCAATAGTCGCGTACACATCCATTCGACATTAAAAATAATAAAACATGATTAATGGAGATTTGTTGAGCCCTAATAATTAACTATCTCAACTATCTCAACCTCCTCAACCTTTGAAACCGCCCTATTTCCCAAAGTATAAATAGAGGCCTTGGGTAGGGCATTAATAAATCATACTTGGAGAGAAAAGTTATGCTGGTGGTATATCTTCAGAAGTCTTTGGAGCAGTAGAACTCAGAATCCTTTGGTTGCAGAGGAGTCCTTGTCTCAAGCATTGGGTTGTACACTTATCTCATTCACTATTGCTAATAAAGAGAATTCTTCTTCCAACTTTGTGTTGAGTCTCTTTCATGTATCATGTTTGATGAATATTTTTAATTAAGCACTCTATATATTGTTCATCTAACTTGGAGAATTTTCTCTTTGCAGGTGAAGGAGGTGCATCCTTGAAAGCTTTGGAGAGAAACAGAGCGGGAGAAGAGAAAGCTTGGATCAACCGTCGTTAATCGATTGAGTTCAACATTTCTTCCTATTCCTTTTATGTACTTTAAAGTTGATAGTCTGCAAGTTTTAGAAGTACGTTGGTAACCCCAGACCGTAGGTTACAAGGGTGTTTATTCCTAAAAAACACCTTTGTCATGATTTTTATCACCTGGGTACTTGCGCGATGTGTGTAGGATAAGGACCAATAAATAGTTTATTTAACCACTCCCAACATTGGTGTTGGATTGGAATCACATGTATCATCCCAAACCTAACATATTGGCAATGTTTTCCCTCTGTTTACATTACATTTACTAGTACACCCATTGATAAACATAGGGTCCTGATTCCCAGTAATGATATGCCATCAACATCATCACTGCAAATAACATGTTTCCCCTAGGGTACACGCACCATTTCACCCCTCATCATAATTCACCACCAATGATGTCGAACCGCCACAAGTATAAGGAATTTAATCATATTTGAAAAGATCAACCCATAGTTCATCCTTTTATAGTTGCGCATTCACTCCCCCACCTTCAACAGTTGATGCCATCATATTCCTCAACACATGTTATGATCATATGTTTTTCACTTAGTTAAACCATGTCATAGCGCCTTTGTTCATGGGATATTAAAGAATACCCCTAAATTCACCAGATATTGATAATCACTTACAAAAATCCTTTTGTTGAGCACCCCTCCCAATACATATTTCCAATAAAAAAAACCTATCTTTACAAGATATTCCTTACTTTTACTAGAAATCCCTTTTTTAACCCTCCCAGTACATATAAACCCTCTATACCCTGTTCACCACCCCGCAATACCTACAATATGTTGACCTATTTTTTCACAATTAAAAACCCCCCTTAATGAATGAACATGATAAGATATTGCTCAACAAGGTGAATCCCCGGTGGTTACGATCAAGACTCGCAGTTAACCACTCGTACCTCCATGAGTAATATACCATATGCAATCTTCCCCGTATCATCACCCTGCAAAGACAACAATGGGGTCCCCACCCTCTAAAGCAACCAATTCTATTTAGTTACTCCCCCAGGAATACTCTGCATGACATTGACTCATTGGGAACATGTCTTTGCATTTGAAAATAAACCTTCACATCATCATGGTAAAATTTCCCCAACCCACTCAAAACCAAGGGAACTTCATCCATCATCAAATCGATTCCTCGATTCATTCAAAATCGCAGGAATCCCACCCATCATCAAATTGGTCCCCTCACACACCCAAAACCATGGGGACCCCACAAATTATTCTTTATGTACAAAACAATTCCTTGATCCACACAAGATTGTGGGAACCCTTGATTATTTTGGAAGCAACCCTTGGTCACCTTTGATCGATATTCACAACATTGTTAGTTTTGTTAGTCACAATTACCCTCAACATCATGTCTTCCACAAAACCCATCATCTGTATATTGTCTCCCTTTGTTACACTGAGTGCCTCTATTTTGAAGCATGATTTCATTAATTACTTCCCCACTATACATAGATTTAATTAATTACTCGTTTCATTGCATGAGTCAACTAAAACCATTCCCTCTTAACAAATTTGGCAAACCCTACCATTCTCTAAAGAAATCCAACCTCTATAGAAACAATTAGCATCTCTACAAAGAACCACTAGAAATAACCCCTCTTATTCTAAACTATTGCATTTACCATAATCTTTATCCATGTACCTTGAAACATCTATAGAGCTACAATTCCACTATTATGAATTCTCACTCTACTAGTCCCATCTCACATAGTTATGAATTATCACTCTACTAGTCTCATCTCACGTAATTATATTGTACTCCTGCAAAAATATAAAGTTTTGCATCGATTTCCATTCCTACACTATCCTTAGATGAACCTGTGTTTTAAAAACCGGTCTGATGCGACCAGAACCGGTCGGGTTGACCGGCCAAACCATCACCAAACCTGACCGATAGAAAACTCGGCCTAGGGACTAGTTCGGTACCAAACCAATCTGAACTGGCCGAGCCCCACTAAAATTGAACGGGTTCCTCATTGAATGTCTCACTGTTTTTCAAAAAAAAACTAACCATAAATAGGTTTCGCAACACTGCTTTTGCGTCGCTTATTTTTGCATTGTTTAAACTTTGAAGTATGATTGTGCCCACAAATCATGGACGGTATTGATTTCAAGGAACAACTCACATTTCGAAATAAGAGGTTAGCTTAATATTAACAATAATAACCAATCCCTCAACATGAAAATGTAATTCCATGGCACCATGTCAATCTAGGATCCAGATAACCGAACTCTGAAGACAACTTCAATCCCCTCATGCTATATTCCTATATGGAACTCTGTTCTCACATTACTGCAAGTCTGCATGTGAAATTTGAGTATTTAAAGTTGAATCAAGGAAGACACTAGATTTCTAGCATAACAAGAACCCTCCTTTAAGGAAAATCATACATATAATATAAATAATATTTAATTATATTATAATGTATTGCACATATTTCTGAGCAATGAAAGAAGCATTTTTGTTTTTTTTTATTTCCCTTAAGAGGATATTGATGCAAAAAAACAAGTCTGAACTGACTTTTCCAGGCACCAGGATACGAGTGTTCTTAATGAAACTGTGTAGTCGAGACCTGAAATAATGGAGTTCTTGGAAGAAACCTGAGGGAAGAGGGAAGAGGCTATGAGAGAAGATAACAATCCAAGGAGAAGCTTAGAGGATAGGAAAGAAGGAGCATTGTGGTGGAGGATTGTGTGTAAGGGAAAGAGAGGCCAACATGAGGAGAAAAGAGAAGGCAAGGGATGAGGTAGGTGAAGAGATGAAAATTTGGAAAGAGGCTACACATGGGAAGGAGAAATGACATAATGGAAAGGAGAGGTGGGAAAATGAAGCATGGCCCATATGGTTGGGAAAGAGGTTGAGAATGAGATAAGAGGGTGGTGGCTCCATTAATTGAGGAACTTTGGTAAAGGTTTTGGGAAAGGCAATATATACAAAGAGAGAAATCCACATGAAGGAGGAGGTCGAAAAACAAGTAGAAAAATGATGTGGAATAGCATCACTGATCCAGGGTGCCTAGGTGCACGACAAGGGAAACAATTAAATTACGTGAATCGAGCACTATTATGGCGGAAGCATATTAGGAATAAGCAAAGAATAAACTACACTACACACCAAAAACATACACACAGACAAAATGCAAGAATTCGAGCCAAACTCCGTTGTTGCATTACTGTTTTATTACTTGCATGCATATTACAATAGTGTACATGTTTATATAGAGTACTAACAATGCTTGGGTTGTCTTCTCGTTACATTCATTTAAAAAAACTTAGAATGGTTCGGAATTTCAACTGTTACAGATGACTGTAAGACATAGAGACAATTTGTCGTAGTTCGTTAGTTGTTGGTGTCAACGTTGAGCCTGTCGAGGTCATGTCGAAGTCATGTCGAGGTCTGGGACTTGTCAAAGTCAATGACGAACTTGTGGACATCGACAAACAATTCCAACTACTCAATGGATCAATGAGTCACTCCAATGTTTGTAAGGTAGAAATGTGATTTGGAGAGGTCATGTAATTTTTTGTGTTAAATGTAAGCCTTGCCAAGACATAAACTGGTGGGTAACTTATCTAAAAGGGCTTGACCCTATGGTTGAAAAATCACATTGTGATTTTAAGTTTTATAAAGAGAGAAATCCTCGAGGCTTGTTTTGTAAATTGTAGTCTTCATTATGATAAATAGGAGGCCTGTTGAGATGATAAATTGAATCCATGGATTTTGTGGAAGAACCTTGATTATTTTAATTTGCTATATGTAGATAGTCATTTGAGCCTAGTTTAAATGAAGAAATTTTGGTTGTATGCTAGTGTATGAATTATTTATTGAAGTTGTGACCTCATCCATACAAAAAATACCAATATGGTAGAATATTTCTACTATGGTCCGAATTATGTAGTTTATGTTGTTGCTTGCAGTTTTAAAGTAATGCAAATTTCAAAGTATGAAGGATATATGTTTGATAATGATGGATTGTTATGATATAACAAGATAATTTATATACAGTAAAATGGGGAATTATGAAAATTAATATTAAATTAATCCCATAGGATGATTTTTATGGCTCATCCCGAAGTGAAGAAAATGTATATGAATTTGAAGTCATTATTTTTCTAGAACGAGATGGAGAAACATGTTGCAGAATATGTAGCTAGATGTGTAGAATGTTAGCTAGTGAAATATGAACATAGACATCCAGTGGGATTGCTACAATCACATGTAATTTCTTAATCGAAATGGGAGGTGATTATGATGGATTTTATAGTGGGTTTACTGATGATTCCACAATGCCATGATTCTATATTTGTAGTAGTTGATACATTGATGAAAAGTGCTCACTTGATACTAGTGAAAAATACATATCAAGCACTAGAAATAACAAAAGTTGTTATAAATGAAGTGGTGAGATTACATGGAATACCAAGAAAGATAATTTCAGAAAGAGGATTGATATTTATGGGGAGATTTTGGACAATTTTTGAAAATGCCTTGGGAACTCAACTCAATCTAAGTACAACTTATCAACCTAAAACTAGTGGTCAAACAAAACAAGTAAATCAAATATTGGAAGACATGTCACTGCATGTATGCTATTGATCAACAAAATCATTGGAAATACCACTTACATTTAGTGGAGTTTTTGTATAACAACAATTATTGGAGTTCTATTAAAAAGGAACCTTTCGAATTCTTATAAGGAATATTGTGTCAAACACCTCTTAGTTGGGATTGATTAGAGGATAGAGTTTTGATTGGACAAGACATAATTCATGAAATGGAAGAAAAAATGAAAGTTATTAAAGGAAGACTAAAATAAGCACAAGATAGACATAAAGGTTATGTAGATTCCCACATAACATATATAAATTATGAAGTTGGAGATAGTGTATTTTTGCAAGTTAAACTACAAAAGAGTTCAATAAGTGTTTGAAGAGGATCTAAGTTACCACCAATGTTTGTGGGGCCATTTCTAATCATTGAAAATGTAACACCCCCGTTTTGACCATGTTTGCATTAAAAATGTATATGCTGTAAATATTGTATTTAATCGTGGTGTGGAGATAAAGGAAAAAGCCACACCATTGATTTATCATTTTATGTTTTGACAATTAAAATCGATGCCGATGGTATTTTGTGCTAGCCGACACATCATAATTTTGGACATCATGTAAATATGCAATTTAATTAAAAACCCACAACCAACTATGTCAATGCAACAAATAATGATATGGGGGCATGATTTCCTAAGGATAAGGGGGGGGATGTTTAACCTTGAGCCATTGGGGAAAATCCATGTGTCAAGAGGAGAACCCATCTACCTATTAAACACCTTTTTGTATTATTCACCCCAACCATTAAATTCTCCAGGAGTTAGTTGGGGTGAATAAGACAAAAAGGTGGGTGGAGTCGTCCTTCCTGGGTAGAACCGTAGGCCATTTCCCACATGCATGCCCAAGGGCAAATGGTTTGATTATCTTTTTCCCTCATAGGGAGAGGAGGGGATTAGTCCTTGGCATTTTTGTTTTTTTTTTCAAAGAAAAAAGGTCGGCGATTACACTCATGCGTTGTCAATTCTACTCTCATGTTGTTGATATTGTACTCACGCAGTGAATTTCCTTAGTCCACCATTGTCCATCTACTCATGCGCGTTTTAGCAGTCTGCCATCCTTTTTCTTCCATGACTAGAGGATCATTTTGGTAATGCACAACAGATTGGGAAGGAGACCATGATTTCTGAGTGGGTGTTGAGCCATTTACACCCACGTGAAGCTATTGCTTAGTGGGTGAAATCGATTTTGGTCAGGGGGTTGTTTTTCCTCAATTGGCACATCTGATTTTGGATCCCATGATGTTTTCCTTCAAGACAGAACTTGTGGGTTGTTGTGTATAACTATTTTGTTTTTGTCTGAACTGGTTTGGAGTGGGATTGGGTCTGAACTAGCTTGATAAGTCTAGTGTAGGAAGGAACCTCACAGTCATATCTAGGGGGCTTGTTTTCTTCCTTGCAAACCCTGAATAGAATTGTAAGGGAAGGCGTAACTTGAGGGACTATGTAGCAGAGAAGGGGATGCTTCCTTGTGTTGGGTGTGTAGATGTTCTAGAAGCCAGGCTATATTTGGTGTAGGTGTCCATAGCTTTGTGTTTGATCTCACTAGCTTAGCAGTCAGCCTTTCCAACTCCTTTGTAACCTAATAAACCCAACTATGTTGGCTTGGATGAGTTTTGTGGTATCCTTGGCTATGTGTGAGCCTGCTAGTCTTCCCTTATTCCTTATGGGAATCATTCCCAACTCGGGGGTAACAGTGTTGCTGAGATATTGATGAGCACACTGGCCTATGGTTGGGTGGAATGCTAGAGTGACATAGTTGGTTGTGGGACAAGCTTCTTTCAAGATAAGCATTCTTGTCTATTTGATCTCTGCAATTGTATGTGCTTATGAAGTAATAAGAACATGTTAAATGCTTGAATGGAATGCATTTTTCTTCTGTTGTATGTTAATGATTTATGCATATGTGCATGTGATTAGTTCAATGCATTTCATATTACATTATGGGGCTTAGATTGCCCAGACTGATAGCAACATAGTCACGTTCTCTCCCTGGTAGAGGGGTGGGGACGTGACATAAAAAGTGGGACCAATTGCATATCAACTTGCATTATTACCATCTCTTCAACATATGCATAATGTTTTACATGTTTTAGTTGTATGACATTATATGACAAATACTTCTCATATTATTGATTTGATTCATTTGCAGGTCATGAACGAGGTGGGATTGAAGGCCCAACCGATCCATATACTGGAATGACACAATCGACAACTTCAGTTTTGAATGGTTGACCAAGTAAAAGTCCAATGGGATAGTTATAATCCCGAATATGTGACATGGGAGGACAACTATGAGAAGCGTCGAAAATTTCCATATTTATTCTGAACTTTGGGATGAAGCTTTGTTAAGAGGGGGTGTATGTAGTTCCCTCCTCATCGAGACTTATATTTACAACACTTATTATGAGTATTATTTGAGGGCGTTCTTATTTGAAGAATGAACTGGTTAAATAAAGTATTTCAGTTTTATGAAAGTTTATAATTGCTTAGAAATTTCTTGTTGTGAATAAATGAAAATATGTATGAAATTTTATTTGTCTAATAAGCGTGACAGGAAGGTCACAGGTCTACGAAAACATTGAATCATGTAAAAGGTAAAAAGACTCTAGACCAAGTCTCGTTTTGAGTTATTGTATGTGTACATACATACATACATACATACATACATACATACATACATACATACATACATACATACATACATACATACATACATACATACATACATACATATATATATATATATATATATATATATATATATCGAGCATATTGATTTTTTGTCTCGGTGTGTAGAGATAGGAAAATATTACCAATTTAACCTACATATGGATGATGGGGCTATATGAAGAGAAGCCATGAACCATTAGGACAAGGGAACGAAATAATTATGCTTTCACCATCTAGAACTCCTATCCACGAAGGAGTTGAAAAAGTAAGATTCTTCTTACTCGATGACTTTATGATGCCATGGGGATTGGATCAGAAGAACAATCACTCTCAAGGTTTATGAGGCATGCACAATAATGTAAATTCCTTATTCCTCATCTATCCATCAGTCTCTTTGACAATATGTACTACTTACCATTCCCCATTCAAAAATGACACTTGAATGGCATAAGATATGGCTCCCTTGGTATTGGCATGAAATAATTTAATAAAAGAGGTAATGTTAATTGATTAAAAATAATGCAAACGAATGAGCTAGTTATTATAGCATGAAATATTTATAATTATTAATTCAATTATTTGATTTCATGAGAGAATACTTGATAAATGTGTGCATGAAACTAATTAAGTGAAATATTTAAATAAGATAACACATTCGATATAATCCATAATTTAAGAAATCGATTGAGAAACCTAGGAAACATGTAAGAATAAATCAAGGGAAGTTACTTGAGTAATGAGAGTGAAAAAAATTAATAAGTTTTATTTGGACAACGATATTTAACATGTGTAATCTTTAATTAAGTAATCAAGAAGACAGCAAGGAGAAATAATAAGGAGAAATAATAGGAAAACATATTGTGGATGAGGGAAAATGCATTTTAAATAAAATAAAAGAGGAATTACATGTGCAAATAATGACACATGTACTAGTGAATAATAACAACTAAGGAAAATAATAAAAATATAATTTTGCATGGGATGAAAAGTGGAAAGGTCTCTAAACCTATACAAGAAAAACTTGGGCAAATGATCTTAATACACCCTATTGATGGATGCATGTCGTAATGGTAACAATTGAGTAAATGTTCAAGAGTTTAGATGCATAATTGATAGCCTTGTTGAAAATTGGAAAATAAATGCTACTAATTGTTTTTATTGGATAGAGGTAATTACTCTTCATACAACCCCATCATTAGGTTAATTTCCTCAGGAAGACCTATTTCTAGGTCAACTTCGACGCATATTCTAGAACATGAGTATTGATCTTTCCTTACATCCCTATCAATGTATTTATCCATCTTGTTGCCAATGGATTCAAGATATTCTGAACCCCAGCAGTGCAAAGGTAAATGAGGGAGCCTTACCCACATAGGGACAACAGACATAAATACTTGAGTAGGGTCGAAGTCTGGAGTCTAATTGTTCAAATAGATCCCCTGAGGGCCCATAAAGTATGGTCCATTGTAAAAAATGAGGTCACAATCGTCTGCAGATTCAAACACAAATACATATTACCCTCTTCTGACAAAGTGGCTTTTAATTCCATCATTTACTAAGGGTCTCCAGTTTCTTTGCACCCATCCATCAATGACCTTTGGAGATGGCCAAAGCCCTGTGAATTGTCCTATTAACCTACGCTCTGCAAGGTTTAAAGACATTCGACAGGTCTGGTCTGCAGGAATTTCCACTGAGGGGATGTCTACTTTCTTAACAAATTGCTGAGAAGGACCCCCCTTCCTCTTTCCACAAGAATAAATCAATTTCTTGAATGCATCAATATCTGGAGGTAGAGGCAGAGGAGGATCCTTACTAGAATCCATGAGCAAGATCACCAGGCAGATCCAAAGGAGCCACACTAGAGAACTAAAATCTCAGTAGACCAATTGGCACAAGAAAGAAATGCTCCTGAAACATAACCTAAGAAATCAAGAAAGACAAAATCGTAGAGAGAGCTACGAAATAGTTGCAATTCAGAGATCGCTTCAACAAGCGGTCTAGCTCGAAGAACAAGTTGTGGGGGCTCCAGACTTTGCAGGAAGAATAGACCAATCACTCCAGGAAATTCCAAAACTAAAGAGAGGGGAAACCAACCACTAAAACTAGCATCTGCAAGTAGAGAACACGCTACACAGAATCTTAGGGCCACCTGCAAGCCACGAAACGCTTGGCAGAAAGCTACAAAAAAACTCATAAGGAAGTTTTTTTTTGAAAATATTCTTGGAGATAAAAAAACGTAGGTGATCCAATCACGGAAAATATGATTCCACTTTTCACTCTTAGTTTTCTTGACATTTTAATCTTAACATAACATATCCATTGCCAAAATCTCAAGTCTTGAAGGGGCATGTCGCACATGCAATTTATCAGAGAATACAAACTCACATCACACTTTTCATCCAATAATTAACCTGGTATGATTTTTATCAAGACTTTTTAGGATTCTTTATCCATAGTTACAATAGATTATTATATCGTAAATTTACCTTTTATCATGGATGTTTTTTTTGAGACTTGTTGAATTCTAAGGAATTCTTGATTCATATGGATCATTCAGTGTTATTAGGGTTTTATTCTATCCTAGGAGTATTGGTTATGTGAAAGTGTTATAGAGCTCAAAATATATGATTTATTTATGCATTGTTATGTTTAAACTATCGACTCACATTTATATGTTTTTAGTGGATGCTACTCTTGATGGAGAGATGCCACATGCTTTTTATATATTCAAATTGAATTTGACCTTATTATTTAAAATGTGCTTTTATTAGGATCTTGCTCTGCAATTATTATTGGATATAAGGCGTTAATGAGAATGTATATGTTCATGTTTTATGTTTTTTATTGTTGATGTTTGAGATGTTTGTAATATAAATGAATGAACATTAATTATAATGGTGGGGCTACAATGGAATAGTCATTATTTTGGTTGTCTTCTTGTAGGGTTGTCCAAAGCGTACTGGTAGATTCTTTTATTTGTATTGAGAAGTTCATGATTGATATATTCTTTTAATCGTATTGCAAAGTTCGACAATTTTATATGTGACCTAAATTTGTTTGGTTCAATACTTGTTTTACAATATTCTGTTTTTTGTAAGGGTCATTTAGAAGTAAAATGTGTTTTGGTGATTTGTTTGATGTGTAATTGCTATCATCATCCAGAAATGGATCTAGTTATGTATGATAAATATATGATTTAGTTGGAACATGGTACTTCGTTTCCATCATGATTGTATATAATATATATAGGGCATGTTTGACTTGAGGTCTAGACATTATACTATTTGATATCTAGTATTTTTCATTCAATGAGGGTGATTGAAAGATTCGTCAATATTTTACAAGATTATATAATATAATGAAATATCAGCCAAAAATATATATATATACACATTATATTATTAATAAAATAACCTTCAATTTTTCCTATATATTAGGGAGATTCACCCATTTATCATACATATTAATTTTGGGGGTGTTTTTAAAATTATCCCTGTTTATTTCTTTCTTCAAAAAAATATATTCCAATCCTGTCTTTATTTTAAAACATCATATAGTGAGCATAGATACGCCCATTGGTCTTCTCTTCTACCTCAATGATTCCAAGTTGCACTGTTTGCACCAATTTTTACAACGATTCCGCTTCCATATTCAGTTCCCTATATATGTTCTCAAAAGAGATAGATTCTAAGGAAGAAACCAAATCTCATATTGTTTCCATCATGTATTGACGATGTGGAGCATTTATTTGAATTCTTCCATTGGCCCAATATACAACCGTCATGGAGTCACTTAACAACTCCAATCTCTTCACCTGTTGATGGATGGATACCCTTAGGACTTCCCATAAAGCAGAGATATTCACTATGTTGTTGGAGGCTTGACCTGAAGCATATTTGATGTTGAGTTTGACTGCATCAAACAAGTGCAATAATCCTCCATCTCACCCTAGTGGTGGCTCTCCTTGACTGGTCCCGTCAATGTATTCCCATGGGACACTTTTATTTATCTATGGATGTGTAACCAACCTTTTCTCACTAGTACATATGGCTCAAAATTTCCACGAAATATTGCCACAAATAAGTTAAAATGGTATTTTTTGTGGATAAATTAATAAATATTTTGAAAATAAAATGTCATGGCCCCCGATCATCATCGCTATTGCGACATAAATGATTGTTTATCTCTATAGCGACGATAGGTCATCTCTATCGCGATGAAGGCACACATTTGTTGCTCTAGTGACATAACTCTAAACATTTTCAAATCAACGGTCATCACAATAACAGTCATTGACTTTTTCTTATTGTTGAAATTTGGCTGTTCAACATTTTCTCTATAACCGCCACAATCATTGATCTATAATAAACACATGTTCTTAAGACATATTTCATCAATTGTTTTGTTATAGTTGCAACAATTTTTTTGTTGATTGTTTGATCTGTGATTTCAAGAGTCTGGTATTGGTTTAACACATCGAATTTTTGATCTCCTTTGGTTTCTAGGTTAGCATTTTTAAATTCTTTCTCCTTTAATGTGTAAGGTCATACATAAAGTGAGTTGACTATTCATTTTCTCCTCAATATAATCACATCCAATACCAACATGGAAAGAGATGGATGATTACGAGGTATCATATTTGAATGTATCATGATAGAGTTTATAATTTTGTTAGGGAAGGTACATGATAAATAATGGGTGTTTTAGGTAATTTCAAAATATTTGTAAAATTTTAGTTTTGCATTGAGGTTTGTGGTTAGTGAACTAATATTTTTCCAATGAGTAAATATAATGTCATCAGAATTGGTCTCCTAATCATTTTTTGATTAAAAAAAGATGAAAATGAACTAATTAGGGAAACCCGATCATTGCTTTTGAAATGTTTTATTTGTTTAGTTTCTTACTTATACAGAGTTAAACTAGCATGTGGTAATATCCTTTGTGAAAAATTGTTTAAGAATTGTAATCCCATGTGCTTGTGAGAATGTGCTTGTGAGAAATCATGGTTCCTAACTTGGGAGAACATAACCGCTGGGGGGATTTAAATTATATATATATATATATATATATATATATATATATATATATACATACTCTATTTAATTTACTTATACATCGATTGAGTTTTTTTGGTTCTTATATGCTATTAGAATGTCAAAGAAATATACTTGGGAAGAAAATAATAAGAGGTATGCTGAGTTTAACGAATCATTGGAGGCGAAGGGGGATGGAAAGTGTTATTGCCCTTGCAATGATTGCAGGGGTTTGAGAACAAGAATAATTTAAGAACAAGTGCTGAGAAACATTGTAAGGAGAATGGGCACACTGAAGGGGGGTTTGAATATCGTCCCTTGGTAAGACGTTATTCATTAGATAATGTAATTCTTGTAATAGTACTGATCATGTATTCACAAAATGTTTCATTATTTTAAATTTATGTGTTGTATATTATACACTAATGTTATTACATTGTTTGAAATTATAAAGACAATGCTCCCTAAATTTCGACCGCCATAGAGCTATTTGCCACATAATTATTGTAGAAATACTACTTTACAAGGTGAGGAACATGGATATCATAATATTAAAGATGAATTTCTTAATTATCCTATAGACGAAGATGACGTTATTGATACAAATGACGAAGATGAGATAAATAGATTGATCCAAGACACATTTTCTCCATTGGATGAGGACAACCTCCATGATATTCATGATGTTCCTCTACTTGAGAAGTCCTAAGAACCTCTTTATGAAGGCTCAACAAAAAATATTCTATATGCTATATTGTTGTTGGTGAACTTGAAAGTTTTGAATGGTTTATCAAAAACTTGTTTCACATAGATCCTAAGGTATGTAATGTATTAATTGCATCTTCACATGGTATATTGAAAAGTTCACTATTTTCCTCTATTTTTAGTATTAATTAAATCATAAATTAGGGATAAGGAATATTTATGATTTATATTGTTTACATTTCATTTTTTTTGTCAATGTTGCAGACTGTTGGGTGAATTTCTATTACCACCATCAAATAATTTACCACACACATGTCAAGATGGATTCTTGATTATGAAATAAATTGGAATGGACTATCAAGCTATTGATGCATATCCTAATGATCATATTATATATTATGGACAATATGCATCAGAAAGAAAATGCCCACAATGTGAAATTAGTAGATATCAAACTAATCAAGTAACAAAAAAGGTGTCTCTCAAAGTTCTTTATTATATTCCTATAATTCGATGTTTCCAATGACTATTCAAGTGACAAAGTATGACACAGTTTATGGATTACCACACAAAGAACATAAGTGAAGATGGTGTTTTTCGCATGCCTGCAGATGGTTCTGCATTGAATAACATCGAAGAAAAATGTCCAATTTTTAAAGATGAACCTCGTAATGTAAGACTTTCATTGGCGGTTGATGATTTCGATCCATTTGGAGAGCTTTGTTCTACTTACTCAGGGTGGCATGTTTTCGTCATAAACAATAACCTTCCTTAGATGTCAATAAAGAGAGAGCACAAAATGTTGGCAATTGTTATTCCAGGTATTTTTCTGAAAGTAATTATATTTTTTCATTTCTTTGTTTCATTGCTGCATGAGAACACCTTTTATATATTGGGAAACATAACTAAATAGAATCGTATATTGTTTAATAAATTAGGTAAGTACCAAGTTAAAGATATAAATGTATATATTGAGCCTCTTATCGATGAGCTATTAAAGTTATGGGATGATGTCACTATGTATGACATCTGTAGACCAATAGGGCATAAACAATTTCAGTTCCATGGAATACTTGCAAGGACAATTCATGACACTCTTGGGTTAACACATTTTTTTGGTATGCAAATTTTTGTTGTGCTTTAAATTAATATGTTTTTTAGGTAAATATCATGCATTTTTTATTTAAATTAATAATATTTTGATGCTTATATAGCATTAATACATATATATTGCAAGGCTTCAAACAAAGGGAAAAATTGCATGTCCAGTCTGTGGTCCTAGAATAAAATATTGTCATTCAAGAAGGTTAGGAAAGGAGGTATTTGATGAGTATAGGCACTTCCTCCATGAGAACCATAGGTATTTAACTACCAAGAAAAAAATTCAATGGTAAAGAAGAGAATGGGAAGAAACCACGAATAATGACACCTCACCTATGGAAGTTGAAATATAATAGACATCGTCATGGTCTGCAAATTGTGTATGTAGCATATATAATATGTAATATTATGAATTTTATATTTTTATAGAATTTTCTCTACCATGGGTGTCATGAATTATTGTTAATATGTTTTCGTTCATGTTTAATATTGAATGTCGTGAAGGCATGAATGGGATTCAACAAGGAATGAAGAGTTATCCGATACAATTCAGTAGGTTTCCTTACTACATGCACCTACAAATAACTCATTTGTTTGATACAATGCATATCAGGAAGAATGTAACAAAAATGATATGGATAATATTAGATGGAAGGACTGACAAAGATAAAATTGGAAAAAATTGTAGTGACATTGCAGAAGCCAATCACACATTGCAAAGTGTAATTAATTCCAATGAAGGAGAGGGGTACCAAAATATTAGTCTTCCATGGTTATTGACAGAGCAACAAAGCAATGATATAAAAGAGGTCATTTAGAAAATAAGATTTTAGACTGGGTTTTCATCGAACATACAAAATATCTTAACGAAAAAGGTGATTTTGGTGGTGTTAAAACTCATCACTGGCATACATTGATTAAGGTAATTATTTGCGTATATAATTTCCATTTAGTACATATTTTTAGTAATTGTTGTCTCTTATTTGAAAATTAAATAAATAATGATCATTTTATTTTTGTTACGGTACGTTCTACCTTTATCTCTCCTAGATAGCTTTGATGACAACATAAAACAAGTTATATATGATCTTGGTAAATACATGAGGTAAGTAACAATTTATATGCATGAAAAGGTTTGTTCACTTTGTTCCATAGGTTATTGACATATTGTTTTTTACAGATTGGAACGTTATTATATATGCCTCAATCTTGTTGATCACTATGATTTTCTTGCATCATTTGTAGGTGGGTTTCGTCTAAGAAATCCATAAAGAAGAGATTAGGCATTGGAAGAGAGAAATTCCTCGTCTAATGTGTGAAATGTAGAAGTATTTACCTCCAGGATTTTTCAATGCACAAGAACACTATCTCATACACCAAGTTGAGGAGATTGAATTGTATGGACCTGTCAACACAAGATCAATGTAGATGGTGGAAAGGAATTTGAAGTCATTAAAGGATTTTGTTAGACAAAATCATGTCCCGAGGGTTCTATTGTGCAGGGCTATATGGTATATCAATCCATGGTGTACATTAGTCATTATATTCCAAATTTAGCAAAAATATCAATCTTCCTTGCATTTGGCATGTCAAATCCATCAACAAATTTGAAGGGGAGGTCCTGTTGGGGAAAGGTAGAACAAGGAAAGTGAAAGGTAATTAGATGGTGTAGATTTAATTTATTATACAATTAATATTTGAATTTCATATATATCTTACTCATGTAATTTTTGTTATTCCATCAGTATTGTAACGTAAACTTAATTGCCTGATAGCTAATTTACAATTCTTAATTGTTATTTTTATGTATAGTTGGTTGTGTGTGGCATGTAGTACATTTATACATTGCAAACAATCTTGATTGGATGGAGGAATGGATAGAACGATGTATATATTTATATGGTACCTTATCATGGGAAGGGGTGAGTAGATCGATTAAAACAATGCATTGTCATTGAGAAGAATATCCTGGGGAACTTACACAAAGGGAAATTGATTTAGCATGTGGTTTAAAAGATAAAAATGCAAGTATATTTTATACCCTGATCATTTTTTTCATTGTTTCCCATTATAAAAATGTATTTCTTTTGTTTATTTCTTCTTATATGTTTATTTACCGAGTTGGCCATGATGTAGTTGATACACCACAAGTCTATGTGGTCCAATGGTCATAAATTTCACATCCAACAGTTGGATGAGATGAATAAAGCATTCAATTGTGGGATAATTGCAGTTTTTCAAGTTATTAATGTTTCCTCTAGAAGTGACAAGCATTCATAAGCATATGAAAATAGGTACTATGGTTATTTGGAAGATATAATTGACTGTGAATTTAATTCCTTTAAAATAATTTTGTTTCAGGTCAAATGGTACAGGCTACGAATGAATAAACATGCTCCTGAAAGAACTGTTATTGATCATGCCAATGGATTTACCATGGTTAAAGCAAGGGAACTTGAACCGGGTACATAGCCTTATTTTCTTCTAATTCAATGTGAGCAGGTCTTTTACTCAGAGGTGCCAGGTAAAGCAGGTTGTCATACATTGTTAGATATGATCCAAGAGGAATACCTATCAAGTATAATCCATAGGAAGAAGACAATGTCGAAGAAGAAGGTGATGCAAATCAGGAGTAGTTGGTCGCTGTAGATGTGCCAGATTAAGAATCCAATCAAGAATTTGATCATCTAAATGATGTAGAAGATGATTTTATACCCGGTGAAGATATTGATGCTGGATATATAACCAAAAATGACGTTGATGATGATGTTGATATGAGTGATCCTTTCAATGACATTGATTATGGACCAGATGATGATACATATGAAGAAGTTGACGATGAATAATAAAAATCATCATCATCATGTCATCCTCATTAGAATAATCACAACCATCATCATCATCATCATCATGTCATCCTCATTAGAATAATAGATGAACCTTTTTATTATTCTATATTCCTTATTACTTCATTTTATTATGAATAAATTTTAGATCTAGCAAGTTTTATGAAGAAAGTTATACTGAAATTTTGAGTTAAAAAAATTTGATTTGTCTCAAAATTCAAAATTAAGATGAATCTATGTTAGTAAATATAAATATTCATCACCATCTCTCTTCATGAAATATATTCAATAAACTGACCTTACTATCAGGTATAAAACTTGTTACACCAAAATCACATTATCTCGTAGGATTAGATAAAAGAGACTTTGGGAAGTGAATATGGAGTTTTAAAAACCCGTTACACCAAAATGTGATGTAAATAAATGATATCTGATCAGCAATTATGAGAGCCAGGATTCGATTCGCAACTTCCAAAATTGAAGCCACATCTAATCAACAATTATCAGAGCCAGGTTTCGATCCTAGGACCTGTGGGCTATGGGCCCAACACACTTCCGCTGAGCCACTCTGATGGCAGACAAATCATATTGACCCACCCAATACTGATAAACAAACTATCTTCTTAAGCCTAAACTACTTAGCTTACTTATCTACATATATTTGATTACTCTAATAGAAACCTACTTGCCAACATAATATATCTGTTGTCGTCTAGTCCGGTTAGGATAGCTAGTTTTCACCCAGGAAACCCAGGTTCCAACCCCAACAATGTCGTCTAGTCCGGTTAGGATAGCTAGTTTTCACCCAGGCAACCCGGGTTCCAACCCCGGCAACGAAAATCTGGTTCTGAGAAATCCTGGAATTTTATTATTTGTATTTTAGTTTTTATTTTCATTTCTATCCAGATGGTTAAACAATATTTCAATTCCCCACAAAGGAATTCCATTTGTGAATAATGGTGAACTTTGTTTATTTGTATTTTGATTTCATTTTCATTTTTATCTAGCAGAATAAACATTAACAATATCTATCTGGATGGATATAAGTATTATTCATTTTGTTTTGAAATTAAATATTTTTGTAAGGGGCATATGAAGTCAAATAAGAAAACTTACACTATGAGGTTCAATCTCCTCATGGTAATAATGAATATGTATTATACTCGAGAAAAACACTACAAAGGTTATACGAAAACAAAGGAAAAAGCAAGAATGGTTTTTTTATTAACAACAAAGGCACGAAAAGAGAGGAAAAAGCAAGAATGGTTTTTTTATTAAATAGATTTGGAATTAAAATGGATTTAAATTTTCATTAATGTGTATTTTTTATTATTATTGAGGTATAATTCATATAATAATAATATTATTGGAATATATTATTCCAATTATTTCTAGCTTAAAGGAAAACATCATGGGATCCAAAATTAGAGGTGCCAACTGAGGAAAAATAGTCCTTGGACCAAAATCGATTTCACCCATTGAGCAATAGCTTCATGTGGATGTAAATGGATCAGCACCCACTCATAAATCGTGGTCTTGTTCCCAATCCAATGTGCATTACCAAAACGATCCTCCAGGCGTGGAAGAAAAAGGATGGCAGACTACTATAATGCGCACGAGCAGATGGATGATGGTGGCCTAAGGAAATTCATTGCGTGAGTGCAACATCAACAACATGAGAGTAGAATTGACAACACGTGAGTGTAATCAGCTACTTTTTTTTTGAAAAAAAAAACAAAAACGCTAAGGTGTAATCCCCTCCTCTTCTCGTGAGGGAAAATGATAATCATACCATCTATCCTTGGGCATGCGTGTGGGAAATGGCCTATGGCCCTGCCCAAGAAGGATGACTCCACCCACCTCTGCAACTGCTCATGCCTCATGTCCCTCAAGGTAATAACTACTCAACTAACTCCTGGAGGATTTAATGGTTGGGGTGAGTAAGACAAAAAGGTGTTTAACAGCCAGGTGGGTTCTCCTCTTGACACATGGCTTTTCCCCAATGGCTCAAGGTTAAACATCCCCCCCTTATCCTTAGGAAATCATGCCCCCATGTCATTATTTGTTGCATTGACATAGTTGGTTGTGGGTTTTTAATTAAATTGCATATTTACATGATGTTCAAAATTATAATGTTTCGGCTAGCACAAAATACCATCGGCATCGATTTTAATTGTTGAAACATAAAATGATAAATCCATGGTGTGGATTTTTCCTTTAGCTCCACACCACGATTAAATACAATATTTACATCATATACATTTTTAATGCGAACTAGGTCAAAATTGGGGTGTTACATTTTCAATGATTAGAAATGACCCCACAAACCTTGGTGATAACTTATATCCTCTTCAAACGCTTATTGAACTCTTTTGCAGTTTAACGTGCAAAAATACATTATCTCCAACTTCATAATTTCTATATGTTATGTGAGCATCTACATAACCTTTATGTCTATCTTGTGCTTATTTTAGTGTTCCTTTAATTACTTTCATTTGTTCTTCCATTTCATGAATTACGTCCGGTCCAATCAAAACTATATCCTCTAATCGATCCCAACTAAGAGGTGTTTGAGGTGTTTGACACAGTATTCCATATAAGAATTCGACACAATATTCCATATAAGAATTTGAAAGGTTCCCTTTTAATAGAACTCTGATAATTGTTGTTATACGAAAACTCCACTAAAGGTAAGTAGTATTTCCAATGATTTTGTTGATCGATAGCATACATGCATAACATGTCTTCCAATGTTTTATTTTTACTCTTTTTGTTTGACCATTGGTTTTAGCTTGATAAGTTGTACTTAGATTGAGTTGAGTTCCCAAGGCATTTTGAAAAATTGTCCAAAACCTCCCCATAAATATCAATCCTCTTTCTGAAATTATCTTTCTTGGTAATCCATGTAATCTTACCACTTCATTTATAAAGACTCTTGTTATTTTTAGTGCTTGAGTTGTATTTTTCACTAGTATCAAGTGAGCACTTTTCGTTAATGTATCAACTACTACAAATGTAGAATCATGGCATTGTGGTATCATCAGTAAACTCACTATAAAATCCATCATAATCGCCTCCCATTTCGATTAAGAAACTGCATGTGATTGTAGCAATCCCATTGGATGTCTATGTTCATATTTCACTAGCTAACATTCTACACATCTAGCTACATATTTTGCAACATGTTTCTCCATCTCGTTCTAGAAAAATAATGACTTCAAATTCATATACATTTTCTTCACTTCGGGATGAGCCATAGAAACCATCCTATGGGATTAATTTAATATTAATTTTCATAATTCGTCATTTTACAGTACATAAATTATCTTGTTATATCATAGCAATCCATCATTATCAAACATATATCCTTCATACTTTGGAATTTGCATTACTTTAAAACTGCAAGCAACAACATAAACTACATAGTTTGGACCATACTAGAAAGATTCTACCATATTGGTATTTTTTGTATGGGCAAGGTCACAACTTCAATAAATAATTCATACACTAGAATACAACCAACATTTCTTCATTTAAACTAGGCTCAAATGACTATCTACATATAGCAAATTAAAATAATCAAGGTTCTTCCACAAAATCCATGGATTCAATTTATCATCTCAACATGCCTCCTATCTATCATAATGAAGACTACAATTTACAAAACAAGCCTCGAGGATTTCTCTCTTTATAAAACTTAAAATCACAATGTGATTTTTCAACCACAGGGTCAAGCCCTTTTAGATAAGTTACCCGCCANACTACAATTTACAAAACAAGCCTCGAGGATTTCTCTCTTTATAAAACTTAAAATCACAATGTGATTTTTCAACCACAGGGTCAAGCCCTTTTAGATAAGTTCCCCGCCAGTTTATGTCTTGGCAAGGCTTACATTTAACACCAAAATTCACATGATCTCTCCAATTCACATTTCTACCTTACAAACATTGGAGTGACTCATTGATCCACCCGGTAGTTGGCATTGTTTGTCGACGTCAACAAGTTAGGCATCGAATTTGACAAGTCCCGGACCTCGACACGACCTCGACAGGCTCAAAATTTCGACATGCTTCATCGACACCAGCAATTGACGAACTACAACATATTGTCTCTATGTCTTACAGTCATCTGTAACGGTTGAAATTCCAAACCATTCTAAGTTTTTGTAAATGAATGTAACGAGAAGACAACTCAAGAATTCTTAGCACTCTATATAAACATGTACACTATTGTAATATACATGCAAGTAATAGAACATTGAATGCAACAATGGAGTTGGCTCGAATTCTTGCATTTTATCTGTGTGTATGTTTTTGGTGTGTAGTGTAGTTTATTATTTTCTTATTCCTAATATGCTTCTGCCATAACAGTGCTCAATTCACGTAATCGAAATGTTGCCCTTGTCATGCACCTAGGCACCTCGGATCAGTCATGCTCTTCCACATCATTTTTCTACTTGTTTTTCGACCTCCTCCTTCATGTGGATTTCTCTCTTTGTATATATTTCCTTTCCCAAAAACTTTATGAAAATTCCTTAATTAATGGAGCCACCACCCTCTTCTCTCATTCTTAACCTCTTTCCCCAACCATATGGGTCATGCTTCATTTCCCCACCTCTCCTTTCCATTATGTCATTTCTCCTTCCCATGTGTAGCCTCTTTCCAAATTTTCATCTCTTCACCTACCTCAGCCCTTGCCTTCTCTTTTCTCCTCATGTTGGCCTCTCTTATTTCCCTTACACACAATCCTCCACCATAATGCTCCTTCTTTCCCATCCTCTAATCTTCTCCTTGCCTTTTTCTCTTCTCTCATAGCCTCTTCCCTCTGCTTCTTCTTTCTATATTTTCCCCTTTTTGTGTATCTCTCTTCGTCGTGTAGAATCCTCTCTCTTCTCTTTTCTTTTCTTCCTCAATTTTCCCGTCAATTTTTGTTTTCTTATCTCTTGTCTTTTATTTGTCTTCCTTGGTTCTTTGAATTTGCAGTTCCTTGAAAATCCCTTTTGAATTAATGAAATTACTTTTCAAATTAAATGAAAAATTCACAACCTCCAACAAAACTAGGCTAGGCATATACAAACAAAGTCGCCTAGATCCTCCCAAAGACACCTTGTACTAAATCAATAAACATTTAATTATTCCAACCTATCGAGAATAGCCATGTCCATTCTACAACCACAAATCTAGTCGGAGATTACATTGGCCTACTTTGCAAACGACCATGATTTAATATTGTATGACCTTTACCTTGCCTTTTTTGTTGTTAGCGAAGGCTAGATCTACCATCCACACACATGATGGATGGAATGATCTTGGCTTTTCACAACTTGACTATGTCTACACAATTCCCCAAACTATACTTCCCATGGACGATGTAGATTGTATCGAAGATTACCCTGCGAATGACACCTTCCCATCTCTTTTTCCTATTCTATTGGTGGACTAATGATCCACTCTTCAAGTTGATCAAACAATGGTGGATATCTAACCCCCAATTCTTTACAGATCTTCATTGATTCCTCACATGTCTATGTCAACATTCCTAAACGCTCGATTGCTCTTGAATCAGTTTAGAAAACTCACTTGGATATGATTGCAAACTAGAAAGTTGTGTCTACTACTAAGTGGCTGACGATCTTGTGGGGTGAAGAAGAGTGACTCATTATTTCAAGAAGAGTGGTTTCTTCTAAGAACTCCATTATTTCAAGTCTCAAATACACAGTTTCATTAAGAACACTCATATCCTTGAAAAATTAGTTCATACTTGTATTTTGCATCAAGATCCTCTTAAGGGAAATAGAAAAAACAAAATTGCTTCTTTCATTGCTCAGAAATATGCAATACATTATAATATGATTAAAGATTATTTATATGATCTCTATGATTTCCCTTGAAAGGAGGATTCTTGTTATGCTAGAAATCTAGTGGCTTCCTTGATTTGGCTTTAAATACTTAAATTTCACATGCATACTTGCAGTAATGTGATAATAGAGTTTCATCTAGGAATATAGTATGAGGGGATTGAAGTTGTCTTCAAACTTTTGTTTTCTAGATCCTAGATTGACATGGTGTCATGGACTTACATTTTCATGTTGAGGGATTGGTTATTATTGTTAATATTATGCTAAGTTCTTATTTCAAAATGTAAATTATTCCTTGAAATCAATACTATCCACAATTTGCTGACACAACCATACTTCAAAGTTTAAACAGTGCAAAAACAAGCAATGCAAAAGCAGTGTTCCGAAACCTGTTTATGGTTAGTTTTTTTTTTGTAAACGGTGAGACATTCAATGAGGAACCCAACCAATTTTAGTGGGGCTCGACTGGTTCAGACTGGTTTAGTACCGAACCAGTTGGTTCAGGTATCTAGTTGGTCAGTTCGGTAAAGAACTGGTCCCCTGGCCGAGTTTTCTATTACTTCAGGGTTGGTGATGGTATGGTCGGTCAACCCAACCGGTTCCGGTTGCGTTCGAACCGATTTTTAAAACACAGGTTCATCTCAAGATAGGGTAGGAAGGGAACTCAATGCAAAACGTTTATATTGTTGCAGGAGTACAAGATAATAATGTGAGATGATACTAGTAGAGTGAGAAGTCATAACTATGTGAGATGAGACTAGTAGAGTGAGAATTCATAATAGAGGAATTGTAGCTCTATAGATGTTTCAAGGTACATGGGTAAAGATTCTAGTAAATGAAATAGTTTAGAATAAGAGAGGTTATGTCTAGTAATTCTTTGGAGAGATGCTAATTGTTGCTGTAGAGGTTGGATTTCTTTAGAGATTGGTAGGGTTTGCTAAATTTGTTAAGAGGGAATGGTTTTAGTTGACTCATGCAATGAAACAAGCAATTAATGAAATCTATGTATAGTGGGGGAGTAATTAATGAAATCATGCTTCAAAATAGAGGCACAAAGTGTAATGGAGGGAGACAAACTACATATGAAGGGTTTTGTGGGAGACATAATGTTGGGGGTAATGGTGACTGATAAAACTAACAATGTTGTGAATATCTATCAAAGGTGACTAGGGGTTGCTTCCAAAAGAATCAAGGGTTCCCACAATTTTGTGTGGATCAAGGAATTTTTTTGTACATAAAGAATAATTTATGGGGTCCCCATGGTTTTGGGTGTGCTAGGGGACCGATTTGATGATGGGTGGGATTCCTGTGGTTTTGGGTGAATCGAGGAATTGATTTGATGATGGATGAAGTTCCCTTGGTTTTGAATGGGTTGAGGAACTTTTACCATGATGATGTGAAGGTTGTTTGCAAATGCAAAGACACGTTCCCCATGAGTAAATTCCATGCATAGTGTTCCCACGAGAGTAACTAAATAGAATCAGTTGCTTTAGAGGGTGGGGACCCCATTGTTTTCTTTGCAGGGTGGTGATTGCATATGGTATATTACTCATGGAGGTACGAGTGGTTAACTGCGAGTCTTGAACGTATCCACATCGTAACATGTGTCGAGGAATATGATGGCATCAACTGTTGACGGTGGGGGAGTGAATGCACAACTATAAAAGGATGAACTATGGGTTGATCTTTTCAAATAGGATTAAATTCCTTGCACTTGTGGTGGTTCGACATCATTGGTGGCAAATTATGATGGGGGCTAAAATCGTGCGTGCACCCTAGGGGAAACATGTTATTCGCAGTGATGATGTTGATGGCATATCATTACTGGGAATCAGGACCCTATGGTTATCAACGGGTGCACTAGTAAATGTAATGTAAACAGAGGGAAAACATTGCCAATATGTTAGGTTTGGGATGATACATGTGATGCCAGTCCTACACCAATGTTGGGAGCGGTTAAATTCACTATTTATTGGTCCTTATCCTACACACACGGTGCAAATACCCAAGTGATAAAAACCATGACAAAGGTATTGACAATGTAGAAATAATAACCAAAAACATAACACACCTCAGAGGTGTGTGTAAAAGTTGGTGGCAGATGAAACTTTCTGGATCGAATAATGAGTAACATCATTATCTAGATCTCAACATGTTGATCATGGTCACGTGAATGGTTCATTAAACGGAGTTACGGTGTGCCTGTAACAAGCATTTGAACATACAATCAAATATCTATAAAAGGGGGTGGGGCCCGTTTTTCGAAATCATTTGTACTATTAATTATTCATGCTCCAGAGAGTGTTTTTGTTGATTCTAGGAGATCCATGTGTCTAGTTTTCATGCTACAAGATTCAAATAGCCTTCATCTCGTCCTTGTGATTTATATTTGGTCAACCTTTTAGGGTAGGGATCCATGTGACCTTTCAATCGATTTTTAGACATAAAAACCAACTGTTATGGAGAAAAACTTCCTATGGCTTGGGGTGTACCACAAAAGACAGATAAACCGTAGAAATCAATCCCTTCCCAATATGCAAGAGAAACCAAACATCTAACACTAAAGGATCTCAAATCATACCTTATTTTGAATGGTTGAAGTAGATCTCCGTTGAGCTTTTTCCAATCCCACTTGCGCTAGTAATGAATCTCAACAACAACAAACAAGACAAGCATGCTATATAATATGGTGTTAGATATACTCTAGCATATATAATCAATAATGTATAAGCAATTAAACACATCCATGGATTCAATATTCATTTAAATGCACATCATTGGACAGGAAAATATATAATCAAATCAGAGATTACACAAGTGACAACCTCTGTCGGCACGTCTGCGAACTGGAGAAACCGAGTCCTCCAACTGGGCCTCCACCACCTCAATCCTCCATCTCTCGATAGCAAGCTCACAAGCAAATGCAAGCTTGGGAAGAACACAAACGTGCTCCAAAGGGACAAAGGGATGTAGACTCAAGTATATGCAAGCACTGACAATAATGGACTATAGTTTCGTTGCTCTTCAATTCCTCCCCTTAAATGTATCCAAGGGGTTCCTTATATAACACTCCAAAGGGGTAATGGAGGGTCAAATCCGAACGATCTCGAGGCATATGGAAGGCCAAGAGTCAAGTGGTTTGGACACACATCAAGGAAAACTCCAAAAATATTTGGATTTATGCACACATCCCGATGTACGCGGGTTTGAGGTTAATATCTGCATATACACGCGAGTATGGGATTAAAAGTCACGTACAACAATAAACAATTGTTTAAGGGATGAACTTGGAAACATCAAAGGTACAATATCAATCCATAGGGTCCAAAGAGTCTGCAGAGGGACAAGGAAGGCCATAAATATGTGATCAACCATGTGGTAACATCAGCTGTAATAGATGCCCCCTAATGTGTGAGGTTAGAGGGATAACATGATGGCTGAAATACATTATAAAATCCATCCCAGAAGCGGAGTGATGAAGAACCAGGTGGAAGAACTAGCCATCCATTAGTATAGTACAATAATCAATTTCTGCATATGACTGCAAATACATATAGCAGTCCTGGATACATAGAGTACAATGTCCATGAATATGAATGATATACAAAATGTGACATGTGTGGTCATCGCCACATACAATATATAATAGATCAGAATCTTCATGATGAAGACATAAAACAGATTGGGATCTCCATAATGGTTGAAGATACACAATGGATCAAGATCTCCATAATGGATGAAGATATCTAACATACATTAGAATCAAATCACGAGAGATGAAATCTCATGAACACTGGCATAATCAAGGAGGTAGCATATGTGGAATGCCACCAAGCTGGAAATTTTTCTACACAAACTGCTACAAGTACATGTCCTACTATGCGAATAGATGTGTCGAGGTCGAACATAGTATTCCATTGTCTGATTACCGATCATTAATGTATACCATTAACATACGCGAGATCACCCACCGATAATGAAAATGGGAATCAAGGTACTAGAGTGCAATCTAACAAGTGTGAATAGATGCGTTCAGGTCGAACACTTGGAAGAATCCATCGATCAGGGTACATTGATGTATTCCCAAAATTGTCGATGGTGAGAGAACCTACCACTAATGACTATAAGTCTCAAGGATCTCAAATGACTCTAGACTCCTATCCCAGAATAAATGATCTGAAGTTGATGGGATGGAATCCGCTAGAAGGAGGACATTAAGGCATCCCCCATCATCCAACACGAGGTACTTAGCAATGTTGTATAATGTGGAAGGACTCGAACAAGATGTGCACGAACCAGTAATAGTACTGGGAATGGCCCACATGCAAAGTCAAGACAACTGAGGAATGACCAACTCAGGCTTCAACTTCCTTCGAACAAGAGCATAAAGGAAAATGCTGATTGAATGTAGGTAGCATAGACTCGATATGCAAAACTGGGACATCTCTGCGACACAGGAGGCATCAACAGAGGCTCCATAGGGACTGGAAGCTTAACCAGTCAGTGGAGATAAACTCAGAGAAATGAGTACAACTCCTAAAGTCAAACTACTAACCCAACCAACGGATGTGATATCCAGTGCTCTATTCGAAGGCGACATGACTCGACAGTTGCCAAAGATAACATCTTTTCCTGTCCGTCTTTTTGGTTTTTTTATTCTTTTTGGACTTTTTTTAGATATTTTGAAAAGTCTGAAAAAGAATAAAAGTTATTTATAGTTACAAATCTAGGAGGAGATGAGTGTCATGGGACAAACAAACTAGTTCCAAGCAGCGGAACATATCTATGCTCAATGCAAGGAAACATGTGCAGGATAACGACACTCGGGGGAAATTCCCCTCTTAGTAAAAATGGGGAATCAAGCTGCAAAATATATGTAAAAAGGCTCTGCTTGGCTAGACATGAGACAAGCTTGGGCTATATGGCTGATAATCAAAGTCAAGGAAGCCGACATAAGGCTCAATAAGGCAAGCAAAACTCATGGTAATGGAATTACAACTTGACATATACAAGGGAGTCCCGAGGGAAAGGCCAACATAAAGTTCAAGAGGAGTATGAAGCTCTTGCTCAAAGTCATGGCGATACTATACAAAGGACTCCCACACCCTAAAGGAGGAATGTCAGCATGGGCACCAAATGCAAAACATGATCTAACTAGGGTACCCATGTATGGGAAAGCTCTACCATTCACATCATGTTACTTCTAAAAAGTAGCAAGGAGGTTCCGTGACAAGATAGAATGGGTTTGTACCTAGGGTTAAGATGAAATGGTCATAAGGTTATGCAAAATGCAATCGGATGTGAAAACCTAACCTATATGCCAATTTAGACATAATATCTGAAATAGGCATGAATGGGTCAAAGACACAGTCAAACCGCACTCAACACAAGCTCCTACAACATCCAATTAGTTCAAACAGTCCAAAAACGGTCAGAAACAGTAAAAAACTATAGAAAGTGGGTAAAAATTTCAAACTTTTTCTATAAATAGTGAAATTTTTTAAAAATTTCATACCATTTTGAATTTTTACCCAACA
Source organism: Pseudotsuga menziesii (assembly GCA_001517045.1). Taxonomy (NCBI): domain Eukaryota; kingdom Viridiplantae; phylum Streptophyta; class Pinopsida; order Pinales; family Pinaceae; genus Pseudotsuga; species Pseudotsuga menziesii. Next base: position 35,411 of record LPNX010915871.1, on the reverse strand, counting down.
TAGTGCATTTGAGCTCAGAACTTCTGAAGCGAATTTCGGGAGCATCGTCCGATGGAATCCCTCCATGTTTGATCCAGGTAGATTCCCTTGCCCCTCTCATTCATTTTGATATAAAAAATTTTAATTTTCATGGTCAATTTAATTTTTTGAGCCATCCCAACTTAGGCGTTTCAGCCCACGCAGAAATCGGGCATTTTTCCGCATATAGGGATCACCATATGCAAAAAATTCGCTGAAACCTGTGTACATACGCGAATGTTTTGTAAAAAGTTGCATATAGGGCCACGGACAAGGATTTAATGGGAAATTCATGATAAAAAATTTGGTTTTTTTTGCAGGATGGTACTAGAGTGGATAGAGAGGGAACATGGTGATGTTGAGGAAGCTGTTCAAGCCAATCTCATGGCTCAACAAGCATTACGGGCATGTGACTTATACGAGTTTTGGTGTCTTGGCAGCTTGAGGGAAAATCCAAGACTACTCCAGTTGCTGGTAGATTACTCGGATCCAAAGTCTGAAACATTTCAGATAGATGGGATGTCGCTCAGCATTGAGGTTGAGGACAAATATTTCATCACAGGTTTGTCTCGACAAGGGGAGGTGGTGAACCTCCGATCTCATGGGCCAGGAGGTGGGATGACCATAGATGAGTACATTGTTGTGTACTACCTTCATGTAATTAGGAATATTGCACCTTCTGAGGACATAAGCTATTCCTCTGGTCTGAATGGTTCAGATCCAGAACAAATGAGTGAACGACAAAGGATGAAGGCCTTCCCTGAATGTTGTAGACACCTGAAATGCCGCTTCGATAGTGAACCTATGTACCTGCAAATAGATCAAACATGCAAACACATCAAAGCTACCAGAAAATAATCTACTTATCCATGTTAGTGACTAAGGAATCTAACAACATGTACATATGAAATCAAAACAATAGTAACGTGGGACGGAAATCAGCTTTTCATTAAAGATGTATGGAGAAGCTTACAACCGTTGCCTTATTTTCGACAAGCACCTCCACAAGACAAACACTTCATCCCCATAAGCTCCAAATTTTCTCTCTATGCTCTCCAATGACTTGGGCTAAGTGGTCAATCCAACAGCATAACAATACCGCTATAGTTCTCCCCCTCAACTATGGACGTGACCTTGTATTTATAAGGCTCAATGGATAGGAATAGTTGAGAAAATTGTGGGTGAGGTGGCTCTAAGATCCTACCATGGGGGATCTCGAGCTCAACTGACCCATAATGATAGGGATAAGGGAGGACACGAGGCTCATGATCTAGAAGCCTCGAGAAACTTCTATTTTTCCCATTTTACCCAGTGTACCGCTTTTCTTCTCTTATGACAGAGCGGTTTAGATGAGAAATTCTTTTGGGCCAAAGACCATAGGCGGTGGCACCACTTATTGAAAATAGGATACAAGTGGTACTGAGCAAGGTACCACTCATGGGCCATAGGGAAAGCGCAGTGTTGAGTTTTTTCAAGTAGAATTGACAAACATAGTAGGTTTCCACTCTAAGTGTTGGGATTAAGGGAAAACATGGATGTTAAGGGTCTTATCACATGATGGTGACATGATTTGGGTATAACAGAATGCCCCCCAAAGCATGAGACTTAGAGGGATGCGATAAGTGAGAGCTTTGAGAGAACAAGTTGTCACTTCGAGGTGAAAATGTCAGCTCAGTCGGAGAATTTTGTCCAGTAGGCATCTGTAGTACATCAATATTTTTGACTCATAGACACCTGTAACCAACTCATGGCTGCAGACCAATACAAAGCAGATCCATGAGAGGAATAAACAAGCATGGCTACTAGAATACATTGTAGATCCATGTGATAGAGGACTCAAACTTGGACATAGCTACCAGACATACAACATATATCTATGTCATACATACACAAATTTGAGCATAGCCACGACCATACAAATGTGGATCCATGCTAGATATACAAAACTCCATCACAACCTGGGGAAAGCAATGAGTGCTAAACAAATACCCAGGGTCTTCGTCTCGTCTTCCACAAAGTACGATTCTATCCATGTGATTACAATGATCTGAAGTCGAACATGGTAGAAACCACTTGATTTTCGGTCAATGATGTGAACCGTTAACAAGTGTGAGGGAGATCACCATTGATGTCAATGATTCCCAAGGTACCCTAGTAAAATCTATTGAGCATGAATAGATGTTTTGATGTCGAAAACCCAGTCTATTCTATCGATCAAAGGTCGATGATGTGAACCTATGTCAAGAGCAAGAGAATCTGTCATTAAGGCCTACAGATCTCAAGGTACTAAGTTTTTTTTCTAAGAATATTTCCCGGATGATGAGCTGATGTCGACGAGAATAGTCTCATTGAAGGAGGGCCATGATTAGTCCCACATCGACGACACAAAACTCGGAACATAGTTCTGGAATGATCAGAATGTAGTAACCATAAGACTGACTTAAAAGTACTGACACAGAGACTGTTTTGACTGCAAAGGTAAACTTCTTCAACTTCCCTTTGAACATCAGGCGGCATGAAAAAATAATTGGAAGCATGACTAAACCAGACAAATACACAATGCGACAGTGGACAATGCATTCTTTTGACAAAGTCAAAGGAGTGACATGGCTCATGAAAGTGGATCGTCACGAAGATCAGCTGAATACCCAATTGACTGAAATGATATGCAAACAAGTGCCATGTTCAAAGGTAATAACAACTTACTACCATTTATTTGCAAAATGATTCCCTTCCCATTTCCCCCATCATGATTGATGAGTACCTCTTTTCGGTTTTACGAGTTCAAAGAGGGTAACAAACACTCAGTATAACTCGTCCGAAGACAAGTCCAAACTCATATGTTTTACGAACCTGAGAGAGGAGGGGTTTGTTCCCAAAAGAGGGTCTCTTAATGTTTAATTTAACGAGTCCAATGAAAGAAAACTCGTTATCGTTCATGTTTAGAGAGTCTGAACGACCATGGAAGAAGACTCCAAAGGGTCCTTTTTCATATGATTTAGTCTCTAAGGCCCAAAAAAGTATAAAATTATACCTTAGAGAACTCTTCCAGTCATGATTGGCTAGAGTGTTCCTTTTTCATAAATAGTCTATCCGAACCAAAAAAGAGATAACCTACCGTCAAAGAGATGACTCCTCAAATGCTTTAACGAGCGTGAAGAAGACAAGATCACTCGACAATATTTTCATATTTAAGGAGCCCAAAAAGAGTTTAAAGAAGACTCCATTAGATCTCGTTTCACAATGAGAGATTTTACGAGCTTGAAAAGAATAAGAAATGGACTCTGACCTTTGATACTAAGTTTCGAGAGCGTGACCAAAGTGTCGCAATAAACGCTCAAAGACTTTTTCCGTTTTATGGTAGTACGAAAAATTCAAAAACAAACTCCCAAAACTTTACTGCTACTGTTCTTCTATCCCGCAACGACTCAAAAATAAGTGTTAAATGCGCCAGTAATTGACATTAAAGGATTATGACTGATAGATTTTGAGTAATAAATGATTTTAAAACAAAACTATAGCATGTCAAACCAAAAAATGTGTATAAAATTCATGTAAATAGTGAAAAATCAAAACATTTTACTATTTACCCACAGTGGAGAGCATTTGGAGTACTTTCCTGGCCATTTTTTCAGTCATTGATATCGGGAGTTTCCACCGTCGGATTCGAGCACCGTCAGTTCCAGGTAATAGCCCAAATCGTACTCTTTCATCTTATGTATTCAATTTTGACTTTTAATGGTGTTTTGGACTTGTATGGCAATCCCTAAAATCATGGGAGCAGGCACCGCTCTTATCCCTTGCAGGATAAGCAATACTGCGTTAGAACTGCGCCGAAAACATAGCGCACAGGCGGTGCCGGCCATGGAGAAGTAAAAATAGTCACACAAGAAAAACTAGCTCATTTTAATTGATTTGGATGATTAAGAATGATTCTAATGGGTCTTGTGATTGTTTTTGGCAGGTTCTTGCTGATAAAAAATGGTCATATGGAAATAGAGACAACATGATAATGACGACGCCTTTGCTAAACGAAATGTGGGTTGCATAGCCACATTGAGAGACTACAGACTCTTAAAATTCTTCTGCACACCCAATATGGTATCGCATGAGCGATTTCTAGAGAATATACTCTGGATGTGGAATCTGGAGCAACAATATTTCGAGGTTGGTGCTCATATTTTGACAGTTGAGGTAGAGGACATCAAATTCTTGACTGGCCTTTCGAGACGAGGTGCTCCCATCTCACTGACTGGTTCTCGCGGAGGAGACATCGCTACACAGGAGTTGATAGACCGTTACTGTATCCCTGGGACAAGGACATCGGGGAAGAAAATATCCATAAAAGCAGTGATGGATGGAACTCTATGGACTGTATTGTTTACCATGCAGAGAGTGGCGGGAAGCCAAGGAGTGCACCAGGTGTCTAGAGCACATATGCTCTATTCCATAGAGGCCATGGTGCCTACAGTATTTAACTAGGAAGAAGCCCTGCTTCTGATCTTCAAGGATCAGCTGAACAAGTGTTAGTAGGGGGAGCTGAAGAAATTTGGTTTCGATTCCATTCTAGCTTGCTTCTTCTTCGAGCGGGTTCCATAGATGAGACCCTAGGTGGTCTTTACAGAGCTGAGAGCACGGGACCCTTGCATGCAGAGGTGGGTCCGGATTATGGCCTGTACTGGAGGGGGTAGGGGGAAGGTAAACTTCGGTGACCCATTCTTTCGATGATTGAGAGATCAGCTCCTCATGGTGGAGGATTATGCATATGCAGGCACTGAATTCAGTGGTGACCCTAACCTACCGCTCCCACCTGGTGGACAGTGGGGTGATATCGGTAAGAAGCAAAAGACCCTAAAATGGAAATAGTGTTTTTTATGTTTTTGATGTTTTATATCTTTTATGTTAAGTAACGAGACTTGAATATTTTCATGCAGACGTCGGAGTAGCACTACCTGGGGTAGCTTCCCCATTGGATAGATGAGCTAGAGCCCGTTTCATACCGCAGGGTGACGATGTGACTGGGGAGTTGGAGGAAAACCTGGAGAGGTTGACCTTAGACATCCCTGCTACTTCCATTGATGACCTCCCTCTGAGGTATCAAAGGCCTATAGCGGGAGTACTGGGTCGCTTTAGCAGACTGCTATGTAGAGTAGCCCGGGCAGTGATGTGTTACCACGAGCATCATTAGATGATGTGTGCATAATGAATCCACTGAAAGCTAATAGCTTCAGGATTTTGTATGGTGATTTTTACCTGAAAGCCTACATGCTGTAGATGAGGTCTCATGACCTATTTTTTGTAAAACATGTTCATATATATATATATACAGACTTTTACCTAGTGTTTATACGTCTCAAATGGTGAATGCATTTTACATGAGTTTTATGTGTCTTTAATTGTTTATTTACAATGAACCAAGTTTGATTTTCATGTCACGAATGGGCAATATGCCAATCTAGGATGTAATTAGCTAATGAGTTAGCAACTACATTATGCTCCCTAGGGATATGCCTATAGGTGATAGTTTCAAATGACCTTTCTAACAAGCGTACCATCCGGAAGAGGTGGAGAAGCACATGATTTCTAATGGTATAAACATGGTTTAGATGACAAACCACTAGTTGTGAGTCCATCAAGGCTACTAAGTTGCGAACATCTTGGGAGGCAGCTTCAGTCAGAAGACCTATGAATGCTCGATGCTTGACGATGTTGTTGGTAGAGAGACCAATACAAACTGCTCCTAAACTAACCAAATCATAAGCTGGGGAATAGAGAACCCAAGCAGTTGAGGAAAGATTCAAGGTGTGGCAACAAGCACCATCAGCGAAGCTGTAGAAAGCAAGGTTTATACCAAAACATGGTATAAACAGATACATACACTAAACTCAAAACTATATTGAAAATACATAAAGCACACTGAAAGTCAAGCAATATACATATATACAAGATACTATCGGAGAGATATCTAGGCATAGTGAGGTTGCCCTACAGGGATTCCATCGTAGTCTACGAGATCGTAGGCCCCTTTCTCTAAAAATTTATAAATAACGAAAGGACCATACCACATGGATTCGAACTTTCCTTTCCCTATCTTGTCATATCTCTGATCGTAAGTCAAAATAAGGTCACCATCGTTAAAGGCACGAGGTTGGATAGATTTATCATACTGCGTCTTGACGCGTTTCTTGTGTGCCTCATTAGCCAAGGTAGCATCTCTCCTACTTTCATCAAGGTTGTTCAAGTATAAAAATCTCTCTTCCTTTGCAGAAGTGTCTGGGAGAGATTCAACAACAATTTTCAAGGATCGAATCTGGCATTGAATTGGCAAGATAGCTTCAAGTCCATAGACAAGCTGGAAAGGTGTGAAACTAGTAATTGTTTTCACCGAAGCCCTGTAAGCCCAAAGAGTGGAGAAAAAGATATGGTGCTATTTGGATTTATGGTCTCCAACCATCCAACGAAGCATCATTTTTAAAACTTTGTTAATGGCCTCTACTTGACCATTAGCTTGCGGATAATAGGGCATAGAGTTTTCATGGTGAAAACCTAGCTTGGCACTTAGTTCCTCCATCATTTGATTACGAAAATGTGATCCGTGATCAATAACTATGGACTGCGGGAATCTGAATCTAGCTATGACATGATTGAATAGGAAGAGAGTGGCAGTCTTACCATCTTCTGCATATGTAGGCATGGCCATGACCCACTTTGTAAAATAGTCAATGGCTACGATGATGTAACCATGCCCCCCAGCTGAGGTAGGCATACAATGCATATAATCAATCCCCCATTTGGAAAATGGGCCAACGGCAATGACAAGGTGTAGCAGAGTAGGATGAGTGCGCTTTTTCGGATAAAAATGTTGACAAGGTGGGAATTTCTTGATAGCCTCATGAAAACCTTTAAAGACTAAAGGCCAGAAATAGCCAGCATGAAGGATTTTCTAGGCTGTCGCCATCCCAGATAAATGACCGCCACATGCTCCAGAGTGGCAATCATTCAACAC
>LPNX010915871.1:0-23403 GCA_001517045.1 Pseudotsuga menziesii | reverse complement strand
CAGCTCCATATTCAGTCTCCATTGTTGATAATTTGCATGATCAATTGTTAATTGCTGTGAGTGAAATTAATCTACTGCAGGCCTGAATTTCTACAACGTGTTCAAATTCTTCATGGGTGAGGCATTTCCAGAGAACAGAATCGATCCCACGTCTATACAAGGTGTCATTCAAGATGAGGTAGTATTTTGCATGGTGACGGATACAGCGTCGTCGTCACGGGATAGATTTGGCTGAAATATTTGTGTTTGGAGATAAATGAGTAAATCTCCATACCATGGGTCAATAGTGCTTATCAAGAACATGAATTTATCTATAAATGAATCACTGGGCTTAGATTCCATCGAAGCACATGGAATATCACACATGAGATCGGCAGAGACCAAGGATTTCTTTGATGTGGATTTGGCAAATTCTAGATCAAACTCTTGTAGTATGACTATCCATCGGGAGTACTTGCCCCCGAGCACTTGATGAGTCAGGATGTAATACATAGGGTTCTGGTTTGCCAATACAGTGGTTGTGTAGAGCAAAATGTAGTGACGAAAGTTTTGAACTGCAATGACCGTGGCCAATGCTAATTTCTCCACACGTGAATATCGGGTTTCAGAATCCATAAGATTCTTACTAGCATAGTAAATCATGTGCTCCTGACCGTCAGGATTTTCCTGCACCAAAACCATAGCGATGATAGCAGTGGAGGCAGGAATATATAAGAGAAAATCCTTTGAATAATCTGGGGGGTGTATGACGGGTGAATGAGTCAGAGTGTGTTTGAGATTATCAAAGGTGTGTTGGGCTTGGTCATCCCAATAGAATGGAGTGTCCTTCTTAAGGAGACGCATATAACCGTGCGTTTTCTCTGCAAAATTGCACACGAAACGACGGAGAAATTTTTCCTTCCCTTGCAAACTTTGGAGTTCGAGAAGATTGGTTGGGGTTGGTAGAGCTAAAATGGTGGCAATTTTCAATGGGTCTATCCAGATGCCATCCTTAGAGACCACAAAACCTAACAGGCGTCTTAATGCAGAAAACACATTTATGCAGATTAAGCCGTATATTATAATGACGACATATTAGGAAAATATTTCTAATATGACCAGGGTGGTCCTCCTGTCGCTATAAATTAGCAGGGAGGTCGTCAAGGTACAGTTCAACAATATGTTTAATATCGTGAAACACATAGGACATAGCAAGCTGGAAAGCAGCTCCAGCATTTTTTAAGCCAAATGGTAACTTCCTATATGCAAAGGTTCCCCATGGGAAAATGAATTCCATCTTGTGATGATCGGTGGGTAATATCTCAATCTGATTATAGCCAGAAAAGCCATCCATGAATGAGAAGATGACACTTCTGGCACAATTGTCGATAATCTGATTGATATGTGAAGTAGGAAAGTTTTCTTTGGGACAAGCTTTGTTCAAGTCTCTAAAATCGATATAGACTCTAATGGTTCCCTGCTTTTTATTAATAGGGACAACGTTCGATACCCATTTCGTCAGGGGTATGGGATAAAAAAACCCAACTTTGAGAATTTTCTCTATTTCAGCTTTAATAGCTGCAACCTTTCGTGGATGGACCTGCCTTAGTTTTTTCCTGACCGGTTTAGTAGTGGGATAAGTTTTGATTTCATGGACCACAATGGATGGGTCTATCCTCGGTGTTAGTGCCAGAATTTGTTCTCAAACTACTAGAAGAACAAGCCAACACAATATCAAATAAAAATAAAATAAAATTGGTTTTAAGGGTTTTGGTTTTTAGTTTTGGTTGAAAAATTCATCAATCAAGGAGGAAATAAAAAACAACAAGCTAATACAGAACTGAATCATGCAAGTTGGATAAATTGGGGATCAAACACATTCCAGTAAACCATAAACATTACACATGAAACACTAACTTCATCCACAGGCTATAAGCATTTACATGAACAAACCTTTAAACATCAAATGAAATTGTAGACTGAGAAATCAACTAGATCAGAAATGAAAAAGCATGATAGGTAAAAGGGCTTATCAGTTTATATATAATCAATAACAGTCATCCACTTACATAAGAGTTATAAGTGCTAGCTTGAGAAATCAAAGCTCCAAAAGCCTCTCCTTGAGTGAAAAATCCCCCCCAAAACTGTATGTTTGTCTTCCTTTTATCATTACAAAAGTAAAGTAGTTCCATAACTACCTTCTAATTCGAAATTTGAAACAGTTACATCAATTAGTTACATGATAACTCAAAATCTTTCAAGACAATTCACCCAAAAATAACAAATCGGATTTGGGGAAATTTGGTGAATTTCTGAAAATTTGTGTCTCAAAGACGCCTTTATATCTCTCGATTTGGGACACCTGTGCAAACACTGAGAGAGGCTTTTTAAAATGAGTATGTTATGAAAAAAAAAATCTCTTGGTTTTTCAAAATTCCCTTTCAATTGATTGAAATATGTGCTGCAAATTTGTGACTAAAACAGGAAATTATTAAATAATTCAAACCCTGAAAATTGGCCACAAAGATGAATTCGAATATCTCAAACGATAATAGATGTTGCAAAACTGAGAGAGGTTTTTTTGAATGATGCTGTTGTGGAGAAAAACCTCTTTTTTTTTCCTGAATTCATTTCCATCTCCTCGTAATATTCTCCCAATGACAATGACAAAAACAGGAAAAACAGAGCTTCTACCGGAATCTCCTCATGAAAATATTTGACAAAGGACTAAAAAACAAGAGTTAGATTATAAATCAAAACCTGGAATAAACTTTTATTATAAGTTTCTAAAAGCTTAAAGATGTACATATTAACTAATAAGCCCAAAAGACAAACCTTAAAACTAAAATAATGAAATAATTCAACCATTAAAAGCATTAAATCCAACCAAAATGATTGATTGTCAAAAATTCTTAAAATCAACATAAAATGTAAAATCATTTTAAACCAACGGTTGAAAATTAGGACAAAAAGAACAGATAAACTAAGAACAAGATCTAGTTATAACATCTGGCTCTTGCTGTAGGATGAAGTCCTCCTTATGAGGCTTCAAGAACCTGTAGACCTTGTGCCTTATTCATTGGACGATGGAGTCATTTACCAAATCTCTGCAACTTTCTCAAACTCTGAACACATACCTATGAAATGAAAAAATGCTGCTACAAACCAGTATATTGAAAATAATCTACATGCTCATATAGCGAGCTTATTCTGCTATTTACTCCTACTTCTAATCGAAGGAAACAACCCAATCAAGTGTAATCATACTTCCAGTGAAACCAAGAAACCATTTGTCTGAGAATCATAATTCCATGCATGCTACTGTTCGAGGAAACCCACAAAAGATGTGATAAATGCAATAAAGAGTCTGTAGGCAGTTGATACTTATGACAGGAAATAGGAAGTATGCCAAAAGCTGGAGCATTAGAAACCTTTGAAAAATACAAGTCCATCCAAGAAGCCATGGGATCATGAAATTTCCGATTTAAAACTTCAATGTCTTCATTATATTCATCATAAAGTGAAGTATTCTCTTCCTCTCCATTGCTGTTCTTTTTAAACTTTGGATCAAGAATGGAAACCAAGGGGTTTTCAAACTACTTCTCGACCTTTAAATAAAACCCTTGATAAAAATTGAACAAATAAAATTCTGAAAGTGACTACAAGTCAAGAATAACAACTTATTTCTTATATCAATAGTAAGAGGTTGAAGAGCAACAACTTATTCTTCATAACATGATAATCTCATAGCAGGAACTAAGAAATTTCTACTATAATCCACTGAAAATATATTATCATCGAAAAAGTCAGCAAACTGATATGAAGAATCAACACAAGCATCATTTATATCCTTGTTCATATGAAAATCTGAAAATGATGAAGAAAACTGTCTTAAATCTGAATGATACCTACGTTTTGCAAACTCGGATGTTCTCCTCCACTCCTTTTGCATCCTCAAGCAATTGTCTTAAAGATGATGATTTCCTTTCTAACAGGAAAAATGTCACATCCTCGGTTTTGACCCCATTGCATTAGATGTATATACTGCAATGATCATGGTGTGGAGCTAAAGGCCAAGGCCTCGCCATTGATCGGTTATGCTATGTTTTGGATTTAGACTTGTCACCGATGGTATATCGGGGCATGCGGTATATATTATGTTGGTCATCATGTAAATATGCATCTTTAATTGAATTAAATGAATCTGACCAGCTACGATTGCGGCAACTAAATTGAGATGGGGGCATGATTTTCACAAGGATAAGGGTTGGGAAATTTTCAAACCTTGGGCCAAGGAGGGAAAATACTCATGTGTCTTCTTCCCTTGTTTTATTCCAACCACTTTCATTGAAGAATGTCTGGTGGTGGTTGAGGCAGTTAATTGTTTTGGGAGTGGGGTGGCAGGACTGTCAGTCCTCACCCACACGCACACTCCACCAGCAAGGAACACTCACTCCTTCTCACCACCACGCATTACCTCCACGGTTTTGTTCTTCCTTCCTCACGGTCTGCTCACATCCATGCACAGGCTTACCTAGTCTCACTCACGCAGACATTCACTCTCTCCATGATAGTGCTGAAACGCTGGTGCACTCCAATCCACGTCCTCTCTATTGTTGTTTATCCACGCGCAAGCCAGGAGCTGATCGTCCTCATGCAGAGACCGTTGTCTGCTCATTACCCTCACGCGCAGGAGTCTGCCCATTTTCACGCTCCGTTTGGAAGTCGGTATTCTTCTCTTCCTCGTGATTTATGTATGTATTACCGGTGACTTCATTGCCCAAGGGCGATCTGTGGTTTTCTCCTGTTGTGAGCTGTGCTCACTGATAAGCTTGGGGCTGTGGTCTTTCCCCTGCTGTGAACTCAGTTGCCTTTCCATCCTCAGACTGTGTAAGTTCCTTGGTGACTACATTGTTCAGATTAGGTCGCTGATTTTTCTCTCGTTGTTGGTTGTGGCTGCTACGGGCTTCTTTACATTTTGGAGACTGTTGTGATTTCGCTTGAGAGTCATTTGGCCACGATAGGGCCAAGAATGACTCAGGAATTGGCTTCTCTGTTTTAAGTGGTATCCGCTGAGTGATTGCATATGTGCAATGGTTGGTCTTCGGACTGTGTAAGGAGCAGGGATGGGGCTTGGTTTGCTTGATAAACCTGGTGGCTGGAAACCACACAGACAAAGCTAGAGGGCTAGCCTTCTTCTCCATCACCCCTGAATAGCATTGAAAGTGAATGCAGGGCCTGAGGGACTGTGTAGCAGAGAAGGGACTGATTCCTTGTGTTGGGTGTGTTTGGGTGTCTTAGAGGTCAAGCTAGTTCTGGTGTAGGTGTTCTTGGCTCTGTAATGAGCTCACCAGCTTAGCATTAATCTTTTCCCACTCCTTGATGGCCTGATAAACCCAACTGAGTTGGCTTGGCTATGTTCTATATATATCCTTGGCTATGTGTAAGCCTGCTAGTTCCCTTATTCCTTGGAGAATCATGCCCAGCTCGGGGGTGGCAGCGTTGCTGAGAGATTAAGGAGCACGCTGGCCTATGGTTGGGTGGAACGTAGTAGCGACGTAGCTGGTTGCGGAACAACTTCTTCATAAGATAAGTGATCTTGTCCGCTTTTACTTCTGCAATTATATATATTTTCTGTTAATGATTATGTTGAACATGTGGAACGAATGCTTGAATGAATGCACGTTAATTCCGCTGTACAAGATACATAATTGCATTTGTGCATGATAGATATTCATGTGTGCATATTCTAGTTCAACGTTTTATTTAAGAATTCTGTTTCAGCTATTTTGTGCATGCACATGTTCATGGGGCTCTTAGCCCGCTGTCCTTTAAGTTTGGGTCGCATCCTCTTCATCGGTCGAAGGCATGGGGACGTGACGGTATGGTATCAGAGCCTCAGGTTGGCAACAATGGGACTCTATGGGCCAAGAAGGATCAACTGACAGAGGTTGTATCTCATTCTGCCCAGCAGAATCAGTGGACGACTGGTAAAATTCAAAAGAAAATGGTCTAAGTGTTGAGAGGTCGGGCCACTAGCGGGAAAGGCTTCCGCCATTGCGGAAGAGTTAGGCGAAAGAACTTCTGTTGTAGCAGAAGAGCTAGCAGAAGCGTGCCCACGGAGGATGTTTGGAGGGAAAATTTGAGAATTTCGTCTAAGTGTTGAGCGGTCAGGCCACTAACAGGAAAGACTTCCGCCGTTGTGGAAGAGCTAGGTGGAAGGACTTCTGACGTAGCGGAAATGCTAAGCGGAAGCATGCCGACGGAACAATTGGAGAAAGCCGAAAAGAAAATTTGTCTAAATGTTCCCCATCGGAACAATTAGCGAAGTGGACTTTCCCCGTTGCGGAAGAGTTAGCAAAGTGCACTTCCACCGTTGCGGAAGAGTTAGTGAATTTGACTTCCGATGTAGCGGAAGAGCTAGTGGAACGGACTTCCGCCGTTGCGGATGGCGAAGCAACTACACACCCGACGAAAAATTCCTCCGATCACCGACGTCGTCGGGGAGGTTAAGGGCTCGAAATCGTTGACTTTCAGAGGAAGAAAGTGCTCATGCGCCCGCCGTTGCGGAAGCCAAAGTCATTATCCGGCCGATGAGGAAGACAGCTGACGCCGCAAGATAAGTTAAATTTTTTTTGTAAAGGGCGGTCGTCGGAAGGAGTTTATCTTTGGTGTGCCGCCGATCGAAAGAAGATGGGGTTTCTTGTGCCACCGTTGCAGAAGGGAAAGGCACTAGCCTGCCGATGTAAGAAGTTTGCTGACGCCGATTTGGTTGTGCCGCCGATCGGAAGAGGATGGAGAATCGTGTTCCGCCGTTGCGGCTGCGGAAGGAACTTCTTCGCCGACGAAAGGAAGAAGTTGAGCTGATGGAGGGGGAAAATTGAAAACAAAGACATTGGAAGGTTAGGGCTTCCGATAGCCGATGAGTAGGGTCATCAGAGCCCACCGTGGAATGAACGACCGTCGTTGCGGCTACCAAAAGGGATAACCTTCCGAAGGGTTAGAATACCCGATTGGCGACGGACCCGACAGTCAATGTACATCGAAACAGTTTAGTCGCCGATACAGTGGAGGGATTAGTGGTTCTGACCCCCGAAACATCGAAACGATTTAGTGAAAAGAGGAGCCAATTCTGTGGAAGAGTTATTCGAAAGGGGAGCCGATTCCACAGGAGATTTAAGGGAAATAAGATCCGATTCAATAGTGAAATGGGATCCGATTCTACAAAGAGATAATGCTGGGTTTTCAGTATGATTTCTTAATGAATTTTGACCGTTTTTCAGTGGCTTTTCAGTGAATTTTCTAGGCTGAAAATGAGAAGATAGCAGCAAAGATAGACATTCTTTGATGAAGAAAATCTAGTGTTTGGAAAAACTTGTAATTTTATAATTCTCCAAGAGAAGGTAAGTAATGCTTGTTTATATTAATGTTATGTACCTAACAGTTGTGTTACTAAAACGTTTGCAGAGTCATAGTCCCCTTCTAGGGAAGTATTCCAGGTGGTGCACTTTGACAAGTAAGTGGTGGATCAGTTATGAGAACCCATGATGGGTATGATGCTCGGGATTCTCATGAGCAAGTAGGAGATGCCATGGGAGAAAATGTCCGTAATAGGAACGATGACATTGAGTCTAATGGAAGAAGATTCCAAGAGACACTGTCAAATGTTGCAGCCACCATGAGAAGCTTGATCAAAGCCTAGGAAGAGCAGCATCAGTTGAATACTGCTATGTTGCAGAGTTTGACCGACTTACATAGAAAGGTAGGCTCTGGACGAGGTACAGCAAGACCAGAAGGCAGTAGGAGCGGTACTAGGAGAAGGAGAAGGACTTCTAGTGGGTCATCTGATTCTGAAGAGTCCAGTGGGGATTCAAGCTCTTCTTCTCATAAAAGAAAGGGAAAGAGACACCATAGGGATTGCTCTCGGGATGAATTCAAGAAGGATAAACCTCCTACATTTGATGGTGAGATAAAGACTGGACAAGAGGCTGAAGCTTGACTTCTTGGGATAAAGAAGTATTTTCAAATGCATGATTAATTAGGAAACATGAAGGAAATAGTTTCCATATTCAATATGAATGGAAGAGCATCCATTTGGTGGGAAAAATTCAAGCAAGTAAAGAGGATCAGTGAAAGGAGACTTAAGTGGAAACAGTTCAAGAAGTACTTCAAGCAGAAGCATCTCTCTAACAGGTATTATGATGACAATATTAAGGAGTTCCATGAGCTGAGATTGGGACAACAGACCATGGAAGAGTATGCAAATAAGTTTTTGGAGCTGTTGAGGTATGTCTGGTACATCAGAGATGAAAAAGTGAAGGTCCAATGTTTTCTGAGTGGATTACCTCAGTCTTACAAAGATAGGATTGAGTTTTATGAGCCTAGAAATCTTGAAGAAGCAATAAGGAAGGCTAAGTATTGCTATGAGCAAAGTAAAGGTAAACCTGATTACCATAAGGCATGGAAGGACAAGAAGAATGAGAAGTTCGACCAAAGAAAGAAAGGTTTCAAACCTTCTAACTTCAGGAATCAACAGAAGTAGCCATCTCAAGCTGCAAGTAAACCAGTTGGAGTGACAGGAGAAAAGCCTAAGGATCCACAACAGAATAGAGGGCCACTTCAATGTTGGAAATGTGGAGGACCCCACATGCGCAGAAATTGTCCACTCGAGAATGAGAGTGCAAGGCCAGCTTATAACGTTCACGAAGCAGAAACAGTGGGTCAAGTAGCAAGGGAAATCCCTAGGATTTATGCAGCACTGGAGTACCGCCAGGCAGATCACCAGTCAGCTGTAGTTGAAGTAGCAGGTAAGATTGTTGAACAATCTGTTTCTATTTTGATTGACCCTGGTTCTACGCACAGTTACATTACTCCTAGAGTAGTGGAGATTTGTGCTTTTAAGAAAGTAAAGCATAGGAAGTCTTGGTTAGTCCAGCTAGCCACTGGGACTAAGAGAAAGGTCAGCGAAATGGTAGAAAAGTGTCCATTGGTCATGAATGGATTGGTCACGTGTGTAGATCTGAATGTTCTACCGCTTGGTTCCTATGATGTTCTCATTGGAATGGATTGGTTAGAAGCTCACCGAGTGAAGCTTGATTGGTACAATAAGACTTTTGAATGCATGAATGAAGAAGGGAACCTAGTAGTCGTGAAAGGCATTCCAAAGGTGATTTCAGTACGACAGGTTTCAGCAATGCAGTTAAAGAAGTTCTATAGGAAGGGTTTCCAGTTGTATGCAGCTCAAATTTTCGAGGAAACGAGAGATGAAACTCCTAGGTTGGAGGACTATCAGGTGTTACAAGAATTCAGGGATGTGTTTCCTGATGAGATTCCAGGGCTTCCTCCAAAGAGAAACATTGACTTCACAATTGAACTTGTGCCAAGAGCAACACCAGTGTCCAAGGCACCCTACAGGATGAGTACACTGGAGATGCTAGAGTTGAAGATGCAATTGCAAGAGCCGTTGGAAAAGAAGTATATTCGGCCAAGTGTGTCTCCTTGGGGAGCACCAGTTTTGTTTGTAAAGAAAAAAGATGGTACACTCAGGTTATGTATTGATTACAGACAGTTGAACAAGGTTACTGTGAAGAATAAATATCTTTTTCCTAGGATTGATGACCTCTTTGATCAAATGAGAGGAGCAAAGGTATTTTCCAAGATTGACTTGAGGTCTGGTTACCATTAGGTGAGAATCAAGGATGAAGACATTCATAAGACTGCCTTCAGGACAAGGTATGGGCATTATGAGTTTGTAGTGGTACCATTTGGTCTCACAAATGCACCAGCTACATTTATGTGCCTTATGAATAGTGTCTTCAGTAGGTATTTGGACAAGTTTGTTCTCGTTTTCCTTGATGACATTCTTGTTTATTCTAAGAATGAGGAAGAGCATGAAGAGCATTTGAGATTGACATTGAAATTGCTCAGGGAGCATCAGTTATATGTAAAACTAAGCAAGTGTGACTTCTATAGAGATAGAATTCAGTATTTGGGTCACATTATCTAAGACGAGGGTATATCCGTGGACCTTGAAAAGATTGAAGCCATTATGAATTGGCCTACTCCAATAAATGTGACAGATGTAAGATCTTTCATGGGACTTGCAGGATACTACAGGAGATTCATTGAGGGATTCTCCAGAGTTGCACATGCCATCACTTCTTTGCAAAAGAAGGGAATGAAGTTTGAATGGACATCGAGGTGTGAAGAAAGTTTCCAGAGGTTGAAGAGTCTTCTCACCAGTGCACCAATATTGAAGGTTGCAGATCCAGAGAAAGATTTTGTGTTATGTACCGATGCATGTGGACAAGGGCTTGGAGGAGTCCTTATGCAGGACAACCACGTGATATGTTATGAGTCAAGGAAGCTGAAGGAGTTGAGATGAACTATGCCACTCATGATCTAGAGCTTGTAGCCATAGTACATGCCCTCAAGATGTGGAGACATTACTTGATGGGCAGGAGTTTTGAGCTTAGAACAGACCATTGTGGTTTGAAATATCTATTTGATCAGCCTACTCTGAATGCTAGGCAAGCAAGATGGTTGGAGTTTTTATGTGAGTTTGATTTTGAAATCAAGCACATAAAGGGAAAATAGAATAAGGTAGCTGATGCACTCAGCGGGAAGGTGCAGGAAATGGATGTGGAATCTCTTAGTATTTTCCAAGCGGATTTGAGGCAACAAATTGTTAGTCATGTTACTGGAGATGAATTGTATGAGCAGGTAAAAGACAAGTTGCAGCAGCAAATTCTTGAGAAGAGGTATGAGGGATATAAATTGGAAGAAGACAGACTTCTCACTTATAAAGGCAGAATTTATATTCCGAATGTAGCAAATTTGAGGAGAGTTGTCATGGATGAAATCCATCAAGCTCCGTATTCTGGTCACCCAGGATATCAGAAGACAATTGCTACAGCTAGAAAGCAGTACTTTTGGCCAGGAATGAAAAAGGACATGGCTGAGTACATTTCAAGGTGTATAAAATGTCAACAGGTAAAGGTTGAGCATCAACATCCAGCAGGTTCATTGCATCCTTTGCCAGTTCCGGAATGGAAATGGGAAGTTATTTCTATGGATTTTATTATAGGATTTCCAATGACTTGGAGACAACATGATTCCATCATGGTTGTGGTAGACAAGTTGACAAAGGCAACACATTTTATACTGGTGAAGTCTACGCATCAGACGAATGACATTGCAAAGATCTTCATGAAGGAGATTTTCAAGTTGCATGGATTGCCTAAGGAAATAGTCTCTGACAGAGATGTCAAGTTCACTTCCAACTTTTGGAAGGGGTTGTTTGCAGATTTGGGCACAAAGCTAAACTTCAGCACTGCATACCATCCTCAGACAGATGGTCAAAAAGAGAGAGTTAATCAGGTCCTTGAAGATATGCTTCACATGTATGTGATGGACAAACCAACCAAGTGGGAAGATTACTTACACTTGGTATAGTTTTCTTATAACAATGGACATCAAGCATCCTTGGGGATGAGTCCTTATGAAGCTTTGTATGGAAGAAGGTGTAGGACACCAGTGAATTGGGATAACCCAGTGAACAGGATTGTGCTTGGGCCAGAATTGCTCAGGGAAATGGAGCAAGAGGTTGTAAAGATCAGGCAGAATCTAAAAGAAGCCCATGACAGACATAAAAGCTATGCGGATAAGCATAGGGTGAACAGGGAGTTCAGTGTTGGGGATCATGTTTACCTCATAGTGAGGGCAAGGAATAGTTCTCTGAAGATTGGTAGTTGTGCCAAGTTGTCACCTCGATATTGTGGGCTGTTTGAAGTGCTTGAAAGAATAGGGCCAATTGCATATAGACTTGCATTGCATGCTAGCACTAGAGCTCATAATGTTTTTCATGTTTCTTTGCTTAAGAGATATGTACATGATCCTAACCATGTGATAAATTGGGATGTGATTCATGTGGAACCCGAGGGAGAGTTCCGAATTGAGCCAATGCGCATCCTCGACAGGAAGGTCACAATGCTCCGGAACCGAGCCATAGGTTAGGTAAAGGTGCAATGGGAGCACTTCGGACCCGAAGAGGCTACATGGGAGCTGGAGGATGCCATGCGATTGTCACATCCATTTTTGTTCAATTTTGCAGAACACTGAGGCGATGCCAGTGTAACATTTTGTTCAAATTTTGCAAAGCACTGAGGACAGTGCTATTGAAGGGGGAGGGGAATGTCACATCCCCAGTTTTGACCCCGTTGCATTAGATGTATATACTGTAATGATCATGGTGTGGAGCTAAATACCAAGGCCCCGCCATTGATCGGTTATGCTATGTTTTGGATTTAGACTTGTCACCGATGGTATATTGGGGCATGCGGTATATATTATGTTGGTCATCATGTAAATATGCATCTTTAATTGAATTAAATGAACCCGACCAGCTACGATCGCGACAACAAAATTGAGATGGGGGCATGATTTTCACAAGGATAAGGGTGGGGGAATTGTCAAACCTTGGGCCAAGGAGGGAAAATACCCATGTGTCTTCTTCCCCTGTTTTATTCCAACCACTTTCATTGAAGAATGGCTGCTGGTGGTTGAGGCAGTTAATTGTTTTGGGAGTGGGGTGGAAGGACTGTCAGTCCTCACCCACACGCACACTCCACCAGCAAGGAACACTCACGCCTTCTCACCACCGTGCATTACCTCCACGGTTTTGTTCTTCCTTCCTCACAGTCTGCTCACATCCACACACAGGCTTACCTGGTCTCACTCATGTAGAAATTCAATCTCTCCACGACAGTGCTGAAATGATGGTGCACTCCAATCCGCGTCCTCTTTGTTGTTGTTCATCTGCGCGCAAGCCGGGAGCTGATCGTCCTCACGTAGAGACCGTTGTCTGCTCATTACCCTCACGCGCAGGAGTCTACCCATTTTCACGCTCCGTTTGGAAGTTGGTATTCTTCTCTTCCTCTGTGTGATTTATGTATGTATTACCGATGACTTCATTGCCCAAGGGAGACCTGTGGTTTTCTCCTGTTGTGAGTTGTGCTCAGTGATAAGCTTGGGGCTGTGGTATTTCCCCTGCTATGAACTCGGTTGCCTTTCCGTCCTCGGACTGTGTAAGTTCCTTGGTGACTACATTGTTCAGATTGGGTCACTGATTTTTCTCTCGTTGTTGGCTGTGGCTGCTATGGCCTTATTTACATTTTGGAGACTGTTGTGATTTCGCTTGAGAGTCATTTTGGCCACGATAGGGCCAAGAATGACTCAGGAATTGGATTCTATGTTTTAAGTGGTATCCGCTGAGTGATTGCATATGTGCAATGGTTGGTCTTCGGACTATGTAAGGAGCAGGGATGGGGCTTGGTTTGCTTGATAAACCTAGTGGCTAGAAACCACACAGACAGAGCTAGAGGGCTGGCCTTCTTCTCCATCATCCCTGAATAGAACTAGAAGGGAATGCAGGGCCTGAGGGACTGTGTAGCAGATAAGGGACTGATTCCTTGTGTTGGGTGTCTTAGAGGTCAGGCTAGTTCTGGTGTAGGTGTTCTTGGCTCTGTAATGAGCTCACCAGCTTAGCATTAAGATTTTCCCACTCCTTGATGGCCTGATAAACCCAACTGAGTTGGCTTGGCTGTGTTCTATATATATCCTTGGCTATGTGTAAGCCTGCTAGTTCCCTTATTCCTTGGAGAATCATGCCCAGCTCAGGGGCGGCAGTGCTGCTGAGAGATTAAGGAGCACACTGGCCTATGGTTGGGTGGAACGTTGCAGCGATGTAGCTAGTTGTGGAACAACTTCTTCATAAGATAAGTGATCTTGTCCGCTTTTACTTCTGCAATTATATATATTTTCTGTTAATGATTATGTTGAACATGTGGAACGAATGCTTGAATGAATGCACGTTAATTCCGTTGTGCAAGATACATAATTGCATCTCTGCATGATAGAGATTCATGTGTGCATATTCTAGTTCAAAGTTTTATTTAACAATTCTGTTTCAACTATTTTGTGCATGCACATGTTCATGGGGCTCTTAGCCCGCTGTCCTTTAAGTTTGGGTCGCGTCCTCTTCGTCGGTCAGAGGCATGGGGACGTGACAAAAAATACAAGATATGAATGTTGAGCCATAACATAATATACCATAGCAAGTTTTTCTGAAGGTATGATCTCCAGAGGCATACTGATATAAAAACTTTGAAACCTCCAATTAAATTTAGTAATTGGCTCATCATTCTCTCTTTTCAAATTATAAAATTCAGAAAGAAATTGATCATAAGATTTATTTTTACCCCAATACTTCAAAAATACATCATCTAACTCTTCTCACGATCCAATTGAATCAAATTTTAAATTTCGAAACCAAAACCCAGCATCTCCAGCAAAGGATTTTGAAAATAACCTCATGACAACATCCTCATGCATGATTTCAAAATTATCAATGAAATTATGAAAAGATTTTAAATGCTTCTCTACTGTAATATGGTCTTTTCCAGTAAAATGGGGAAGATATTCAACAAAGTAGGAAGGGTAAGGATGTAAGAGAGATGGAATCATAAGAAGTTTAAACATCTTATGTCTGAGTCTAGACTGAAAATCTGTGAGTTGAAAATAAGGTTCAACAAGATGTTCACAAGTTTCAACAGTGATGGTAGAAGGAAATAGATTAGATTTATTCTCTACAAGATGACTAGAATAATCAGCTTCAAGAGATATGGGTATATGTATATCATGCTACACATGTATTTCAAATGAAGGAATAGGATCAACATCAATAAAACAAGAAGAATGCATATTTTCTTCTTCCAAAGAGGGATATGTACTTGAAGGTTTATGAGCATCGGAATAGACAAAACAAACAATAATTCTTTTGACTTGCAATGGGAAAGACATGAAAGAACTGATGAATAAGAACAAAACCTCATGGAGGAAAGTAACAATCTGATACCCAGTCTTTCCATTTGGCTTCTTCATTTTTCTGTCAACAAAATTCTCCTTGTATTGGAATCTTTAATCGTGGAGTCGTCGGTGAAAAACTGTAGTCTAAAAGATTTTATGACTTTGTTCACCTCTCAAAATCAAATGAATAATGATATCCCAGAGAAGATATACTTCAGCTTCGTCCCCGACAACGGCGCCAAAGATGTTAGTGCCAGAAATTGTTCTCAAACTACTAGAAGAACAAGCCAACACAATCTCAAATAAAAATAAAATAAAATTGGTTTTAAGGGTTTTGGTTTTTAGTTTTGGTTGAAAGCTTCATCAATCAAGGAGGAAATAAACAACAACAAGCTAATACAGAACTGAAACATGCAATTTGGATAAACTGGGGATCAAACACATTCCAATAAACCATAAACATTACACATGAAACACTAACTTCATCCACAGGCTATAAGCATTTACATGAATAAACCTTTAAACATGAAATGAAATTGTAAACTGAGCAATCAACCAGATCAGAAATGAAAAAGCATGACAGGTAAAAGGGCTTATCAGTTTATATATAATCAATAACAGTCATCCACTTACATAAGAGTTATAAGTGCTATCTTGAAAAATCAAAGCTCCAAAAGCCTCTCCTTGAGTGAAAAATCCCCCCCAAAACTGTATGGTTGTCTTCCTTTTATCATTACAAAAGTAAAGTAGTTCCATAAATACATTCTAAGTCTAAATTTTAAATAGTTAAATCAATTATTTACATGATAACTCAAAATCTTTAAAGACAATTAACCCAAAAATAACAAATCGGATTTGGGGAAATTTGACGAATTTATGAAAATTTGGGTCTCAACGATTCCTTTATATATCTTGATTCAGGACACCTGTGAAAAACATGAGAGAGGTTTTTTTAAATGAGTACGTTATGAACAAAAACCTCTCTTGGGTTTTCAAAATTCTCTTTCAATTGATCGAAATACGTGCTGTAAATTTGTGACTAAAACATGAAATTATTAAATAATTCAAACCCTGAAAAATAGGCCACAAAGATGAATTTGAATATCTCAAAAGATAATATATGTTACAAATCTGAGATAGGTTTTTGTGAATGATTTTATTGTGGACAAAAACCTCTTTTGGTTTTCCTGAATTCGTTTCCATTTTTTTGTAATATTCTCCCAATGACAATGACAAAAACAGGAAAAACAGAGCTACTACAGGAATCTCCTCATGAAAATATTTGACAAAGGACTAAAAAATGAGAGTTATATTATAAATCAAAACTTGGAATAGAATTTTATTATAAGTTTCTGAAAGCTTAAATATGTACATATTAAATAATAAGCCCAAAAGACAAACCTTAAAACTAAAATAATGAAATAATTCAACCAATAAAAGCATTAAATCCAACCAAAATTATTGATTGTCAAAAATTCTTAAAATCAACATAAAATGTAAAATCATTTTAAACCAACGGTTGAAAATTAGGACAAAAGGAACAGATAAACTAAGAACAAGATCTAGTTATAACACCTGGCATTTCTTCATAATACCAGGCAAAAATATCGCGGAATTCTTTGAAAAGTGCCTTGTATGCTTCAGATTCTTCTGCCGAGCAATTCTTCCCAACATGAACATGCTCGATGGTACCAGGATTGGATGATATGTCAATCGGATTTGTCTAAGCAATGTTGCATAGGTTTCCTTCAGAATCTATGTCTTGCAACAATATAGGACTTTGAGGTGCGTTGACAATATTAGTGGAAAACAGGGATGCAAAGTCATGGTCTGTCGAACTAGTGTTGGGGAGGAACGAGGATCTATGATGGTGATCCTCCCAAATAGGTTCATTCATATTCATGATCTCCATAATGGACTCATTGGAAGGAAAAGTCTCAGACAGATCATCCAGAATAGGAAGAGATGGTTCTAACCAGTAGGGCAGGTGGTAAGGGTCCGAAGTCAACATATGAAGTTCATCAGTGTGATCATCGGAAAGGTTTTGAATGATGTTGTACATTTCTTCATGCGGACTCAATGAGGTGGAATCAAAAATTTGTTTTCCCTTGGGATCATAATCAAATGACACAATCATATTTACTGTCGTTGTGTCTATGTTAGGAGGAGTGGACAAAAAAATCCCCATAAGGGACAAATCCTTCAACATGCCTACCCCAATCGAATGGTAAGGAGGAGGGGACTAGCCTAACATGGGGATGTTATTAGTTGTAGAGTTAGTAACATCTGGTGTACAGAAATTGAGCTGGTCAATGGTGAAAATTCTCCCTAGATGTGGAAATTGGACTGTTCGAAATATCATCGAAGAGACAACAGTCGTGGCGTAAAACCAATTTCTTTCTAGAAGGAGGTTGTAATCTAATGGGGCATCTACTACTTCCACTTGAATAGAAACAGTTTTGCCTCCAAGCTCAACTGCGAGGGCTGATATGAGACTGTGGGGCTGGAAACATCATCCATCGAAGGCTTTCAAATTCATAGGTGATGTTACAAGCTCGGGAGAGCCGATAGCTTTCCAACAAGACAGGGACAAAACCGAAGTTGAAGCTCCTTCGTCTAAGACAGTTCCAAAGACCTTCTTTCCGACTACTTTCATGATGATTTGGAAAGCAATTTTGTGAGGTAGTCTAGACTTATAGTTCTCGACATTGAAATGAATCAAATTAGTATTGTCTGGGTCTAAATCTCCTAACGCAGTTAACATGTTTTTGCGTTGTGTAGGACAAATTTGGAGCACTTCCAAGGTAGACATTGCACATGGTGCCTGAGTGAGATCTTCAACTACATTATAAAATTGAGCATCTCGGGCATTAGGGTTAAAAACAACCTTCCTAAGAGTACTCTTGGGTGGACGCAAAACCATATCGAGATTAGGCTTCTCGATGGTTAGGGGGACAGTAGATGAGGAGTCGAGAGAATCAGTAGAGGGAGCTTTTCCTGAAGAAGAATTGTCTTCTTTCTTGTCTGCGGGTTTGTCGTAACTCTGGCTGTGAGTGTACAAACTAATTGTTATAGCTGATTTTACCACACTAGGTGAATCACACTTGTATATCCTTCCCTTGTCCCTCTGCAAACTCCTTAGACCCCTTGGACCATTTTTTGTCATTTGATGTTTCCTAGACCATCCCTAAAAACATGTGTAAATTCATAAACGCAACTTTTAAACCTCTAATCGCGTATATACACGGGTTTGACCACTAAAACCGCGTACATCGGTATGTGTGCAAAATCCAAATCCTTTTGGAGTTTTTCTTGACATGGATCCGACTCACTTGACTCTTGGCCTTCCATATTCCTTGAGATCGCTCAGATTCGACCTTTCATTACCCCTTTGAAAAGCTATATAAGGAACTCTTTGGTACATTGAAGGCATATGAGAGAATTGAGAGCAAAGAAACTATAGTCCATTGTTGACAGAACTTGTGCTTGAGTCTGCATCCCTTTGTCCCTTGGAGAACTTTTGTGTTCTTCCCAAGCTTTCCTTTTTCTTGTGAGCTTGCTATCGAGAGATGGAGGATTGAGGTGGTGAAGGCCCAAGTGGGGGATTCAGTTTCTCCGATTCGCAGACGTGTCGACAGAGGTTGTATCCATTGTAATATCTGATTCTATATTAATAGAAATATATTTTCCTGTCCAATAATATATGTTTGAATGAATATTACATCCATGGGTGATTTCAAATGCTTATACATTGTTGATTATACATGCTAGAATAGATCTAACACCAATATATATATAGTATGATTGTCTTGTTTACTTGTTGTTGAGGAAGTGATTTATCAATTCAAGCCGAAGTTGGAAAGCTCAACGGGGATCTACTTCAACCATCTAGAATAAGGTACGAGGTCCGATCCTTTAGTGTTAGATCTTTAATTTCTATTGCATATTGGAAAGGATTGATTTCTGGAGTCAAGCTGTTTGTTGTGGTACCCCAAGCCATAGGAATTTCTCTTAGTAACAGAATTGGTGACTCTGATGGGGAACTTATAGCTGATTTTACCACACCAGGTGAATCACACTTGTATGGCCTTCCCCTGTCCCTCTGCGGACTCCTTAGACCCATTGGACCATTTTTTGTCCTTTGATGTTTCCTAGACCATCCCTAAAAACATGTGTAAATTCATATACGCGACTTTTAAACCTCTAATCGCGTATATACATGGGTTTGACCACTAAAACCACGTACATTGGGATGTGTGCAAAATATAAATCCTTTTGGAGTTTTCCTTGACATGGATCCGACTCACTTGACTACTGGCCTTCCATATGCCTTGAGATCAGTCAGATTCGAACTTTCATTACCCCTTTGAAAATCTATAAAAGGAACTCTTTGGTACATTGAAGGCATATGAGAGAATTGAGAGCAAAGAAACTATAGTCCATTATTGCCAGAACTTGTGCTTGAGTCTGCATCCCTTTGTCCCTTAGAGCAATTTTGTGTTCTTCCCAAGCTTGTCTTTTTCTTATGAGCTTGCTATCGAGAAATGGAGGATTGAGGTGGTGGAGGCCCAAGTGGGGGATTCAGTTTCTCTGATTTGTAGACGTGCCGACAAAGGTTGTATCCATTGTAATCTCTGATTCTATATTAATAGAAATATAGTTTCTTGTCCAATAATGTATGTTTGAATGAATATTTCATCCATGGGTGATTTCAAATGCTTATACATTGTTGATTATATATGCTAGAATAGATCTAACACCAGTATATATAGTATGCTTGTCTTGTTTACTTGTTGTTGAGGAAGTGATTTATCAATTCAAACTGAAGTTGGAAAGCTCAATGGGGATCTACTTCAACCATCTGGAATAAGGTACGAGGTCCGATCCTTTAGTGTTATATCTTTAATTTCTATTGCATATTGGAAAGGATTGATTTCTGGAGTCAAGCTATCTCTTGTGGTACCCCAAGGCATAGGAATTTCTCTCCATAACAGAATTGGCGACTCTGCTGGGGAACTTATAGCTGATTTTACCACACCAGGTGAATCACACTTGTATGGCCTTCCCCTGTCCCTCTGCATACTCCTTAGACCCCTTGGACTATTTTTTGTCCTTTGATGTTTCCTAGAACATCCCTAAAAACATGTGTAAATTCATATACGCAACTTTTAAACGTCTAAATATCACGTATATATGCGAGTTTGACCACTAAAACTACGTACATCGGGATGTGTGAAAAATTCAAATCCTTTTGGAGTTTTCCTTGACATGGATCCGACTCACTTGACTCCTGGCCTTCCATATGCCTTGAGATCGCTCAGATTCGACCTTTCATTACCCCTTTGAAAAGGCATATAAGGAAATCTTGGATACATTGAAGAGATATGAGAGAATTGAGAGCAAAGAAACTATAGTCCATTGTTGTCAGACCTTGTGCTTGAGTCTGCATCCCTTTGTCCCTTCGAGCACTTTTGTGTTCTTCCCATGCTTGCCTTTTGCTTGTGAGCTTGCTATCGAGAGATGGAGGATTGAGGTGGTGGAGGCCCAAGTGGGGGATTCAGTTTCTCCGATTCGCAGACGTGCCGACAAAGGTTGTATCCAGTGTAATCTCTGATTTTATATTAATAGAAATATCTTTTCCTGTCCAATAATGTATGTTTGAATGAATATTTCATCCATGGGTGATTTCAAATGCTTATACATTGTTGATTATATATGCTAGAATAGATCTAACACCAATATATATAGTATGCTTGTCTTGTTTACTTGTTGTTGAGGAAGTGATTTATCAATTCAAGCTGAAGTTGGAAAGCTCAATGGGGATCTACTTCAACCATCCGGAATAAGGTATGAGGTCTGATCCTTTAGTGTTAGATATTTAATTTCTATTGCATATTGGAAAGGATTGATTTCTGGAGTCAAGCTATCTGTTGTGGTACCCCAAGCCATAGGAATTTCTCTCCATAATAGAATTGGCGACTCCGATGGGGATGTTCATTTTTTTATTGGGGGTTTGCGGGCACAATGGGCTTGATATTCTTGACTTTCTCTTTGTTTCTCCTTGTTTCTTTGTTGCATTTTATAGTATGTTCATCCATTAACACTCCCCTTTATTGGTTTGACCCTTGGCCTACTTTTTACCATTGCCTTCTCTGTATATGCAGGTTTTTGGCCAAAAGTCACATATACATGTAGGTTTTTGGACAAAATCCACGTATACACGCAGGTTTTTGGCCAAAAGTCGCATATACATGTAGGGTTTTGGACAAAATCCACATATACACGCAGGTTTTTGGCCAAAAGTCGCGTATATACGCAACTATTCTTTAAACAGTCGTGTACATCCTCCCTTTTGGTGAGTTTGATGTTGTGGGAAGTTGTTGGGTGGGTTGTGAGTGTGTTTGGGTCTTCCTTGGGTTTGATGTTGTCTGTTGGATGCTTCTTTTGTGACCAGAGACCGCTTTTTCATTGATTTTTCTTTGAAAGTAGTTTTAGTCATTTATCCCTTTTTGTTTTTCCATTAGTGCATTACTCTTTTTTGTCTCGATGTCTTGTTGGGCTTGTGATTTATACTTGTTTCAGAGATTGAGAGTTTTAGATGACTTTTATTTGCATTTTTCATTCTTTTATATTGAAAAATACAAAGTAGTTGCACTCTTAGTTGCATCTTAGATATGGATTTGAGGAGGTACTTGCATTGGATTGCTTGGATGAGAATTGTGTTTAGGATTTCATATAGGAAGGATTGCATTGGCATTCGGAAAGGAATATATATTTATGAATCTCATGTAGTGGCATACCCTATTTTTCATTTGACAAATATTGCACTTAGCATTGTTTGTTATGGTGTGCATATTTATTTCACTGCTGAGTCATAATGTCACTAGTTGCACGACCATTTCCCTTTGAGTAATCACAACCAAATAAAATCAACGCATAATAAAATGAATTACACTCTTTTCTTTTATAGGGTGCACCAACAAGATTAGGTTTTACGGTCTTGGAATAGTTCATTGTGAGTTAATTCTCCAAGACCACTAAACAACAACATGTATGTGTCTGTCCAGGTGAGAGTGTGAAATTCCTTGGCATAATTAGTGTTACTCAGGATCCTCCTCTTACAAGGGATTTAAGCACGAGGCAGTGTGAGCGATTATGATTGGGATCACCCCTGGTTGTAACTGAGTAGAATTGGAGATATTTTCAAGATTGTATTCGTATCTGGGGGCTCTTTTGAGAGTTTCGGGCTTTGATACCCTGCCCATACGGTCAATCTCGCCTGCGACTGTCCGCTTGAGCATTGATTATATTGAGGTGACCTTAGTGGCCTTACTTAGGATATCGAGGGGGTACTCTGTAGGGGTTATTCTGCGGGTGTCCCGGCCAGGTAGAGGTCAAACAACACAGTTTCTTTATGCGTTGAAGCTGAGGGCCACTATAATTGGTTATGTACCTCCACTTGTAGTGTATGGGAGTTTTGAGCCTCTCCTAGGTGAGACATACCTGTTGCATTCAGGAGCTCACATATCCTCCCCTTGTTTTGCTTGTATTTTGGCTGCATATTTTCTTAGGAGTGTGCTCTTTGTGCGCTAGTTGGCCTTTGGGATTGTGGTTACTTGAGTATATTTATGCTCTCTTGAGTTCGGGTCCTTTTATTTTCAGCATGCCTGGTATCCTATCACCCATCCTTGGTCCTAGTACGGACCCTGGTGTCAGATTTGGGGGCATCACAGCCCCTTACCGTGCTCATAGATTTGGGAATGGTCATATTCCATCCTCTACTCCATTTTTGGAGGATTTTTATTCCTTTTGCTTGGTCTTTACACCAGTGGTCACCCTCACGGGGGTGGTAGTGGATGTGTGAATGTTGGGTCTACACCTTACTTTCCTTTTTATATCCCATCTTTCACCGCATTGTTTCCTTTGGGTGTAGTTGTCATGATAATTCCTCCCTATATCCTATAGTTTGGATTCTTTATTGACTATTTTGGGTTGTTTTGCATTTATATGGTTGTCATGTAGGGTCCAATTTTTGTACACTCTCTCTGAGGTTTTAACTCATTCGTGCCTATCATAGGTATTATGTCTGAACTGGCATATAGGTTAGGATTTCACATCCACTTGCACTTATGCATTTCCTTATGACCATTCCATCTTAACCTTAGGTACGAACCGATTCCATGGTATCACAAAACCTTCATGCTGCTGTTAGAAGTGGTACTATGTGAATGGTAGAGCTTTCCTATACATGGGTGTCCTAGTTATCTCCCCTTTGCATTTGGTACCCATGTTGTGAGTCCTCTCTTAGGTCTGGGAGTCCCTTTTAGTCCTGCCATGTCCTTGAGCAAGAGCTTCATAATCCTCTTGAAATTTATGCTGGCCATTTCCCCGGGACTCCCTTATGTCAAGTTGTAATTGCATTATCATGAGCTTTGCCTTCCTTATTGAGCCTTACGCCGACTTCCCTGACATTGAGTTTCAGCCATATAGCCTGAGCTTATCTCATGACTAGCCATGCAGAGCCATTATATATATATATATATATATATATATATATAT